>JAVIWC010002658.1:0-411487 GCA_031894815.1 Creontiades dilutus | reverse complement strand
TTATATCAGGTATTTACAGAGGACCGTTTCAACTTCTTAATCTAGATCGATCAAAAGTAGAACTAGTCTCAGCACTTTATATTAGATATTTTCCTTGGAAAGGGACCAAGTCAAAAAGCATGGTGATGAGTGCAACATGGGATATCAATCTTACGTAGAAACAAGATGTTTACTATTCATAAGTTTTGAATGATTCAATGAGTGATAAATTACAGTAGGTACTCCAAGCCAATCCTTGACGAGTGAATGATTTGTAGAAAATATTCTGATTTTTTGTTTAAGAAAGAACATGACTAGACAAAGAATCTCTTAGAGTCCTTCAATTGACGGCTCAAGCTGAGGAATCCATTAATAATTTTTTTTTTTGCAGCCACTTGTTGATTGAGGGAATCGCGTGGGGACGAAAAAAAGCTCATCTCAAGCGCAATTCGTCCCCCATTCAGTTCGTTTCATAGGACATTCCTCCATCTGTGAATGCCGGAATCCATTTAGCGAGTTTCGTAATGGCAAAATGAGTCGACACTGCAGGTGATACGCTAAGTGAAACGAGGCGTGCGGCATGCCAAGGGATTTCAACGGTGGCTCATCGGACGGGAGGAACTTTTCCGATTGATGCACTACGCGAGGTGATCTACTATCGCTTGTGAGAGGGAGGGGCTAAATCTCATGTTTCGGGGCAAAAACGCTGTTATTGTGCTCCGAGTTTCAAGAGGCTACTGCACATAAGAGTTTCCCATTATTACGGCTTGCATCTGCAATGCAAAAGAGAACACAGACTCGTAGCAAGAAGTGAAACTGCTATTCTGAAAACATTGTAATCCATCAGTGTTGTCACAAATTAAGGGAAAGAATCCGTTGACATTTCCACAATTTGGTGCAGACAGATACAGGTGACAGATGTAGGTGTGGTACCGATTTCACACCTAATTTCTGATTGAAGTAGCCCTCGATCATTTTTATATTATCTCGCTTAGTTTTTGAATAATATCAATTACACGAGTTTTTAGTGTTTTCGCCTTTAACTTATTGGGCGATTATAAATCCCTTGATTGAAGGAGTAGCTTCAAATGTGATTACATCGTTAGAAAAAATGTAGAATTTCGTCTCCCGGATTGAAAACTCAAGTTTTTCAAAAAGGCAAGACGGATGAAAACCAACTTGAAATCTTGAAAATTCTTTTTTCAAACTTTTCGAGGTTCTAGCTGACCCTCCGAACTTTGTTCCAGTTAGAGGTTATAAATGAGCGGGCTTTTAATTTTATCAAGATCAATTTTTATTTGGATTATTAATGTAGGTAAATAAAAAAAACAAGTATTTTAAGGATTCTTTACTGGCCATGTTTTAGTGCATGGGCTCCAATTATTATTAAGCACCTTGTGATAGACAACTTCTGTAGTTTTCTTATAAGGTGCAAGCACAAATAGCGCAGTGCCTTCCGACCCGTGAAAAAACCACATGTAACTGACCATGGGAAAATCATGGGGTTTCTAGATTCAGACCACAAACGTCTAAGAATTGGCCTTGTGATTTTTTCATAGGTCATGGCGACTGCATGACGGGTCGGAAATTGAAGTCGTTTAGGCTCACGGCATGTCGTTCCGGGATAATCGGAATCCTTGGAATCAGAACTTCCTCACCTTCGAATTTCCCTTCGAGTATTGTCACATAAATCACATTATTCATCTATTTCTTTATCAACAAACCCGTTACGTTTCACAGTTTTGGTCGATTTATGTTTCGAATCATCGCGCCTCCAAAACATATCGAGTCATTGCTTAGATGTTTCCATGTTCTTTTTGATGCTTCCAATGCACGTTTATGTGCCATTTTGCGTTCGTCCCAGGAGATGGTTTTCGATGCTAATAAACCTTGGGCCATTACGGAGTGTTTTGCAATTTTACCTGTTGGTTCTTCAATAATTTGAAGATTAAACGGCAATTTTAAAGCTGAATAGCCGTATGGCATCCTTCCAACAATGTAGCTGTTATATCAGAAGAAGCAACAGCAGCCACAATGTTGGATCTTGCACGAACAGTGGCTAAAAGCTGACATGAAGAATGTCTTACCAGTTCCACCAGGGGCATCGATGACATATAAACCACCATTTCTATCATCAATAACTGGTGCTCTTACACTACGAAAATTTCTATGACGGATTTGAAGATGTTTAGTCACGAACCAATCAAAACTTGGAGGGTATATTGTTTTTTCAAACCATCAGACTGGGACACCTCGGACGTTCTCAGACTAGTTGGCTCGCAGGTGTGACTCCAGTCATTACATTCGCAGTAGTGGATACTAGCGATACCCCGCACCGCATATCAGTTACTGACCAAGTCACTCGCGACGAAGTTGGACACCAGTTTCAATAAAACGGAGTAAGATCGAACGTTGTCTATATTTCCACGGAAATAATGAGTTGCACAGTTATTATAACAGTGTAACTCATTATTTTCGTGGAAATACAGACAACGTTCTATCACTCCGTTTTATTGCATTTCCATTTTTATCTTTTCCCTTAGTATATAGTCTTGGTATACACTTTCAATAAATGAGAAGGAAAGAATAAAAATGACAATGCTACAAACAACAAGAAAAAAATTAGGCAATAAAGAACATTGGTCACATCAGAAAATCGGAACGAGATTCAAAATTCAAAGAAGTGGTACTACAGGATATGGAAGTGACGTACTTAATACAAAAATCGGTATACAATTTTTAAGGAATATGGGAACAGCATCACTAAACGAGACTCTAAAATAAAACTAACCAAAGACAAGAGACGTTTCCCTATTGGGAAACTAGAAGGTTTTCCTATAGGATTGGATACTACAACTGTGGAGACCCAAGGACGCAAGCTGGACCGTATAACGCACTCATGAAATGTCACATTGAAGGCTTATATCTGATTGAGATTACAAAATAGGCAATTGGTGGTTTAGTATTTGTTTTGGGGAATATCTGATCTAGGATTACCAGTGAACGACATGGACAAAAAACTAATATTTTCAGCGAAATCGCCCTTTTAGCTCAGATTCGGTATGGAGTGCCCATTAGCGGATTAAATAAGAATTCTAACCTCGTCTTTATAATTAAAATCTAATTATGGAAATCATCACCTGCAATCCTATTCATGTTTCACCTGCAATTTAGCTACCGTGACCGTGTACTTCTTGTTCCTGTGTGAGTGTTTACGGAAATAAAATACTATAATGAATTTGGCCTTATTTAGATTCCTAATAATAATTGTAAAACATCCGTTACGAACTGCATAAAGTACAATAAAAACCAAAACTCTGATACTTAATTTCTGTTGTAGTACAATTGATTAATGTGTAATTTGTAATATATTAGTTGTTATCATTATTGTCAGGTACCTTTGATGATGTATTGATGAGATCTATTGGACCCCACGTTATCCTAAGCTTATATTCTCGGATGATGAACGGATTATGCAAATGTAGCCTTTGGGTCTATTGTCGATTGTACAATGCGATACACTGCGTATTAGCATTACACAATTTCAATATGATGTTGATTGGAGTTATGATCGCATTTCAACTTGCTCTAACTCACAAACACCGTCGAGTTTATTTAGACAAAATCGGCATTGTTGGTGAAAAGATCACACCAAGAAATCTCTTAAGCTCATTTAATTATACCTCAAAAAGGAACCTTATCAGAAAAAAATTGTGAAGCCTACAGAAGTAAATTGAAAAAAGCTACCAAGTCTAACACATGGGTTAATATTTTTAATGATGTAAACGCCCAAGAAAGAACAGATTTTTGACCCCTCAAAAGTTGTTGGTTTACATTTCAAGACATGCACATTTCCAAAATTGAATTTAAAAAATCAGTCCGTCCGAAGTGCGCCGTTGAAGCTTTTTCCCGAATTTTCTGGAGCAAAGTTTACGAAATCGGGTTCAAAGACCTTCCATCGATCCGGGATGTACTGGTGATCTTGGTTTCGAAGTCCACTTCTTGCGGTGCGAAGAACATAAGAAGCATTGAACCAAAGAGATAATTGAAGCAAGCATGGCCCCTCCACATTAATAAATGCAGCATTAATCAATACGCATCAATTCCATTCTTCTATTTTGAATTCCTCAGGTTCTGTCGAAATTCCAGCAACCATTAATTGTGTCGAAATCTACTTGGGCAAATACTCGAGAGAACGCTTTTGACCCAAAGCTTTTGACGATCGCTGTTTGATGTAGACTCCTCTCAACTCAGCGCTAATGGGCTAACGAACTGGAAAGTCAACTCGTCACCCATTGCAAAACAAGTCCTAATGCAGTTGCCTGTGATATTCGTTGATGATATACGGGAGGCTCCACTTAACACGCGTGAGCTCAATTAACTACATACTGAGAATTGTTATAAATCTATTGTCATGAATAAAATTATATAATTTCGATGGAGTCAATCCAATATTGTCTATCATCAAAAGCTTTATCAATTTAGCCCTCAACACATATTGGTAAGTAATGCCCCCATTTCAGGGTCGTCTCTATGTCCGGTTTTTATAATATAAATAAATACATTGTAAATAATCATATTATGATCACACTTATAAGTCATAAACGATTTTGAATATTTTTAAAAACTAAACCAAATTCTTAATAGAATAAAAAGAAACATGAAAATCGGCTGACAGTTTTAATAGGCATGAGCAGGGTTTGAATAGATCGGCCATTACACCCTCCACTTTTCTTCGAGACATGAAATTCAAAATATTAGCGGATTATTGCTATTTACTGGTTCACCGGACAAAATCAGAATTAAACAAACTAGTAAAAACATAATATTCGCCTTATTTCATAATGAAAATTGATTCGGTGAAATATGTAGATCGCATACTCGCCGGCTACAAGGAACTTACAAGAACTAGAATGTGGAACTCCTTGATACTGTAGGTATTTGAAAAAATATTTTTTTTTTTGCTTTTTGCCATGTTTGCCAAATACTATGGCCTTGGTGTTGTTGACAATAATCTGGAGTAGTAAGTAGTAGTGAAATAGAGTAGGTTGGCTGGGCTGTAACCACTGAATGCACACACCATTTTGTGTATGAATATCGCTGTCCCCAAGATGCACAGTATTATCAGCAAACATCAAAATGAGGAGTTTCCTACTGCCAACCATCAGACTAGCACAGCCACTGTCAACCAAAAACCCAGATAGGTCGCACAGAAATAAAATAAAGATTAGAGGTAACAGGGAATCATTCTGTAACATAGTTTTCGTGACGTCTTGTACTACAACCTCTCCCATTGAAGGGTCTTCAAAAAGAAATTTAGATACGGTATAAATATTTCGGAATAAGTACGGATGATTTGGAAACTGAGTCCCAACAAAGCCAGCTTATCAAATTGTAGGGCGAACGGGAATTAAAGGCAACGGACGTTTAATTATTTTTATTGTTTCTGTGATTTCCATTTGTATCAACTTTTCATTTTTTCTATTGATAAATCTAACAACCTCCCAACAAACAAAGTCTATACTTAACGCGAGTACATTGTGAAATGGACACAGCGTTTGGACCACCTGCTCACTGCAAAAAGACCAAAATGCCTGTCACAATGCAACAGCTTGAAGCTGTGATACTTTCTACGAAACATAGTGCACCAGCAGAGGAACAGTAGGTACAATTTAACTCACTGATCGGGGACCATAGTGTGATAAATATAGCCAGGACTGGATCTCACAGACCCCAATATCTCATTTTGGTTTATTATTCAATAATAAACCATTGTAATCGCTCTGGGAAAAAAATGCTAACCCCCCTGAAAATTTCATGGTCATGGTTGGTAAAAAATCCATCTTGGTCCGACGACGCCCCCATTCTTGAGCCAGCTCTCTCACTCAATTTAAAGTGCCCTTTAAGGGCTGTCAAAGTTTTGTAAAATCCCTTAAAACCTCAAAACAAGTCGAATCGGCCTAAATATTTACCTATTTGAAGAACATACCATGAGGAATCGGATGAGATCCTCCCCACGTCCGTAGTTCAAACCATTCCCGATGTATGGTGCCAACATTTGCGTTTTGGTTTATTATTCAATAATAAACCATTGTAATCGCTCTGGAAAAAAAAATTCTAACCCCCCTGAAAATTTCATGGTTTACGTTTCAAAGGGTGTAGAATCCGAATCTGCAATAAAAAAATTTCCGTCCGTCCGCCGTTCGCCGTACGCACAATTTCCCCCAAACGGCTGGAGCAAAAGATCTGAAATTTTCAGGAAAAATCCATCTTGGTCCGACGACGCCCCAATTCTTGAGCCAGCTCTCTCTCTAAGGACTGTCAAAGTTTTGTAAAATCCCCGAAAACCTCAAAACAAGTCGAATCGGCCTAAATATTTACCTATTTGAAGAACATACCATGAGGAATCGAATGAGACCCTCCCCACGTCCGTAGGTCAAACCATTCGCGATTTATGGCCCGATTTATGGTGCCAACATTTGCGTATTTTGGTTTATTATTGTTTGTTTGTAACCTAGTGATGCCGATAGCGTCGAGTTGTAGTGAATGTGGATACTGGAGTGACAGCCGATGTTGATACTTGTAGTTTATAGCCGATACACGGGTTGAAGCATTCTGATATGCATGAAACGCTGATGATATATAGGTAAATATTATTCAATATTATTAGTGGGGTAAAAGTATTCTTTCACTGGGGTTTATTTTTCAATTGGCTTGCGTTCATGATTTGAATCTGTGCTAAGCTTCGGAGTGTGCGTGTTTCACAGGCGATAGAGCGATTATTGAATTTCAGGAGATATGCATAGAGCACGTAAATCTGTTCTCAACCAAAATACCTATTTGGATTGATCAGTCGATCATATTTGTGTGCCTCCTGAAATTCAATAATCGCTCTATCACCTGTGAAACACTCACACTGCAAATTCTTTCAGTGGGGTTTATTATTCAATTTTATTCATTTGAGTTGCATTCATGATTTGAATTTCTACTAAGCTTTGGAGTGTGCGTGTTTTACAGGTGATAGAGCGATTATTGAATTTCAGGAGATATGCATAGACCACGTAAATCGGTTCTCAACCAAAACACCTATTTGGATTGATCAGTTGATGATATTTGTGTGCCTCCTCTACATCTGTCTACCTTTGGCTACATCGTTTAAATTTGGATTTGGGGAAGTTTTAACGCAATACGAGTGCTAAAGGACTTGATAAATTATAGATGTGGGGGAGTATTGAGGTTCACTAAAAAAACGCTGCAAATTCTTTCACTGGGGTTTATTATTCAATTGGCTTGCGTTCATGATTTGAATTTCTACTACGCTTTGGAGTCTGCGTGTTTCACAGGATAGGGCGATTATTGAATTTCAGGAGGCACACAAATATGATCAACTGATCAATCCAAATAGGTATTTTGGTCGAGAACACATACATATTATGCAGTCTTTCGATCTTGTTTCTGAGGACGGTCAGCACAACGAATCCACTTGGCCAGCTTCTTTTGTGTAGCTCCTGTTGGTGCAAGTGCTTCAGGAGGAGAAATATTCCAGATCCCCCTTATTAGCGTTTTAACTGAATTCTGAAGGGACCTTCGGGAGAGTCGAATCAAGTGCTGGGGCTTTACTAGTCCATTAGCTAGGCACTGTATGAACTGATAACGCTTTTTCATCACGTTCCCACTGAAAAAGAGGTACAACACGAATGAATTCACAACTGCAAGGTCGACGAAGGGAGAACTGGGTCTTCCAAACAAAGAAATACAACTACTGGGAAAGGGGCCTATCAGACCTATGCGTAGGCTTGCCATACGTCCCGGTATTTTGCCGTTGTCCCGGCGGTTAAAGTTTATAACTTTGTTAGCCTCTAATATAATCACTAATGAACTTAACTGAATCAATCACAACTTTTTACAGTCTTATTTCATTATTTCTTCTTGTTAGTGGTATTTGCGTTAGAATTTAACTAGGCCTAGTTTATTTTAACTTTTTTAATTTGATACACAAAAAATAAAGATATTTTAATGAACGTTTTCAAGTATAGAAATGGTAAAAAACGCAGATTTGAATGGATTATTTTATAAATTTTCCGGAGGGGGACCCCCGAACTTCCCGGAACCTGGGGGGTATTCCATTCGGGGTGTCCCGGTTTGGCCATCTAAAATTATGGCAAGCCTACCTATGCGGGAACTACAGACTGTGAGGGAAGGCACATGCAAAAAAAAAAAAAAAAAAAACCCAAATAAGTTGTAAGCTTGGTTAGGTAAACGTTTAAAACGTGTTGTTCCGATACAAGTTTTCCAGTATCGAAACCAAATGTATTGGAATCGAAAGAAAAGTATTTACATCGACCGATATTGTTCATTCCGAGATATCGCATCCAAGAAGCCTACTGACCTCAGCAATAGGGTGGAAGGTCCCTTGGGTACAAAGGGGCAAACGTAATCGATTGGGACAACCTCAGCGAAAAATCTAATGAATCATTCAGCTTCCACTTTTGTTTGTTGAATCCCGGAGCGAGTTTCGTCTCCCATAAATAAGCAACAGAAACAGGGTGGAAATCACGTTATAAACTCACCGCTATTGACGTCAGAGGGAGCGTGGGAAGTCCCTTGTGTACTCCCAAGTTTCATTGAGGCGGGAGAGAAGTTTTTCAAACCGGCGTCTACCAACTTTCCGAAAAAACTTCATCTTCAGTTAAAACGAGGAACCGTCGGGTTTCAGATCTCCAAGTTATGTTCACGCCCACGAAAATGGAAATGGACTCATACTCTATGCCCTCATACTCACGCTCTCTCTCTCTCTCTCTCTCTCTCTCTCTTTCTCTTTCTCTCTCTCTCTCTCTCTCTCTCTCTCTTTCTCTTTCTCTTTAAACCCTGCTCCCCTTAACCCGTGTTCTTCGTTTTTATTGGTTGGGAAACTTCGTGGAAGTACCTTGACTGAAAACACATTCAGAACATGACGTTTGGTCGGACAAACACCCTCTGCGAGAGGAGGCTTGGGCAGACATCCCTCATGATGACCGCTCAAATCACAGAACATAATTCAACTATCAACAGTAAAATTTTTGGTTTTTCGTTTCCAATAATGATCTTTCACTAACGACCAACAGAAGAAACCGCTTTTAGCTATCGTACAAAGATTTATCATTTATTTAAGTACTAACAAGGTAGTAAAAAACTAAGGTTTATCATTTATGTAATAACTAAGCACTCTTTGAGCATACAAAAGAACCTCAATAAAAATGTGAATGTGAACTTTTAAAAAAATGGTGGAAATTCATCAGCCAGAGTATATTTAGGTCAGTGAAATTATTTTAAACAAGAAAACTTGCATTGTTTCCAAACATTTTTTTTTGTAAACTTCATTGTTCGAAAATCAACATTATAGTTTTGCTAACAGTTTTAATATAATAGATTTAGTATCTAACTAACATGTCACAACGTGTATTTCAAGTAAAACCCTGTACCAGTTTTTAACACAATAAACAGTGCTTTAGAAGAGCCTAGTGGTCGCTTTCTTTTCAGTCTGCGCCTGTTTGGTATGGGGGGGGGGGGGGATTAATTAGCAGCTAGTTGTGAGACTATGGTGTTTGAATGGTTACTCATTCGGTTGTGGAGAGCATTGTTGGTCATTTTAATCTCTTCGACTACGGACTAAGTCACTCGCGACGAACTTGTGGATACCCATTTCAAATAACATGAGTGAGTTTATAAAGCTCTAAGCGCTGCGTTTCGGATGTACCACTTAGCCTTAGTGATGAGCCTCAGCACTCGGTTCTGAGTTACCGGAATTGTTTAATGTTTGTTGCCGGTGCCGACCCCCATAGTCCATAAAATACGACCAGATTGGTTTTGGAAACCTTTCCCAACATTTGGACCACCCAAAGCCTTTTAGTGAGCTTTCCAAAAGTCAGAAGAAGCGCAGGGTAAAGGATCTGACGGAAAATCATTCTGTGGAGAAGCTGCTTTTTACCTGTCCATAAAGTTAAACGGACAATTGTTTTCCGACACATTTTGGACTAAGAGTGCTTCTAATCGGCTTGGGACTGGCTTCTACTGAGCTCTGGTTCAACGTCACCGATCGATAATTATAAATAACGTTCTTGGGTCGATTCCTGATCGATTGTTGACGTTATACGAGAAATCACATTAAAGTTTCTTGAATTTTAGTCTGTTTGTGTGAAGCGAAAGAATGTGGGTGTCCGTGGGCCTTGTCCCTCTTCGAGGTCTGCAGTGCCAAGTTTTTATAGTTTTTCTGCTCTTCCTGATCTCTCTCAGGAGAAATCCATAAAGCATGTCCTTTTCCGCTGGCGTCTGGTCGAAAAAATTGCACTCGCTACCGGCAGAAGTGAAAGAGCATGATGATCGAGTCTGACGAGCTGATGAGCAACTAATTTGATTAATCGCCATAAAATTCACCCTGGAAGGAGGGGAATTTATAGGCGAGAGCGCACCGGAGACTGTAATATATTCAACGCCAGATTTTGATCACCTTTGATCGCGGCATTACTCAAATCATCAACAAGTCCCGGACTACGAACGTGAGAGGGAAGATTGGCGATCATCCAAAAGGGACCTCCCTTCGGGGCTCGTTTGCATTTTCGATAAATCATCGGCTTTCGCGTGATAGTTCAGCCTTCCACCGACTGCCACTTCTCCTAGGGATTGCATTTGATTTATAAAGTGGCCACGACGTCAGCTAAAGCTACCAAATTATGGTGTTCGTTAATAGGAACACAAACGAAGAAGATCGATGTTTCAATACGGTTGTTACAAAACCACGAATGAAAGGTTTTTTTTAAAATCGTATTTACATCGAAATATTCTGTTACTACACCCCATCCGTCCTTGTCTCCACTTCTGCATTGCTACTGTACTGGAAGCAACTCGATAGCAGAAGTTTCATCATATTGCTATTTCTTGACTAGAATAAATATTTGAGATATACCTGAACGTTAGAACCTAAGGAAGCTGGTTGGAAGTTAGGTTCGCACTCAAGCAGAGTGATGTATTGATTTGTGAGCTATGAAACTCAAAGGAGACCATCTCAACTGTAACCCGTACATTCTCTGAAAAGACTTTTATGTTCTGAATATTACAAGATTACAAACATTTTCAATTTAAATTACAACCGTACTTTCTAACATCTCAGAAAAACTCCCCCCAAGAAAACGTTGGAGTTGCCATTAAACTCCCCGCGTCCAAAGGAAGAATAAATGAACGCACCTCCGATTTGTGAGCGGTGAAACTCACATTCCTTGAATATTTCACAAAAATCTGTTGAGGAATGAGGAATTGGTCTTGGTACAAAGATTTCATGCTGAGTTGCCACTAATGAAACTAAAGCGTGAGGAATTAAGGTCGTTCTAGGATATGCGAACACACAGACAAATTCACCCACACAGAAAGACTCACATACACGGTATGGAAGTTATTGAGAATAAAATATAAAATGTAAGTGGAAATTTCGATTTTGGAAAAAACAAATTTTCTTCTCCCGAAAGGGAAACAAAACTTCCGCTGCCTACAGGTGGACTTGGGAGCAAAATAAAATCGAATA
This sequence comes from Creontiades dilutus, assembly GCA_031894815.1. NCBI lineage: Eukaryota > Metazoa > Arthropoda > Insecta > Hemiptera > Miridae > Creontiades > Creontiades dilutus. The sequence goes on along the minus strand of JAVIWC010002658.1, from coordinate 399,954 downwards.
CATGTATAAAAATCAAAAAACAGTCAAATTACATGCCTGCGTTATCTGCGGAAAAAGTCTTATTGAGATCTTGTAAATAAATTTAGGGGCGGAATCGTGTAACATTCTTGCCATCTCCAGTATTGGTGGGCATAAGAAGTATGGGTGTTATGTTGGCTACCCTTTATAATTTGAAACGCTTCTGAAGTTATTTACTTAGGAAGGTAGTCGGGGCCGATTTTAGCCGTCCCCACTTCATTTGACTTCGAAAGCGGTTTGGTATCTTTGAATAAACATACGCGGCCTGGATGGAGCTGATAGCTGTTTTTGTATTTTCCAAACTCAATCCCAACAACATCATCGTCATGCACTTTATCAAACAAGTTTTTTTGTTCATTCATCGCCCGGACATTGACGAGTGGGAATGTTGTCGACGGGTTAAGACCGCTGATCCCGGCTCGATAAAAATCCCAATTCAACTGCTCGGAAATGGAAGATACTTCACGTTCACGCCCGGAGCTCGATGGATCGGGTCCCATATTTCGGGTTTCCGAATCATTGACGCCAAACCCCACCGTCCACCCGACTTGGAGCGTGGAATACGTTTTTTTTCTCACACCGCGGTTGGCACTATTGGTTTTCCTCGTCTTTTCGAGGGGAAAAACATTTTCTCCCTCCACCCCGTACAAAGGTTGCTACCTCAAACGATGCGAACAAGCTCCCTTGAATATACAGGAAGCCACCTTCCTCCCATCTCTCTTGGAAGGGAGATCTGACGAACAGCGCCCTGAGATCAACCGCCGTTTGGCCCACAAAGTTTTTCCATAGACTGATCCTGAAAGCAGTCGGCTCACCGTGCAGTTGCAGTTCAGCTTTCTCAAAATTAGCCAAATTAGCCTCCTGCCCTGAAACCCAGGAGGCGCACCGAGACCCTAGCGGACAGCTACCGGGGGAACGTGAAACAACAATGAGCTTTTCTCGCCCAAATCCAAATGTCAACAAGCAATATACAAAGGAGGTCAATTTTGTCACTTCCTCGGCTTCAAATCATGAAACAAACGACTCTATCTACCTTGAAAAGAAGTTCACTGATAGGTATGTTAACATTGAGACCCTAACCCCCCTACCCCACGCCTCACCAACCTCATTACGCACCATCCTCCCACCAATCCTGAGGCTCTGTTTGGAGCTTGGATTTGAAACTCACTTGCTCTTCAATGATGATTCATAGGAAAAATTCGGAAAACGGTATGATAATGTTATACTTATAATAATATCATTATCAGGTTCTTTTTCATTTCGGCCAGTTCGTGTAGATGCGGCAGTGCTCCTGTCAGCAGCTACTCCTTCTTACATATGTACACTTAAAGACCTAAATCTACAGTTGTGTTCACGGATTTCGTCTCAGAATGGTCTCAAACTGGTATTCAGTTATTTTGCTCTCATGTTTGTTTGTCCTTCAATTCGCATTGATGAAGTTTTGCTTCAAAAGGACGTCTTAAAAAAATAACTTTACAATGAAATGGTTTTCACTCAGTAAAGATTTTCCATTTGTCATGTTTATACTACCGAACACTGAACGCAATGAACAGAGAGTGGCATGTTTCAATTTCAGGAACAATTCTGATTCCGTATTACCACTCACCTTCTCCAAAGCGCTGGATTCGTTTTCCCTCCCGTGGATGATATTGGTTTCCTCACCTTCCAACGGAATTCAGACCGCGAACGCCTGTAACTTTCAACGCAAACACGATCAGATCCAGGTTTCTCTTTCCGATCTTCACCCTCAACTTTATTCCCTTTCAACGACCTTGTGAAGCACACAGTCCGGCAGCTCGTATCTCCTCCCCTCCCTCGCAACATACATAATTCACAATTCGCCAGCTGCAGATGTTAATGCCTGCCCCAAGCCCCCGCTCGTCCCTCCCGCCCAACTTTCTTGTTCCCAACGCAGATGACGCGGGAACTTTGATGGAACGAACACGAAGCTGGCTAGGAAGAGTTGATAAGAGGGAGGAAGTGATGGAAGGGCCCCCCCCCCCCCTTCCCCTGTAGTAGCAATATCTCATTTCAAGTTTGCTACCTTCCCCTTTAAAAGAACATAAACTCCGATTCCATCTTCGTACTTGGCACCTCGTATTTTCGTTCTCAAGAATACACCGCTCAACGTTGATGCAATCAACAAAATTTGTTTATTTAATGTTTTTCCTTATTATGAGAGTCTTAATTGCGCAGCATACGTCTAGATTGACAATTATTTCCAACAATTAACCAAAAGGAAGATCGCATTAAATTATAATTTCATTGTTTATTTTGCCTTCAAGTCACCCAGGGGAGGATAGGCTGGTTGGGCGATCAGGCGATGCCCAAGGGGCCGGTCCAAGCTGGTAAAAAAATGTATCCTTCCTAAAAGTAAGTAGGTACGACTGGGACCGGCGTCTAATCTAGCGAAACATACATATTCATTTTTTATGGAGTAATCCTTGAATATAATCCTTCAGGGTTGATTGATCAATGGCGAAACCACTGGCACAGGACGGATTAATGTTGCGTTTTTGAGCCAAATCTGGTAAAATTTGGTTCAGCAGTTGCGGAGAGAAGCACAGTTTTTTATTTTTCAATTTTCGAAACCTACCTAACTCAAAACGTATGCCAACAACTTCTGAGTAGGGGATACATTTTTTTTCCCCGGTTGCCGACTAAAAAGATTTTTATTGAAAATAATAATCCAAACGTTGGTGTGACGAGTAGCTTCTACGAAATATTCCAAATAGTCTCGAAAGATGTATAACATACACTTGTAACTGCTATTTATGGAATATTCCAAATAGTCTCGAAAGATGTATAACATACACTTGTAACTGCTATTTATGGAACAGAAATGTTGTGGGATATGTTCCAGCATACATTAACCCCTTCAAAAGAGTTGTATTGCGGGTCTTTTCGCTCAAATTCTATAGCGGATAAAAGTGATACGATCTTATTGAAATTTATATGACATTAATTGTCTGTTCATCTCAAACCACTAGAACCAGAAAAAATGAACTTTTTTTTAGCAAAGGCAGAGTGATGTATTGGTTTGTGAGCACTGAAACTCGTAACAGGCCATCTAAATTCAAACTCGTATATATCCTGAAACACGCCAGCAATTTCGGACGAAAACTGCTGGGACCAGGATTATCACAAGGCTCATAACCTTGAAATTTGTGCGCAATCAAACTGATTGAAGCTGAGGGAATGGATTTCAGAGTAACCTCATGTCATTGATTAAGTCGAACCAATATTTATGATTAAGTACCTATCTGGCCCTGAAATCAAGTATAGCCTCGTTCCATTTTTGTCATTTCTGCGTTATTCACTCTTTTCGTGTGCATGGAAGGAATCACTGTAAAATTAATTGTGACAACCACTTTAGGTATTTAAATATTTATGTTACTGTAGCGTGAGAAGTCAATGTGTTTATGAGACCATAATATTTATCCAACAGGGCAAGAACATTCAATGTCACGGTGCTGCGGTTTCATGACTGGCATGTTATTTACTTTTGGCAAGTGAAGGAGACGAAACGAAAGTGGAATACTTGGAAGTGGGTGATACGGGTAACGCATTTGAAAAACTGGGATCTGATAAATTGTGTTGCTAACTGTTTAGGAATCTACTCTGTGTCCTTCCTTGGGGGGGTTTATAACCATCGTTGCTCTGAATAACATTTCCCCCAAATGCTGGTGGGTTGCATGATTTTTGCTTCTAGGTGATGAAAGCTTAATTTCCATCAACTTCAAGTGAGCCTTTAGTCTAATTTTCTTGCATTTAATCTAATACATTGAAATGTATCACGTGGTCAAACAGAAAAACGGCCGCCAGGTTGGGTATGGAACGTAGCTTCCTCGTCTAAGGAAGGTGGTTGTGTAGATCATTGAAATGTGCTCAACAGTCTCGAAATTTATATTCTACGTATTTATACGTAGAATATAAATTAGATACAAATATTCACTGGACAGGAATGCCAATGGGCTCGTTTCCACAAACGTCAGCGCCCTCAAAAGGTTAGTTGACATGTATTGCGAATACGTCGCACATTGGAAAATATGACCGATTTAGGTGGACAAAATTCTGAAACTTGTCCACATTCAACCTTCAAGTTCCCAGATTACGAAAAAAATAATTTAAAAAATCGAATTAATTTTTTGACCCAATTGGCGTGCACACAGTGGTCTAAAATCAAATTGATTTGATACAATTTAAAACTTTCCTACATTTAACGATTGAAATCCAAGAATATGGGAAAAATAATATTAAAAAATCGAATCCATTTTTTGACACGATTGGGAAGCACACAGTGGTCTAAAATCAAATTGATTTACTAAAATTTGACTGAAAAAACAAAATTATGTATAACCCAAACGCACAAAATAGCAACAATTCTTTGCAAAATTTAAAAACTAGAAGGATTGATGAAACAAATCCTTGGGGTAACTTGGCGTTAATATAGTTTTTCGTTTTTGAATAGGGGCATACATTTACAAATTGCTAAGCTAAATCTACAGGTAGAATGCAATGTATATTCAATAACGAATGCAGAAATCTAATGTCTTACGTGTCTCAGCAATGCCATTGTTGAATGAAAGCAATAAAACTCCGCGATACACACAAATTGAAAATAATGAATGACCAACGAATAAATCGATTTCGACGGTTGAGCAATCATTAGTAACTCTGATTTTTCATTTTTTTTTAGTCAAAATTTTTTATGAAAATTAGCTCCTTAAAAAAATTTTATAAATTAAAAATTTTTGTTTGAATAGAACAATATTATTTAGAACAAGCTAATGCTTGTAATAATATCGGTAGTTTGAATTTTTTGCACAATTTGTCATGAATGTAAGATAATTTCAGAAAATTCGCTTATATGATTATGTTGCACGACTGGACCTTTTTTTTGGCTCTCTCAGTTAACTATCCAGCTAGCGAAGCAGATGAAGCGAGATGTTTGGTGGACTGAGGAGGTGGTACAGCGGTCGATATGCAAGTCGTAGAAGAGGGAGATGATAGAGAGGAGGTTTCTGGTACAGCAATATCTCATTTTCCCCCACCCCTCTCCTACCTCTGCTGGTCATAAAGTCCAATATTTTCCCGTTACTTCCACATTTTTCCCCGTTTTTTCCGTCGTCATCCAGTTAGATATTCTTATTCCAATCTCGTCTTACATCTTCAGGGTTCTGCATTCAAATTTACCATTTTTGTTATCTCCCTCTTCTCCAACTTCTACACAAACTGAAAATATCAAGTTGGGGGAGTAACAGTTTCCTCATTTCACTATATTTCCAAGTCAGCTTCGAATGCTTGAAAAAACATAAATCTGAATGGAGGAAGCCCTCACTAACAGGTGCCTTGTCATTCTCGACGAAAAAATTACTTCAAACGAACTTATAAATTGATAATTGGGGAAAACATGGCAATTCGCCGCTCTCTAGTATGAAAACACTTGAAATTACTACTATTGCAACAAATATACAATATCAACGCTCCAGAGAACAACACATCGAAAAATCTCTCTCTCATCTACCAGCATCTCTTGGTAGTTCAACGCGTCGCTCAAAAAACTGTTTAAAACGAATAAATTGTGAGCATCTAATTTTATCATTTCGGATCCGTTAAAGCAAGGCACTCTAAAGTGGCGATAGCAGAACTCCGATATGATTGGGCAACGAAAAAGAAAAAAAAAATGAAACGTCCGCTAGACTACACGAACTGCAGTTGGCTCTAGGTTCCCTTTTGTTCCAAATCCTACGTCTATTAGATCAGAATGGTCAGATGTGAAGACGAGCATGCAGGGTATTTACACTTAAATTGAGCAGAAATCAAGGGGTCAATTTTACAACTACTTAAGGTGTAACAAAAAGTGCCCACAGCTTTTTTTTCTTACTCAACTAAAAATTAAAGAAGGTAAACACGGGACTTATCCCTTTTAGAAATGGAAAACTCGGCCCAGGTTAAAATGACCTGCCAATGAGACGTTGCGATTGGTATACTTGGCTCAACCCTTAAATTATACGGCTTTGGGACAGCGAAATGGATGCTGACTGAAGCCGTTAGACCGTAAGGTGTCAAGTGGCTACTCATGTACCTTTCTAAATGTTGACTTAGCCTTTATTTACCTGATCACATGAGGCTTTCTATAACGAACCTTCCATTCACATTCCATTTTTCCACCTAACTCGAACGTACTCTCTTCTTCCTGGGAATCACTAAACGACCACAGAGTTCTTCTTTTGCTTCCGAGTCTACCAAGGTAGCGGAAGCATAGTTTTCACTTTCGGAATGTGAAAATTCTTTTGTCTCCAAAATCGAAAATTCCACTCGCATTTTGCGTTTTAGGCCTTTCTGAACAATTTTGGTTCCGTGTCTGTCTGTCTGTCTGTCAGCAAATCCTTGTTACGGGCAAAACTACACGAAGTTACCTATAGTCCGATTTTGATGAAATTTTCAGGGATTGTGCGGGTTGGGGTGTAGATGGTTCCGTATAGGTTTCATGACCCCCGTATCAATAGTAGCCTATGCGCATGCGCAAACGTGAAATCCTTGTTACGCGCATAACTCCGGAAGTTCTTGACCAATTTCGATGAAATTTTCAGGGATTGTTCGGTTTGATGTGTAGATGGTCCCCTATGAGTTTCATGACCCCCGGATCAACAGTAGCCTCTGCTCATCCGCAAACGTGAAATCCTTGTTACGCTCATAACTCCGGGAGTTCATGACTGATTTCGATGATATTTTCAGGGATTGTTCGGACTGATGTAAAGATGGTCCTTGTGAGTAATAATGAGAAAATAAAGTTTTAGCCTCGAGCTTGATTGAACGAAGTTCTTTAGTCAATAATAATTTTCAATGATCTATACAGTCATGTTATGGATACGAGGAAGCTATATGCCACACCCTCTTGGCAGACGTTTTTACTCCTTGAGTGACCATATGCAGTATGGTGCAGCATTGAAGGTATTCAGATATCAGCTTCTGTTACTATCTTGTTAGTTTATATGGATTTATATCTATGATGACGTCATCCAATCGTCTTTGGAGCACCAAGAAGTCAATTTCTACTACATAAAATTGCAGTAATGTGATAAAACAGCATAGTAGATATTTTTGGTCATTGTACACATGGTCTATGATCATGGATTTTTCTGAACAAATAAGATACCTTATTTCTCAAAGTACTGTAAAGTATTCGTTAAGCTAATGTGAAACTCTCTTCTTCTTCTGTTCCATTCTGCATCGACTTTGTCTGAGTTTTGTAGATACTGGGTAATGTGAATGAATAACTGTAAATGAATATTATAAAGCTAAGGTATGCCTTAAGGGTTCAGTATTTGTCGGGTAAAATGGTACATTTACCTACTCCACATATTAATGCCCGATAATATTTTAAAAATAAACGATTTTGATTTGATTTTGGTTTATTATTAAATAATAAACCATTGTAATCGCTCTGGAAAAAAAAACTCTAACCCCCCTGAAAATTTCATGGTTTTATGGAAATTTTCAGGAAAAATCCATCTTGGTCCGACAACGCCCCAATTCTTGAGCCAGCTCTCTCACTCAATTTAAAGAGCCCTTTAAGGGCTGTCAAAGTTTTGTAAAATCCCTAAAAACCTCAAAACAAGTCGAAGCGGAATAAATTTGTACCTATATGAAGAACATACCATGAGGAATCGAATGAGACCCTCCCCACGTCTGTAGGTCAAACCATTCCCGATGTATGGCGTATTTTGGTTCATTATTGTTTGTTTGTAACCTAGTGATGCCGATTGCGTCGAGTTGTAGTGAATGTGGATACTGGAGTAATAGCCGATATGGATACTTGTAGTTTATAGCCAATACACGGGTTGAAGCATTCTGATATTCACGAAACCCTGATAATATATAGGTAAAAATTATTACTCGGGATTATTATTCAATGTTATTACTGGGGTAAATAGGTAGTCTTTCACTCGGGTTTATTATTCAATTGGCTTGCGTTCATGATTTGAATTTCTACTAAGCTTTGGAGTGTGCGTGTTTTACAGGTGATAGAGCGATTATTGAATTCCGTTCTCAACCAAAATACCGATTTGGATTGATCAGTTGATCATATTTGTGTGCCTCTTGAAATTCAATAATCGCTCTATCACCTGTGAAACACGCACACTGCAAATTCTTTCAGTGGGGTTTATTATTCAATTTTAATCATTTTAGTTGCATTCATGATTTGAATTTCTACTAAGCTTTGGAGTGTGCGTGTTTCACAGGATAGAGCGATTATTGAATTTCAGGAGATATGCACGGAGCACGTAAATCTGATCTCAACCAAAATACCTATTTGATTGATCAGTTGATCATATTTGTGTGCCTCCTGAAATTCAATAATCTCTCTATCCCGTGAAACACGCACACTCCAAAGCTTAGTAGAAATTCAAATCATGAACGCAAGCCAATCGAATAATAAACCACAGTGAAAGAATTTGCAGCGTTTTTTTATAGACTTGTAAGGGCTATCTAACGTCAAAATAATAAACCTTCATGTGATATTTTGCAGCGTCTCTCCTCATGAAGTAAAAGCTTGAGTATGTGTGACGTTACGTACTATAATTTGGTACTATTACTTCCTAGAGAAAAAATACAATAATAAATAATAATTATTTACTGGTTTACTGGATGCAGCGAATAAAGCATCGTTGAGTTAATTTACATGACTCCCTCTTCGTATGTAACCTACATATTATTTATACGAGTATATATATCGTCCTTATACAAACTTACTCGTAACTACACTACATTCCGTGGACCTAACCTACGGACCTAGCATCAAGAAGTGGTTTAACGAGAGCGAATGTACACGTAAACATATTCCGCTAAACCATCACTGGCAAACCTCATTTCCCAAGGTGGCAGATTTCATTAGTGACCCGTCCATCATGTACCTTCCCAGTGGGGTGTTACACCGGCTGTTTCTTCACTCTGCGTTTCACCTTCATTAGGTAAAGATAATTCATTTAGCCGGCTCAACCCCTCCACATGCCCGGCATAATAAGGGAGGCTTAGGCTGGGCTTTGGGTCTGGGAAGTCTCTCCCTTTCTCTCATCTCTACACCTTCCACTATCTGAAGTTCCTGGACCGTGAAGTGCTTCAAGTGGCACTAAGCCTGAAATTAGATCATTAAACGTTTGGCTCATCAAACGGGATCCGAAGCTGACCGGCCGCATGGGTGCAATAGAGCGGAATACCTTATTCTGAATCCTTCCATGCATGGAACAAATCCCAAAAGTATTTTATTATGTCCTGGTAATGTCACTGAATTAGGCAAATCTATACAACCATCGAAGCTTTGTTGACAAATGCACGGATCCATCTATTTATCAATGATGAGCAAAAAAAAAAAAAAAAATCAATTTATTTATATGAATGGGCGAACCCAATTAAAAGAAAATGTAAATGTGAAATAAGTTTAGAGTCACTGGTTATAACAATAATATAACCATGGTAAGGATGTGAATCAAGATGTGAGATTATAACTGCAAGTAAAAATCGGTTATAATTCATAATAAAAAAATTTAGTTGCGCTTGGGGTCTCGACCTGTTTAGACCTCAAGCTGATCTCTTCTGGCCACCAACTCTATTCGTCGGTGAGTCACGTATTGCGTACCTATCTGGATATAGTACAGAGTTCAAAAGTTGCCGAGAACTCCAACCGTAAGGTATGGGGGGAGACGAGCTACCGAGTCACATGTATCCCAACCGGCACCAGCTTTAGCTAACAGAACGCTAGGTTTTCAAAGGAAAAGAACTCAACCAGCTCACATTGTTCACCTTCTAAAGGTGAATCGTCAATGTCGAGAACGGTGGGAAATTACTCGCTAACCCCCGACAAATCACGTTACAATAAAGCCACTGAAGAGCTTAGCAGAGCTCTGAAAGAACAAAGTGCTGAAAGAGCGAAGTGGCCGTATTTGCAGAACAGCTGAAAGACCAGTTCGCACCAAATCCTCCAACTGATAGACAATTCTGCGAGATGGTTCATGGATTACTGGATGAGCCCCTGTAGCTCTCACCCCCGCTCCCTCTGTTTACTCCCAAGGGAGTGGCTAGTGTAATAAAGAACTCGCCAACTTGGAAAGCTCCTGGTCATGACCATAATATTCAACCTCTCTTGAAGCATCTACCAGGAAAAGGTCTAGAGTTCCTCACACAAGTCTACAGTGCGATAATGAGAACGTTAATTTAACGTTATTTTAATGAGTTTATATCCCAAATATGAAGCCCTTCTCCTATTAGGAAGGTTTTTTTTCTTGGTCGACACGTTATTGAAAACAATAAAACAAATCTTCTAATTTGCATGTTGTTGAGTAAGTTGGATAAATAAATCCTGAATTTCAGGAGGCTTGTAGTCAACGAAGTTGTGTCAGGCAGACGCTAGAAGCTCTGAAAATATGCTTTCCCGGAACGGAGAGTCGACAAGGTCAGAAGATGTCGAGTCCGAAACATTGTGGGCTTAGAGAAACCGTGAAGGGAGTGGAGTCGGGAGCTTAGAACAGGAAACTGAAGCTTAGACGGCTGTAGGGAAGAGATCCCCTTCGGCTGTGGTCCCGTGCGAACAACTTCTCTTACGCGCACGTATTTGTGGAAGCCGAGAGACTCCTGATGGAATGGTAAACAGTTTGGGAGAGCAAGCAACGCACGGTCGCTGTAACAGTCAAAACACTCGAACGAGCGTTGTGGGGATCGGGAAAGCCACGGGAAATCTTCACTTACGTCTGTGAATCAATTTTACAATTTAACGCCACAAATTATTTCACAAAGTTTTATTATTTTTGAAGCCCTCACCATAACCTTTTTTGACTAAGTCGTAAAAAAAAAAAAAAAAATTAAACCCATTTTTTCAACATTTTCAATTTTAAAATGAGATTTTTTTTTTAGTCAAATGAGATAGCACTGGTCCGGGATCTTAACCTTAATTCATAACGGTGAAACGTTATGTGAAAAACTTTTGAGGGGACATTTGTCATATAAATGTTTTGGTATATGATTACAAAGGTTAACAATTGAAATTTATAAATCAAAATCAGAGTATTATCTTTATCTTTATAAAAGCACGAACGGCTTGATCGATTTTGATGCGTGTTGTTGCAAAATTATCGCAACGTTTCGGGTCAACTTTTAGAGTGTAGTAAACGCCTCCAAAATGAATATGATCCCAGTTTAAACACTCCCATGGATCGCTTGGTTACTATTAATTCAATTTTTTATATCTTCTAAATTTCATATTTGGTGTATTTACGAGCTAAGTGCTTAATTTCTTATTTGGGGCTCTTTGTTCATGACCAATTTGAGCACACCCTCTTTGAGCTGTACAAATCTTTGCCTGTGCACCATCCAGAGGACACAGGTGGTCTGCTACGTACTACGTATTCCGAAAACCTCTTGTTGAAATTCCTGAAGCCGGCATTTTTTTTTTTTTTTTTTTTTTTGACGGCTCTTGTATTGATTACACATTTTTCTCTGAATTTGGTCTTTGATTAATCTGGAAGGAATTTTTACGCAGTTATTTTCTCATGTTTACGTTGTCCGATACGCCTTAATCTCTCCCCGACCATCCTCCGCCAGGCCGTCCAATTGTGGCAAGTTTTGGTTGTGTCGGTGAAAGGATATCGGCCTACGTTGATTCATACCACCAACCAATCGTGCAGAGCCAACCTTCCTACGTCAAGGATACAGAACACTTTCTCACTGATCTTCGAGAAACAAGATTTCCTTCAAACCTTATTCTGGCAAATATTGACGTAAAATTCGCTCTACACCGAAATTCCACAGAATAAGGTAAGCCCCCATTATATTAACGAGAACCGACTATTTTACATCAATGTTGTTTGCCGAATTTTACCGTCAATCGATTGTTTTTAATCAATATACCAAGAAAACAATTGGCTTGCGTTCATGATTTGAATTTCTACTAAGCTTTGGAGTGTGCGTGTTTCACTGGATAGAGCGATTATTGAATTTCAGAAGATATGCATGGAGCACGTAAATCCGTTCTCAACCAAAATACCTATTTGGATTGATCAGTTGATCATATTTGTGTGTCTCCTGAAATACAATAATCGCTCTATCCTGTGAATCACGCACACTCCAAAGCTTAGTTGAAATTCAAATCATGAATGCAACTAAAATGAATAAAATTGAATAATAAACCCCACTGAAAGAATTTGCAGTGTGCGTGTTTCATGGGTGATGGAGCGATTATTGAATTTCAGGAGCCACACAAATATTATCAACTGATCAATCCAAATAGGTATTTTGGTTGAGAACGGAATTCAATAATCGCTCTATCACCTGTAAAACACGAACACTCCAAAGCTTAGTAGAAATTCAAATCATGAACGCAAGCCAATTGAATAATAAACCCGAGTGAAAGACTACCTATTTACCCCAGTAATAACATTGAATAATAAGTAATGATTTTTACCTATATATTATCAGCGTTTCATACATATCAGAATGCTTCAACCCGTGTATCGGCTATAAACTACAAGTATCCACATCGGCTATCACTCCAGTACCTAACCACATTCAATACAACTCGACGCTATCGGCATCACTGGGTTACAAACAAACAATAATAAACCAAAAAACGCAAGTGTTGTCACCATAAATCGGGCCATACATCGAGAATGGTTTGACCTACGGACGTGGGGAAGGTCTCATTCGATTCCTCATGGCATGTTCTTCATATAGAGAAAAATTTAGGCCGCTTCGACTTCTTTTTGAGGTTTTTAGGGGTTTCACAAAACTTAGACAGCCCTCAAAGGGCACTTTAAATTGAGTGAGAGAGCTGGCTCAAGAATTGGGGCGTCGTCGGACCAAGATGGATTTTTCCTGAAAATTTCAGATCTTTTGCTCCAGCCGCTTGGGAGATATCGTGCTTACGGCGTACTGAAAATTTTTTATTGCAGATTCGGATTCTACACCCTTTGAAACGTAAACCATGAAATTTTCAGGGGGGTTAGAATTTTTTTTCCAGAGCGATTACAATGGTTTATTATTTAATAATAAACCAAAAATCGGTAAAAAATCGCGATTTTTTCATATTTCCTTGTTGTTTAGTAGCATTCGTACACAGTTAGAAAAAACAGTAGTAGTCTTCATCTTCCCTCTCTCATGATTTGGCGATTATCTCACCTGTTGTGGACAACAGTAACAAGAGATCCACCTTATATGGCATAAATTAGTTCTGATATTAAAGTATTGCTGTTGTTGATTAGATACGTATCTGCTTCAACGAAGTTCTATATATGGTAGGTAGGCACATATCTGATATTTATACCTACGTGCAAACTGGGTATAATATAACATTTAAAAAATTAATGTTAGGTAACATGAATCTGCGTATGTTGTGTATAGTTGGAAAAAGTATCAACAGGAAAAGCGAAACATAAACAACATGTCGATAAATATTGATTTTTATGGACCGACAGGTATCGATATTGATGGTTCGGCATTGGTCTTGATGCCTTAAACCATATTTGGGTACCGATATCCCATCCCTAGTCGATAGGGTCGCATGGTTGTTATTATTTAAATTGTTTCTTTCTTCTTGATTTTCTTGTTTGGTATATTTATGAGCTAGGTACTTAATTTTATACTTTAAGCTCTTTTTCCATAACCAGTTTAACCCAGCCCGCTTCGAGTTTTACAAGTCGTTGTTTATGTACATTCCAGAGGGCCCAAGTAGGCTACTATTACGGTTTCCTTACACTTCTTCAAGTTCTCGACATAGCCTATTTTTTGGGGGTTGTTGTTCCAGAAATGTTCGCAAAGAGGCTTTCAGCCTCCTGAAGGGTTAGACAAATAAAATAAAAACCTCCCGCCCAGCTTCCGACGAATCTCTGCAAATAGAAGGGAAAAAAGGCTCAATGACTTATTCATTTCCGCGGCGTTAGATTCAGGCCCCTCTGATTCCTCTTTACCCTTTTTTTCGGAGTTCCCAGGTCCTTGCAATGCACCGCCACAACCGAAGGTAGTTCCGGATCGCTCGGTGGCCACCGATTCAGTTATAACTCGATCGTCTCCTCTCAGCCTAAAAGACACTTGGATGCCCCAACAAAAAAAAACCGATTTCTTTTTTTTCTTGGGCCGAAGTAAAGCGGTCATTTCATTCAGATTTTATGGTGTCGACGGAAAAAGAAAGAAACGTTGCTGGCGTCATTTCCCAGAGGTAAAGCCCCTGGGCTTAAGTCTTGATCCAAGCTCATCATTTAGGAATAACCACTCTCGGCCCGCCACCTCATTCTCTCCACGTGGGCTGTGCCACTCGACTATGGCGTTGAAGGAGGTAGGTACCTTCATTTTCTATTTCTCTCTCACTCCCTTACTACCACACTACCTCTCCCTCTGTCTCTCTACCAATCTTCTCTCAGACCTGACGTGAATCGGTAATACAATTCGCATATCTTCCTAGAATCTTCTAGATGCTGCCGTTTCAGCACTGACCGTTTTTCAAATTTCCTCAAGCTTTCCCAGAATTTCTTACATTGGCTCAACATCTAAGGATGGCAAGGAAAACAGGTCAATTGACCTCAAAAATTTGTTTTGGGAAATTGAAAAAAAGCAAATTTTTCCTACAAGAATGGGATACGCAGAGTACAAAACAGGTCTCATTCCTACAAGGGATCGGTTTAAAAACCATTTTGCAGCAACAAAATACTCACTTGTGTGTGTTTTTTAAAAATACCGGTAGTGTCGCAGGTATCGATATTTTTCAGCGATATATATCGGAGTATCGATACTTTTGAAACATGAATATTGGAGAGTATCGAGTATCGATACGTTATTTTAAATATCGTATCGGAAGAAGTATCGATACTTTTAAGTATCGTCCTGTCCGTAGATGGCCCACTGAATGTAATCACCAAGTACGGAGTCGCGAGGAGTCGAGTTTAGTTCATGAACCACTCTACATCTAATATGCATAAATAACTCATTTTCGTTGAAGGGCTATCTAATACAGAAATGAAAATGAAGTATATTATTCAAATAAGTACCTACCTAATCATCATATTCCCGTACGCATCCATCCACGAAAACACTAAAACTCGTTGTTAAGCAGCTGATTTTGTTTATCAGCTGGTTTTTCCTAACCGCGCAGGTGGGCCGATTGTTTTTCCATCGTAATTTAGTTTATATGATGTGTGTTTACAGTCTAACAAATACTTGAACAGTTTTCTTACGTGTGGAGTGCATTGGTCCTTTTATTTCTTCAAATCCTCTTGCTACAGGATATAAATTTCCTCATTCTACCTGCTTGATGGCCTAAGAAGTCACAACTATTTTCAGTAAGCTTTTGTTGAATTAGAGCGTAGTCCGATTCGGCTGTTTCACTTGACGATGCGTACTCACAACTACCGTATAGGACACAATTGCCTCTTTCTTCGCATTATCTTCTTCATATATATAATTTGGTAGCTAGCGTCCGCCAGAATTTGGAGCCCTGCCGTTGACCGATTTCGACGTCAGGCGGCTCATCTAAATCGGGAAGTCCCCGTGGGGATTGCAAATTGACGCCTTTCTTTTGAACCTCCTGTTTCGTCGTCAACTCGGATTTATCTACCGGCGTTGCCCGAGTAAACAACCGCGGAGTTCAGGTTGTACCTGTTCGTTACTCACTTAGATTTTCTAAATAACAGACAGAGGAAAATATGCACGTGATTAGCGCAGTTCAAGCAGCATTCTGAAGCTGCAGCTTAATATGTAGATTCCTTAGGGCTTCTACTTGACGGTGTATAGTCCCGAGTCAGCTGAGTGACTATTACTAATTTCCTCGCTTTTTAAACCCTGAAGCTGCAATGTAGTAACAGCTTTGGTTTCATACGATAACCTCAAAGACGATGCCCAAACGTACTAACTAGATTGGCTTTTGGTAGGCTTTCCAAGTTTGTTATAATTTCCAAGTAACATACTCTGGGTATTATAAGGAGGCCACTAGCTTTCACTGCTGTAGTTTTGTTACAGATTCCGATATACTCATATTTGACAAACGTAACTACTAATCTATAGATTTACTTTTCGATACGCGAGCAACCCACTAAACCCGATAGATCACCGACCTCTGTATAAACAACAACCTCCTGTACCCGACTCTAGTGCCATCGCGCATGCAGCGATAATTTGGACCTGCCTGTTTCACACAGCTACCAAACAATGTTAATCTAAAAATATCAGATACAATATGACAGTACTAGCCATTGATGAATTCATTAAATACCTGCTATAATTTCGCGTAAGATACCAAGTTGTGTCTATTACTTGGGGGTAGAGCCCACTCGCCTAGGGAACGTTGTGATTGCCCCTAACTTTTTATTTGAATTACCCTTCTGCTCCGAATTTCTATCCCATGAATATCTACTTTCTTACTCTATTATGAAAATTATTTAAATCAATCAGATTGTGGGGCAAAACCGAATCCCTGAAAACTAAAACGCTGCCAATTTTAAGACACGGGTTTATTTATTCTTTTTTTTTAATAATAGGTTATTGTTTGAGTTAATCTGAGGTTTTTGTTGTCACTTATTGGCCTATGAGTTCTGACGATTTCCTTTTAGTGAATTTCTACTGATCTGAAACTTATCCCAGTCAATTTTTCGTCGAAAATTTGTGGAAAATGACACCCCACTTGCCTATGCCAATAAAACTCCCGAAAAATAACGTTGGCACGTTTCTTAAACCAGTATCACCAGGTAAGTGAGGCGATCGGGATGGACTGAGGTTAGAACTAACTAGACCATGTGCGAAAGAAAATATTGCAGATGTTGAATCTACGCACCATGAAATGTAGAATTACAAATTTTGAGGGTCAGTTATGAGACATTTCAGCTATACGATTGCAAAGGCTTATTATTGAAAATGATAAACCGAAAATTCAGTGTAGACTTTCTCACCATTTTTAGTTTTAATTGTTTATGTTTGGGTCATTCCCGTATTATTTGACTTTTTGGCTTTCCTGGACCACGTAAGACTGAGGGTTAAAAAAAGATCGACATTTTGAACAAAATTTGTTGTAGAAAATTGATAAAGATATTCAAGACGAAAAACGTGAGTGCCGGTGGTCAGTTTTTCCAGTATTAGTATATATATATATATATATTTTTTTTTTTTTAAATTTCGAACATTTTAATCTAAAAGGAGTTTTTCACGAGTGTTACTGTATAACGGATAGGCTGCGGGGAGCAAATCGCTAAATTGTACTAGTCTTCAAGCTCAGAAAAACACCCGATTAGTCTTTCTGTTCTTAAACTAGATTCAAAAAGGATATTAGATGTCTCGCTGATTGATTTGGACATGTTTGAAGTACCAAAACATTTAATGGTAACATTTGTGACAGGTGCAAATCAAATAGATAACGAACGATGTAAATAAACTATCTATCTATCGAACGACTTTTTATCAAAAATACAATTTTTTCATGAAAAGTAGAAATACCTATTTAAATACATTTGCAAAACCCTGCTGAATTTTGAATAAATGTTGTTGAATCATGAGTAACACTCGTGGTGCTTTCACATGGAAACACTGTTCCTAACCTAACCAAGTGTTGGACAGATGTGAAATGATAGCTCCAAAAAAGTGCCCTTAAAACAAAGTTGTCCTTTTGCCGTTATAATTCACGATTTTAATCAAGCGCTATTGATGCAACAAAGGTAACACTCGTGATGTAAAAATTTTCTAAAATTCCATGTTTTTGGGTTAACTGTATGGGGCTCTCCAGCCAGCTTCTTTCTGCTTCAAGGCTGCACGTTGACTGACATCAGCAATCACAAGGAAATGACTTGAGGTTCTTTCCCGCCATTTTCAATTAACAGAGTTGCGAGAACAGGTGGTAACTCTCGTGATCAATTTTTTCCCCAAACTTTGGGGACAAACCTACTTTCCTCCTATTAACTCAAACTATTGGACATAATTAAAAAATGAAAATACACTGAAATACCTTCATAAAATAGTGTATTTCGGTTCATTAAAAAATAATCAATTCAGGGTTTTTCTTTTCAAAACACGACTTACTTATGTCATTCACACCTTGTCACATTTTCCGACTTTCATTTAAGTTTTTATTTTCATTTTCGAGGTTCGAGATTTTTAAGGTTCACTGTAATGTTACCATCGTTTTCCATTCAGGGAAACCTACTAAGTAGTTCCGAATAAGTTTGTAGGGGGGGGGGGGGGGGCTGAAAACACATGCGAAAAACGAATGTAAAGGCCGGGGACATCAAATGATCAAATGATATGGGAATGGTCCGTTTCCTAAAGTATTCTGTTGAAAAAAAAAGGAAATGCGTTTACATATACTTTCCGATCTCCATTCAGGAATGGTATATAAACGTTCCCAAATGTACACCGTCTCCCAGAAAGCGGAGCCGAAGAAATCCAAAATGACGAAAGAAGAAGTTTTCCTTCTGGAGGAGCTTAGCAAACAAAGCCAAAGAGGATTTTACTTCCACGCCAACGCCGTGCTGGTGCCGCTGTTGCCATTGTGGACTTTCTCCAGGGTCCTGGGCTTCCAGCTGGAGTACCACCTGATCCGTATCGTCATTGTCACGGCGATCTGCGCCTGTTTGATGTGGTTCGCGTGTAACGAGATTCGCATCAGCTTCAAGGGGAAGTTGCGGAAGAAGTCAAGAAAGGTAAGAGATGTTTTGGCTCCACATTCAGGGATTTATAATCCAGAGTTAAGTTACGACAATCAAGCTGCAACCTAGCCTAACTGAATGGTCGATGTGAAGCGGAGATGGGCCAATGTGGATAAAAGATGTCACTAAAATTTTAACTACCTGCTATTTCCTTGTAGCTTGAAATAGAAACTCCAAAATTACCATTACCAACGTTTAATTAGAGTTGTAATTGCAATGTAGTTAGGTATATTGTAATATTGTAATGTAGTTAGGTCTATTGTAATTGCAATGTAGTTAGGTATATTGTAAAATTTATATGTAATATTAATTTTTCTTCATTTTCCTCTCTACCCGATTCGGAGGTCATTACAAAGGTATTGGTGTCGTCAAACTTACTACAGTTTAATTATGCGAACGGCTCCATAGTGATTTCCAGATGTTGTTGAACGCACCCGAAATCGAAAAAAAATTAAGAATTATAAACAATGGGCAATTTTTTATAAAAAAATACCTCATTGAATAAAATGAATGAAGTTGGTTGACAAAATTATGAAATTGGTTGAAATATTTATCAAATCGGTTGAAATAATTATGAATTGGTTGGAATAAGTATGGATTTCACAGGATAAAGCTATACAAATTTAGCTGCAAAAAAAGTTTTCAAATTTCAACATAATTTAACATTAATGTAGTGCAACAATTTTGGAAAATTCTCTTACAATCATCCTGTATGACTGGAACTTTAAATTGCTTTACTCTCTTTAGTTTTCGAGGAAAATAAAAACTGGAGGCATATTCCGAAAACAAAACTAAAATTTCAATGAAAAGCATTTCCAATGTTTTCTTGTTTTGTTAAATTTATGATTCTAAAATTTTTCCTACCTTTTCTTTCTCCACAAAACTTTACATTTACAACAACGAATCGTTGATTGCCAGATTGAGAGGAAAAAATCAAGTATTGTTGAGTAGGTACAGCGTTTATTGAATTTGAAGCTCGCAATTGAAGATTTTTGAAAATTTTTAATGCGAAAGGGAACATTGGTAACAGAAGGCTAATGAATGAGATGGCGAGCTCCATCGTTATGAGATGAGCGGAATAAAATCTCTTCTGGCCACACTTTCATCACTCGATCTATCAGGACACGAATCTGTTTGAATACGTGGCAACACCCATGCAATAGGGTAGTTAGACATTTTCCACGTAAAAGTGTAGCAATGCGTTCATAACAGGGACGCCCGTTCCTATGTTCGGTATTTTCCTCATGTATCTTCTTTTCTCATGTTTGGGTTGTTCCTCAGCCCTTGGATCAATTCTAATAAGCGCCCTTCTACAGACAAAGTCTTGCTTCAGAGGGACGACGTAAAAAACAATGGACGCAGCTGGTATTGTAGAACGCTAACCACAGCTTTGGGAACCTAATCAGCCCCTGTGATTTCAGACGATTCACGAACCAGCTCGAACTAAAGAGTCCTCGCGATCCGGGAAGGGGGACAAGAGCGCTCTGGCTCTTCTGTCCACCGACCGCTCAGCTGATGACACCGCCAGCGGCTTCGCCCTTTTCTACAACAACTGCCACTTCATCGCCCTCGTCCTCCTCTTCAGCAACGTTGGCTTCTACAAACTGGAAGTGGAGGACAACTACGCCCTGTCCATGACCCTCGCGGCCTTCATTGTCATCGTCATGTCCTCCACTATGAGAGGCACCAAAAAGTGACTCTTCAACAAGTTTGAAGTTTTGTTCTTTTGTTAAAATAGAAAATATTAGTCACAAATTTCTACCCCAACGTTGATGATTATGGTCACAGTAAAATGTAAAAAGCGGTTCATTTGTGATTATACTTGTGAACTAAAAGAAATAGCTCGAAGTACTTGAAACTTGGAAAATGTACTCGTATATTGGTACATCAATACGTCATAACATGTACATGGACTCAGATGTTAGCAGTCCAAGCTATGGAATCAGATTGGCTAAGCAGGTGGACTAATCACAACATGGATTGCCGCTACATTTCAAAGTTCCTGCTTTCTTAAATACTTCAAATTTTTGGGTTGGTTTTTCGAGCTGCGCACGATGGTATAATTCCATCTCAGTTAACTCTCTTTCGAAAAAAATTGAAAAAAAATTTGAGGTTAATTCCCCTTTGGGGTGGTTTTTTGAAATCTTAAGACCTTTTTGCTTAGGAAGAAGGTGGTCAAATAGAATCGTGGACAACCATTAAAACCAAAACGATCATAACAAGACCCAATTCATTATTATGCTATTAGGCTATTGCCTAGGCTAGTAATATCTAGTAACAGCAAAAAAAAACAAAAAAACAAAAAAAAATTACAAAAAAATATAAGGTAGTACGTAAAAAATGTTTCTAAAAAATATAAAGTATTACGTACAAAATGTTTTTAAAAAATATAAAGTATTACATACAAAATGTGTCTAAAAAAGTTTGAAAATTTTCGTTTATCAAGTGAAAATTGAAATTTGAATAAATACATGCGCCACTTACCACCATCTGGTAGATAGCGTCGACGATGTTGTACATCTCGTCTCTCGTGATGAACCCATCGTTGTCGACGTCGTATAACCGGAAGGCCCCTGGAAAATGTATGAACTCAAATGATTAGCTCGTATCGCTCAAACACGGCGGTAATCATGGTATATGTATTTAAATATTGCACCTTCTAATTGACGAAGCAACAAAATTTTCAATCCTCGTTTTAGGAGCAGCGAATTTTTTACGCAAAAATAACTGCACCGTTAAACGCGTTCAGAAAGGAAAATACCGCTTTGTGTGGTCGGAACAATGTCAGAATGCCTACGAACAACAACGACAGAGAATTACCAGCCCACCCGTATTAAAGTTACCACGGTACAACAAAGAATTTCATTTTAGGTCGAGACATGCGTTATTTACGATTATTTTTAAAATAATATTTCTTTAGAGCACTCACTTCCGAGTTCATAGGCTTGTCTAAGTTTGTATCTCACGCTTATAAATCTTCCCCATTTTGCCTGCTCTACAAAGAGTGGCGACTTCTTCCAAAGTTAACGTTTTCCGCTCTTTTAATAGGGTTCGCTGAACGTCGGTACCATTGATAGGAGCCACTGTATAATCATGATCGGGATACGACTTCTGACATTCCATATTGCCACAGATGAAAGAACACTTACCTGGGTTCTCAATTCCGTGAGATACTTTTCAAAACTCTCTCCTTCGGTATGGCTGATTTTATTGAATTTTAATGTCACTGCTGGTGTACAATATTCATCAAACTTTCGAAGGATTTTTTCAAGGTGTCTTACGATCATCGTCGGGAAAGGTATTAAATATGTCCACTGCATCCTCCCCCACATGAATCAACAGCAGAGAAATTTTTCAATCCTTCGTCGGTCCCCTTATCTTTTCCGATGGCTTTCATATTCAATTTGAACATATTCTTCCATTTAGGCCATCTCATGGAAATAGTATTACCGAAGACAAACTATTATATTTTAAAAAGTGGAACCACATTTGAAGTGGCGGAAGGTACGATCGCCGGTCCCGCATTCGCCATTTCACTACATTGACAAGATCGGGAGGAAAAACTTCATTTCCTTTTGACAATTTCACCTGACATAATGTATTATTTAAATAAGGGGTGGTTATGAAAAAAGACGTTTAATTATATTCAAGAAAGGAGCACATTGCTTTAATATTTATTAACTGCATATCAATAATTTGATAACAGCAGAGGTCGACAGATATGTCACTGGCTCTGTTATAACGTATTTGAACGGACGCTTAGCGTCACAAGCCCCTCATCAGTTTTCAAAGCCTGAATTCCAGGAATCGTACATCCCTTCACCAGTCTATCCTCTCTCAACTCATTAAAATTGAAAATAAAGAAAGGCAATGAGAGACAGAACACTCCATTGCCGAGAATTCCTTTTGTCTTCACATGATTGACATATCTTTCTTCCCACCTTCTTGGAAGAGCACATGAGCTGATAGCAACATGTCTAGTCCAAACCCTCAGAATTCTACCGAACTCGACCAAAGTCCGTCCCTGATGGCCGCTCGGCACGCCTCTGTGCCATTTTCGGGATGTAGGTCTCCCAAGAATATTGTCTTCAGTCTTGCTTCGCTCATGGTTGTGGTAGGTTGTGAGGGGTGAATGTTCTTCCAGGCTCAATTACAAAATGCTTCCAACGTGATTTTAACTCAGACTGTGTTTTTGTGGTCAGTTGTGTTAGGTGAAAGGCAATCGTTCACGTTGTGTAATGTGCAGTGAAATGTTAGGAAAAAATCATCAGGGTTTCCCCCACTGTACACCTCGTTGGTTATCTGTTGAGCAACCCACCATTTCAGCATTAATATCTTCAACTCAAAATTATTTTACACTAAAAGTATCAAATTTTTCGGTAATTTCATGAATGAAATTACTCGCTCGTATCGCTTCCGAGCCTGCGAAGCAGCCGAACCCCTTGTGTTCACCTTTGGGAGAAAAAATATGTTTGTTGTCCGAATTCAAAATTTCCACTCGCATTTTGTGTTTCATATATAATATATATGAAACACAATATAATGAATAGTAGTTTATATTATAAACTACTAAACTATATGATCAATTAATTTAGAGGATAAATGTCACAAACGCAAGATAGAGAGTGAATCTGATATTTTGAATTGTATTTTCCTTCATAGATGTAGATAGAAATTAAGTTCTTGCGTTGAGGAAAATATATACATATACTACACGGAAAAGAGGTGTAGACATTATGATTTAGAAAAAACAGTTTTTTCCTTCGTCTCCTGAAAGTGAAAACCAAGCTTTGATAGTTCGGATTAATCATGTACACAGGCTGAACGGAGGATAAACAAATCTGTTTCGAAGTTAATATTGTAGTTCTCTTTTTTTCTCTGAACATTATATCAGCTAAAAAAGGGATTTGGGAGACATTTCAGGACTCCGTTTTCAGTATTTGTAAATTTGCTTAAATATTCTAATACTTGAACTGACTGCTAAGGGCGCGAATTAAACATTTGATGGTCACAAAGAACGTTTCCGCGGCCGGGAAACAGGAGCAAAAGAGATCAAGGGTTACGACCCCCCCCCCCCCCCTTCTCCTCCTCGCTGTCACTCCTTTCCAATTGCCGAGAGAAATAAGCCGAAGGAACTCTTTGTCGGTTCCCGCAGTTGAATAGAATTCCATTTGCTTTTCTTTCCCCAGTGGCAACATTTCAATGCAGAGCGTCCAAATGAAACGGTAGACCACCGTTTGAGCTGGATATCTGACAATCTTCTGGTTAAGTATTTTCAGTGTTGAACCTGTGTAGTCGACCAAGAAAACAAAATTTAACCCTCCTCTTCTCGAAGTGATGTATAAATAGATAATCGTTTTTTATTTATATATAGGGCTGAGCATTTTGCAAAGTAAGAGATAAATAAATTGCTATAAATTTATAAAAAGTACAGTGCAATAACAAAAACAGAAGTTTATATTTATGATCAGCATTATATAAAAACTATACTTATTTGATATATCGTAATGAGATATATCGTAAAGGTATTAGGTGCTTGTTAGGCTCGTAGCTTTTTTTTAAATCTTGGTTTCCAAAATTTGTTTCATTTGTGGATTTACACTCAGCGTCCATTTATGGTTTATTGCAAGATTATTGGTATTTTAATATCAGCTTATGTTTCCTATAAAAGGACTGGTAAAGGTCAGTGTTTGGGACATCTGGAAGTCAGACACAGTGATCAGCTGAATGAGCCTTGAGGCTAATTTCGTTCAGAACCGGTCGACCTTCTTGAAACAAAAATGGGGCGAGGAACAGAAAAGTATAGTAAAAAGATCATGGCATATAAATTACTATTACAACATTTAGATATGAGAGGCACCAAGTTGATCATTTAAAACAGGGATCGCCTAACTATTTGCCCCAAGGGCCGTATCATAATGTGGAGGTGGCGGGGCAGGCCAACAGGGGGGTCTGGGGGGCTAGTCCCCAAGCTGAAGGGGGCTCTCCCCCGGAAAATTTTGAAAATTAGACACTTGAAAACAGTGCTTCCTGGACGAGTTTGGCAAATTCAAAATTAGGCATAATATAAGAACAAAAAATTAGTTTTTAGAGATTGTATTTTTAAATTTCCATAATTACTTTTTCGTTGTTCAATAAAAAATTCGTTGTTCAACAATTGAATTTTCAGGAATGGAAAATTTTGAAAGACAGAAAGTCAGTTTTGAGATTTTGAAAACCATGTTTTCAAGCACTCCTAAAAGAATTAGACAAATTCAAAATTAGGCCTAATATAGGAACAAAACTTGGTTTTTAGTGATTAAATATATTTTTCTAATGATTATTAGTTTTTCATTGTAGCTTTCGCTGGGTCGCATCCGACTTTCATTTCTGTTCTGAGGGTAGCGAAATTTTTTCCATTGGCGTCCGCGGGTAGCATCCGGCCCGCGGGCCGTAGTTTGGAGACCCCTGATTTAAAACATATCACCTAATCGTTTAAATATCATTCTGGGGTTTTGAAAAAGCAATGTTTGTCCATGTTCGGGTTCACGAGCTGTTGGAAGGGTGACGGAGACGAGGGAGACGTGGGACCCCGGAGACGTAATATCGAGTGACGATGGGGTTCAGGTACGTGAGATCGGGATGACGAGGGAGCGGGAGGGATGGAGATCGTGGGACGCAGCAAAGAGTTCGCAGAAAACAATCACCTAATCGACCTTAAATAATTGAGTCCCGTTAGCTGATTGGAGGT
Source organism: Creontiades dilutus (assembly GCA_031894815.1). Lineage (NCBI taxonomy): Eukaryota > Metazoa > Arthropoda > Insecta > Hemiptera > Miridae > Creontiades > Creontiades dilutus. The sequence goes on along the minus strand of JAVIWC010002658.1, from coordinate 374,532 downwards.
TTTCTTCCGTAGGCAGGTGAGGACATCTTCAAGATCCTGAGGAGGAAATCGGTTCTCTAAGATACCCAGAAGGGACACCGCTCCTCGGGATGTGTAGGATTCAAACCCATTAAAACCTCAAATTCTTTTCCCACATTCGAACTCGGCTTGAAACTGTTCAACACATTACTTCAGGCCAATTCCTCATGGTGTCATCTCGGTCCATAGATAGCCTCCAGTGTCTCTCCCGTTTTTGGGAGATCTTTCTCTGCATGATCCCTTCGACAAAGACAACTACAAAGGTCCAGTGCTCCTCTCTTTCTAGTATTTCGGCAACTGTATTCTCCGTTACCATGTCATCAGATGGCATTTCCAGGACACTTGCAGCCATCTTCTTTGTGTTTCCCACTGTTGGACACAAAGAACGTGTGAAACACATCATCATCTCCTCCAACACAGTTCGGACATTTGGGTCATCCACTTTCCCCATTCTGTGAAGAGCTGATTGGAGGTTGGTACAGGGAGGTACCACCACTACCTAGTTAGATTCCCACAAATTTAGGAAGTAATTTCTTCATTATTACAGCGACGTTTTTGCCAGCTACTGTTAATCGATTCGTTGACCCTTGTATTAGTTGTTGAGACGTTTGACAAGAAATGTGATAAACTGGTCCTTATATGGTCCCAAAAACGTCCAACGATTAGGACCCAAGAAACCTAGAGTAACTTTTCAATGAAAAGTAACGTTTGAGTACAACCTGAGCAGTATAAGGGTTCACAGTGTGACAGTTGGAAGGGCGACAGAGTGACGTGGGACCCCGGAGACGTGAGATCGTGATGACGAGGTGGAACGGGGACGTGAGATCTGGATGAGGCCGAGAAGGGATGCGCCCGGGGGCCCCGCAGCCGAGGGACGTGACTTACATCGCAAGAGGGGGAAAGGGTTGTCAGCCCCCTCAACGAAATTCGAAGCTCGCCCTATTTGGGACCCGCAAACTCAACTCGCCTAATTTCAAATAAAAAATACGACTGGAATAAAATTGGCTTGAAAAGCGAATGTTTGTGCTCAACATCTTCGAACGATTCAGTGGATCTCACCAATGAATATCGAGAAGAAGGAGATGAATAAGGTTATCTTCCCGAAAAAGAGTGCGCAATTGGGTGGGTATAGCTCCCTCCTTTTGTGGAAGATTTAGTTGGGGAACTAGATACGTTGATTGAACATGTCTATTTACCTGTACAAAAAAAAAAAAAAAAAACAAGGATCTTTTCCGTTGATTCACCACCACTACTTTTCTGGGTTGCGATTCCGTTAATTCACCACCAACACTCTTAGAACTTGAAAGGGGGTTTATTTTATAGTATTTAAATGCAATTCGTTAAAAAAAAAAAAAAAAAAAAAAAAAAAAAACCGCTGCAAATTCTTTTACTGGTTGATACACGGGTTGAAGCATTCTGATATTCATGAAACGCTGATACTATATAGGTAAATATTATTCAATATTATTACTGGGGTAAATAAGTAGTAGTCTTTCACTGGAGTTTATTATTCAATTCGCATGCGTTCATGATTTGAATTTCTACTAAGCTTTGGAGTGTGCGTGTTTCACAGGGTAGAGCTATTATTGAATATCAGGAGGCACACAAATATGATCAACTGATCAATCCAAATAGGCGTTTTGGTTGAGAACCGATTTACGTGGTCTATGCATATCTCCTGAAATACAATAATCGCTGTATCCTGTGAAACACGCACACTCCAAAGCTTAGTAGAAATTCAAATCATGAACGCAAGCCAATTGAATAATGAACCCCAGTGAAAGACTACTTATTTACCCCAGTAATAATATTGAATAATAAACCCCAGTAATAATATTGAATAATATTTACCTATATAGTATCAGCGTTTCATGAATATCAGAATGCTTCAACCCGTGTATCGGCTATAAACTACAAGTATCCACATCGGCTATCACTCCAGTATCCACATTCACTACAACTCGACGCTATCGGCATCACTAGGTTACAAACAAACAATAATGAACCAAAAAACGCAAATGTCGGCACAATAAATCGGGCCATACATCGGGAATGGTTTGACTTACGGACCTGGGAAGGGGCTCATTCGATTCCTCATGGTATGTTCTTAAAAATAACTTTATATTTAGGCCGTCTTGACTTGTTTCGAGGTTTTTAGGGATTTTACAAAACTTTATCAGCCCTTAAAGGGCACTTTAAATTGAGTGAGAGAGCTGGCTCAAGAATTTTGGCGTCGTCGGGCCAAGATGGATTTTTCCTGAAAATTTCAGATCTTTTGCTCCAGCCGTTTGGGAGAAATCCTGCGTACGGCGTACGGACGGAAAAGTTTTTATTGCAGATTCGGATTCTACACCCTTTGAACGTAAACCATGAAATTTTCAGGGGGGGTTACAATTTTTTTTCCAGAGCGATTACAATGGTTTATTATTGAATAGTAAACCAACAATAGTACAGAGAGCACATTAACCTACTTTACAAATAAGGTATACACATGGGAGAATGGTACACGGGTATTCACGTGCTACCTCGATAAATATAAGGCTTTCGATTGTGTCAAGAATGATCTGCTTTTGAAAATATTACATAAGATTGGAATCGGAAGGATTGTTTGTAACTGGTTCGAAAGTTACCTGAAAGACAAGTCAAATAGTTGCTTTGGACGATGTATGTATCAATTCATCGACGGAGGGTGAATATGGTACCGCACAGGGAACGGCACTGCGTCCAAGTGTCCAAGTTATTTACATGAATGAATAGGAAGCTAATTCATATTTATCGTCGAGTTTATATTTATTTGCTGACAACATTGCTCATATTGTTGTCGGGCATACGTGCGATGTTACGGAAAGTATCTTGATATTATTATAATGTGGATGAGTCTGAACAAACTAAATTTGAATGCAAAAAAATGTGATGTACTTCCTGTAGTTTTAACAGAAAAACTGTAAAACAATGACCGAATACTTAGAAATATGTACCTATTCATACAGTAATTTGTGTTACAGATAAATGTTCCTGCGCTTGTCATCATACAAATTTAGTAAAGAACGTAACATATTTTGGAGTTTATTTAGATTATAAGTTTAAGTGGGATGAGCATGTCCATTTTCTCTGCAATAAAATAAGGAAAACAGCATTTATCATGAGGAAGATTGAATTCTTGGGTGACCAAGTTAAAAAACAGTTTATTACGCCTTGTTGCAATCTGGGGGGGGGGGGGGGGGGGGGCGGTACCATCAGCACTGTGCTGGACCCACATTTGTCTTACAAAAAAAAAAAATTAATTAGGTTGCCTTCCACAGACATATGAGGCATTCAACTCATGAGGGATATTATCATGATGAGGAATATGATGATCATCCACCAGCCCTATACCTTGAACATAAGGAACTACGTATCAAAGAATAAGAGCGATTTCAAAGAAAATATTAGATATGTAAGGGGGAAACCATATAGATTATAACTCCCAAAAATAAAAAGTACTTTTTTTAACACAGTCCTAAATATCGAATGATTTTTAATGGTATATTTAACGCTATTAACCTCATGTTGAACAACGAAAATTGTTACCCATTGAACATACATACTGAAGGAACATACTTTGACTATGGACAATATGATATTGCATACCATTGTAGTAAGATACCCCAGGTATTCACGTGATTAATGTGGAGTGGATCGTTGGGATGCACTGGAAGGTCTAAGAACAAAATCAAAACAAACAATACTTAATGTGTATTTATTTATTTTTTTCATTTTCGTTGGTAGGATTTATTGGTAGGATTCGTTGGTAGGGTTTATTTAATGCACTTCCTAGCATAGGAATGTTGAATTTGGCTCTTGGTTTTAGGCATACATTATTCTTCTTAACGTGCAAATATAATTTTTTTTCGTTATATGTGTATTAATTTTAGTTATTATATCTAAATTTTCTTTTACTAGATGTAAATGAGAATTTGTATAACCTTAGATCAAAGTTATAAGTACGCACCGTCAAGAGGAGGAATAAATAATAAATATTTAATTTCGTTCCATTTCATATCAGTTATCAAAACATATCAGCAGTGCATAAGCCATAACAGAATAGATATCAGAACGTTTTGTTTTTTAAATATCCATTGCACTTAACTATATCTTAAGTGAGGTTTTTTTCTGCAAGCCCAGAAAAACCGTTGGTTGAATTCACTTAAGTGGTAGCGGAGGACTACCAGGAATACTACCGACCTGTGTCCGTGAATTTAAACCCGATACGGTGAACAGAAAACAACCCATTAGGGGGAAAAGGCAGATATGTGTTTTGTCTAGCGATTTTAAACAGATCTGTGGTAAAATGGTGACTTCCCATCGTTACTGAATACTGACCACCGGAGTAAATAATCGTTATTTTAAAACTGGATAATATTTTAATGTATTATTTTCATTGTAATATAACAAAAACGCATTTTAAACAGGTAAAAATCGGTTTTTTTCGGTTAAAAAATCGATTTTAAATAAAAATCGCCTTTAAAAAATCGATCTTAAAAAATCGCAATCTGGATGCAAGAAATATCCTAAATCAATCCTTCTGGCAATGTACAAATCATTTGGACAAACATATCAGAATACCTATGATTTAAAACTAGTGTCTCTGGATGCAAGAAATATCCTAAATCAATCCTTCTAGCAATTTACAAATCATTTGGACAAACATATCAGAATATCTATGATTTAAAACTAGTGTCTCTGCGTTTTGATGCCTTTTGTACCGTAGTTATGTGCCTAACCCACATGGCTACGAAGATCTGTACCGACTACATTTTTTCCATTATTATTAACCGTTAATATTATAAAATAAACCTCCTTTAAATTTTATGGGTATTGGTGAATTAACGGACTCTCAACCGAAGAAAGTCGTGGTATTGAATAAACGGAAGAGATCCAAAAACAAATTGAAAAGTAACGCATGCACTGCTGCAGTGAATACAGGGTGTAAAATATTAATACGCACGTACAGTAGGCACTTCTACGTCCCATCAATTTTCTACCGGTAGGGACCGAAAAATTGACGAAACTAACTAATAGGAGAAAAAACGGCTTTGGAATGCAAGAAAAACGTGGAATTTCGAACGAAATCGATGGATTTCAGGAAATAACGATCCCTTACAACTTTATGATTTAAATGTCCAATTCTGCCCAATTTTTCATGCTGACTCGAATGCAGATCGCTTGAGGAACCGATTCAAATGAGTTTGGAATGGAAACCCCTCGGTTAATTGTGAAATATGCTATCATCCGAAACAGTTATGAGGGCCGAAATGCCGAACAAATCATTCTTGTGCAGTCCGCGGGCTTGTGAATTTTCCAACAGCTGTCACGCAAGTTTTTAAAGAGCTCTTCTCTAAGGTCCGATGGACAAATGGTACTTAAGCCCCTATTCATTGGTCGTAGAGTTCTGCAAGTGTCACCATTCGGTTTAGCGTGAAATATTACGTAGAATTCGACATTTCAATCATGCGGGAACCTTTTTCTTTATGAAATCCATCGAGTTTCGTTTTACCACGTTTTTTCGCATTCAACAACCATTTCCTCTCCTGGTTGTTCCTTCCATCACTTCGTTGGCTATAGCGTTGGAAAGCCGATGAAACGTAGAAGTTTTTATTGTTCTTGGGAATAACTGTTCGTTTTTTATATTTAAAAACACAAATGATGAACATTTTGTACTTTGAGATCTTTTTTTGTCTTCTAACTCACTAAAAAAATATGGTTTGGCATCAAGGAGATTGGAAATTTTACGATCATGCCAAGGCTATCCTCATATTCGGCAATCTCAAAAAATGAAGGAGTGACAGTAAATTTCGAAAAATAAGGTCGAGAAAAAGAAAAAAAGCTTTAAACTGTCTATAACTCGAAAACAAAGCCTCTAATGCAAAAACTCTAGGAGTCACTTTTCCTCACAAAATACTTTCTTCATCGAAATTGATCGATTTCTTCATTGATAAGGCATCGTACTAAAGAGTTGTAGTGCCAGAGGGACGTCGCTACTGAGGGTCGTCCTAAAAACCAAGCCGTTGCCCATTGCGATGTTTCTCGAAAAACATCATCATCAACAACAGTTAAAACGGCTCAAAAAACCTCACGATTCCAACTCATTCCAGTTCTCTCACTCGTTCCTCTTTTTTTCTATTTTTTTAAAGAGAAATTGGGGTTTTATGAAAATTAGTTCCCGGCTCGGTAATACTTTCTCATTAATTCCGTTTCTCTCGAGTAATTCGGAAATTTCATTACCACTTCCTCATCTCCATGCTTTTTTTTCGCTTTTTCCCTCCCCATTGCAGTGCAGTTGGATGAATGTTGTTCGTTATTTCTGTGCCTTCTAGATTTCACGCCTTGTCGCTATCCCCCTTCGACCTTAACAAGTCGAGAAAAATAATTCAATTGACAAAGTTATCCGGCGAGTTTTCCCTTTTGTGGGAATTTTCGTCTTGTTTATTTCCCAACCTCCGCCAACGTTTTTCTTTAACGAGTTGGCTTTCGAGTTTCGCCCTTTAAAATAAACTTTTTTCGCTTCAATCACTTCGAATTCAATTCTCAAGCGAGACATCTGCCGATAAGGTTGTACTTTAATGGCGACCTTTCCGAAACTCAGAGCCAAAGTTCTGGAGTTGGAGGTGAAAATTTTCACTTTTGGTCGCTAATGTGGGCGACCCTTGATTACATCTACAGCTACCAGTACGGAAGAAATACACCTTTTTGAGGTTGCAAGTCATATCAGAAAGTAAACTTGTAGAACCCGTTTAAAGCAGAGGTTTAGTGCAGAGGGGTTGTTTATGCAATAAAATCCACAACAAAACTACCCGTTTAGATCCAATTTTTTTTAGATTTAGATTTATTGATAATTGACCCTGAAATATAACCTCTTAGGGTTGATTGATCAAGATGGCGAGATTACTGGAACAACCTGGATCAATGCCGGATATTTTTGCCGAATTTCGAAAAAATTGGTCCAGTAGTTTAAAAAAAAAAAGCTACGAACGCCGGATGGACATTTATTTTAAAATTTGATTCTTGAAATCTACTTAATGATCATCAATAAAATGACTTAATAAGTCATATTTAATCGTAAACAATTTCTTCTTCTTCTCCTGTGCAAAATTATCCGCATGTTTTCTAGCATTTTCCCACTTGGACCATTTTGCTTTGTCTCTAGAGAAGAGGTGGAATGGTAAGAACAAACCCTTGTGATTTGCATTGTGGTAACGGCAGCCCGTTATCGCACAACTCAGCATTACTAGAAGCCTAACGAAGGACAAAAGGTTAACTGAACTAAGTAAGTGACTGCTGTTGCAAGGCAACTTTCAGGATGTTTAAGGTACCGGTGACATCGGGCCCAAGACCCCCAGATTGATGACCCCTCCCGTTTTACTCCAGTTACCGTGCCGAAAACGAGGTATTTTTCTGGTTGTAATTCAAGCTTGCAAAGGATTAAGGAGGTAATACATACTATTAAGGTCGTTTTTGAATTTGTTTTAACAACTCTTAGAGTATTTTAGTTTTTTGTAGGAAAAAGCCAACGTTCGCCGTTTTCCAGAAAACAACTTTTCTGAACGAGAAATTATTCCAAATTAATTATTCCAAATTAAGAAATTATTCCAAATTGTTTTTTTAGAAACAACACTTCTCTAGTTGTTTCTATTTTGTTTTAAGAAATAAGTTTCAAAAATCCAAGACCCGAATTTCTCAAGTGCATATTTCTTTACTAATCAGGGTGATGACTTCTGTTGATGTGTGTAGACCCATCTTAAAAACACAAAATCATGGAAAAAATAAGTTTTTATTGAAAAGTTGAAACGGATACTTACAGTGGAGTTTTTCGTCCAGGTTCCCTCGAGACGTCACAGACAAGGCTCTGATGAATTCTTCAAACTCTATCGAACCGTCCTGTTAACAGTTAAAGTAATTTCACTGTTTAAGTAACATTCCTTCCATTGGTAAACATATTGGTAGGTATCGCATCCACTACTGGGACGTCCCTATTTCAGATTTGTATATGATCACGAGGGTTAGGGATTTATATGCATTAAAAATACTCAAATATATACATAAAATATATACTTATTTATTAAAATATTTATTTATTTTTCCATATTATGTAAAATAAAAAACACAGAAAATTCACAAAACTAGTCATGGAATTATTCAGAACAGAGCGCCACATTTTATTTTTTGACGTCGATTTGAATTCAAAACATTCTTATGTTCGACGTCCACTGATGTAATGAGTGCGAACTTGAGAGCAACTACCTCAGAAGTGAAAAACTCAAGTTCAAGACCATGGGTATCCTTTCCACCGAAATTTCGTCCTACGTTTTCGTTGGTCCCAAAGCCTGTGTTCTTCGCAATTATTTGCTCCGCCTTTTCATTACTTTGCCTGCGTCACTCACCGGGAGCTTCTTATAATTTCCTTACAGTATCACTGACAACACAGAGGCTGTCAAGGGAAAGTTGCGAGATTCAAGTTTTGTGATAGATTCAGCAAGAAAGATGGTACAGGCGGACATGTAAACTATATTTCACTTCCAAGGAGTGCTACAATTTCGAAATATGTAACTAACCATGTAAAAATAGATAAACTATTTAAAACTATGTAATTTAGGTAAAATATGTTTCAACAAGTATGGCTCAAACTACTCATAAGTCCTGGAACGCATTTTGGGACTTGAATCATTCAATTATCTTCAGCGCTGACAAGTTTATGAACACATACAAATCCTAGCTCTAATGATCACACTTACAAATATACCTACTTAGAAACACTTATAAATATTTTGAAAACTATGCCAAAATCTTGATTGAACGGACAAAAAGTTGAAAATCGGTAGTGAACTAAAGTAGGTAGGAGGAGCGCTTGAATAGACTGGCCTTTACCCCCTTCATCCAGGGCCGTGGAGAGAGAATCTATCTGTACTTCGTCTACAAACTACTGCACCCATTGCGGAAAATTGACAGTGATTGTGTTGTATAGCTTTGTTTGTGTATATTTATTAATTCTGTATAATTAATTCCAAACCAAAAATAAAATTGGACGAGGGAGCTTCTGAAAATTCAAACGACCGAAAAGGCCAGGCCCGGGGGCATCGGATCCAGTGTCACCCCCTCCCATCCTCTCCATCGCCCTTCTCTCCATGAAATTATGGATTTCTGAGGTTTATCGCACAAGAGAGGTTTGTTTGACGAAAATTAGGATCGAACAAAAATGTAATCAATATAAATAAAAACAGATGGAAATGAAGAAATTTCAACGATTTGTTATTGTGACCCTCTCCATTCACTCCCAACCATATATAAATTTAAATGATCTGAAATCTGTTCCAAAACTACACCGAAGTTCATATCTCTAAAACTAAGTTAGTGCGGGTTGCGCGCAAATTACCACGATTTACGCGACTTTCAACAGCATCATGTGTGTGTTTGTGTATAAAATATGGCTCATGGGCATTTTTTTACACTCATTTTTACAGACTTTGAAGGGGCTGGGTGGGGTGGAGAGATCTCAACTGTATATTAATACCGTGTAACTAAAACAATCGGTATCCGCAACGCCTTGTTTCCGTGAGCTCGAAACAACTTAACTTTTCACCCCACCTGAGACCAATTTCACGGGAGCGAACCCCGTGAATGGGTCGACCAACCGCTCCCGGGATTTCCATCCAATTAAGAGGGAGCCTTTCCCGAAGGTTTTGGCCTCTTAATTGGTCCGGTATCGTTACAACCAGCCCGATCGGATCGACTCACCCGAATAAACATTGAGACCTTTTCGCATTCCGGAAAAGACCATTTCACCTCCCGGGGTGTCCGTCGCCCAAATGAAAAGAGGATTAGCCCTTCATCTTTCTGCCATAAATCAAATTGGAGGCCTCTCGAATATCGACTATCCCTCTTTACCACACGCAGTTACTAATTTCCTCATATTTAGGGGGACCAAATTATTTCATGGTCCGAACACGCCGGGACAAACGTGATGGGTCTCGATGGCTCCTTGTTATGTTTTATGGCTAAAATAATGTCTTAACAACGAGGATTCATACATTTAATCACTTTTTTACAATTTGATATTCTTTCAATTCGCTACAAAATATATTTTATTTATTTATTGTTTTTTTTTTTTTTCATTTACAATTAAACGCTATGAACGAAGATCTTCAAAGTTTTTGTTGGAAAAGTTGTATGTGTTTTCCATCTGCACGAAATACTTGAAAAACAAAGTACATAATGAATCATCTCAATTACGAAATTGCTATTTTGTTGGAAGCAAAGAGCTACTAATGGGTGCCTAAGTAGGTAACTGTTGAAAAAAAACGACACAAACAAATTATTGTAACAGTTGTAGTAGACAACTGTAACGCTCCAATATTTAAATCACTATGATTAGTTATTTAATTTTTTTAAAATTAGAATACAATATATTTAATATATCTTTATATATTATATAAAGACCAGGGGTTATGAGGACAGCGGTCATTCGCTATCTAGGTAACTTTGAAATAAAATTGTCAATTGTTTTAGAAGTAAAATGTATCGCATGTTCATTGGTAAATATGTGAGTTACTAATGGTGAAGGGATTTTTAAAATTGGTCCAGTAGTTTTTGAGATAAATCGTCACGAAGACACATAAAATATTGAATCTTTCCTCTTTGTAATATTACTACCTATAGGATCTATAACAATGAAAACCGCATACATCCAAACTGAATAATTTTTCATGGGGACAAAAAACTGTTTTTTATAGTTATTATTGTTGTTAAATAATCACTTAATGCAATTATTAGAGAAAAAGTTTAGTATTTTCACAGAGAAACGGAAAAAATAAACAAGATAAAACTGGGAAAGGGTGCCCAGGTTTACCTTACGCTGGCCCTTGGGAATTGGTAAATTGAGGAAGGTGGAGGAGGGAGAGAGGAGTGAAGGATGTGCCCCTATAGAATGACCACCAGTTCAAGTAAGAGACCCGGATGACGTTGGTGTGATACCGCGATGAGATGCCCAGCTCGAGTAACTCCTTGGTACTTTCCCCGCACCACACTCCACGCCATGACACAGTTGAAGCCATAGCCTTGATATTATCAGGCGCCACTCCTTTTTCCGCAGGTTGTATCTATCATATTTACTGCCACTAAAAACTGGGACATCCAGGATCATGGCAGGCCCGTTGAGCTTAACGGCAGCGATGATTTGCTTCATGCCCTGCACACTTGGCATATGATACAGGCTCTGTCTCCCCACATCCCAGTCACTGTATGACAATGAACCTGCTATCTGCTTGGCAACCCCATCATGAAGGAGAATGCGGCCATTGTGAGTTCAGACTTACGTGCACACACCTGCACGATTGATAATTCGGTTGGACACTGCAGCGATTTGACGAATCCCATTTTCCAACTACGGACGGACGCCCGGCCAGACTTCCAACCACTCTCCAGAGTTCATAAATCGCATGGGATAGTTTTTATTCTCGTCTTCCTGGGTTGTGGTTGTCGATAATTTCGATTTCCTATGTTAGAGAGCTAAATTGAATTGTATCCACCTAAAAATGTAAAATCGCCAAATGTGCGACCTGCAACGGCGATTTTGAAGAGCGCTGTAGAGGTCTGTAGATTGAGCAAGGATTGAGAGGATTCACTACTAACCCCTCACTTACACTATCCTTTTTTCTCGGAACCATCTTGGAATTGCTAAAACGGATTTGTATCCAGTTTTCCCCTTGTTGGGGTTGTTTCTCACTTCCTTGATCAATTTTAATAGGCGTTACTCTACTGACGAAGCCTTGCTTCAGAGGGATATAAAAAAAAAAAAAGACCCAGGGTGGTGATACCAAGAAGCACTCCTGCCGAGCTGCCCATCTGGAGTAACTCCGTACGAAACCCTACGGATAATGTAATATTCGAACTCAAAACACGTCTAAATAGTTTACTTACTACGTACTTCTTTGTGACAAGTTTGTCTCAAAACACAAATTGGAAAGGAAATCGATAGACGAAACTTTCAAGCAGAGAACCTTGTCCAGATTAATGCGGTCCTAAAAACGAAGATAAATGCAACGCTCGCGTGTCCGCAAAGCTTTTCATGACTCCATTTTTTTGAGAGACCTTCATAAAAATGTTCTTGGCCGTAAAGGTAAAAATAACTGAAAAGAGGCAAAAAATCAGGTGAAGGGCAGCCGAACCTAGAGAGAAATATTTTCGAGACGTGAGAAAGTGATGGTTGTTTGTCAGTGACAGCGGTAGAGACGAGGACATCAATAATGACGTAGTAAGGACAGAAGTTGGTGGTAGGAGAGAGGAGAGTAAATGAGAGTGCGGATCAACACGTCAATAAATAAAAGCTTTACAAACTGTGACTGATGACACGGCAAGTGGTATAGAATCCGACGTGTAAACACGAAACCGCGAGAGAGGGACGTTCGAGGAGGGCTAATTTCTCTCTTCATAATAAAACCTCTTGATAAAACACCAATTTTCCAGATGGAATCGACGGACGATTGACAGTCACGAACCACCCCGGATGAAAAAACATTGGTGAATGGGATTTGGATAAGAGAAACACTGTACTAAATAACTCGGTTACAGCTTGAGACCGGCTTTGTATACAGCATCTATGTATTACCAAAATATGTAACCGAATATGCAGTAAAAAACCAATCAAATACGAAACGAACAGTACAAATTATTACAAAGAGGTTTATTATTTCAGCATTATATGACATTTTCCATTTGAATTAAAACTTTTTCCAAAACAAACTTTTTTCCGATAACATTAAACCTTTTCCCAGTTGAAATAAACTTTTCCTTGTACGAATAAACTCATTTCCAAAATAACTAAGCCTCTGAAGAAAAATAGAGAATTGCAAGTATAGCATTCGCATTTTGAATCGAACCTTTCGCTAATTAAATTGAACCTCCCGCTAATTGAATTGAAATTTACTCAAATTGAATTAAACATTCCGCATTTAATTAAACGGTATAAAAATATGTTGTTTAGTTCAACAAAACATGAACCATTTCAACAATACGTAAACAGGCCAGGATGTTACCAATCAAATTAGACCGACCCCCCATAATAATAGAAAATAATGATAAAAATGTCAACATTAGTGAAAAGCCTCAATGAAAAATCGATAACATTCTTTTTTCATCAGTTTGGTTTCAATTTCACTCGATGCAGAAATGTTTGAGTTGTTTTACAGTCAGAATAACGATTCACTAGCAATATCACGAATGAGATTAAATGTACTGGTAAGCATTGCATGAATTACAGGGACAACTCTACGTCCAGTTTGTGTATGATCACTCTATATGTATAATTGTATAATTCACCTCGAAAATGCTACATAACCAGCTTTGGATATTTTTTAAAACTAGATCGAGTTGTCAAGTGTAAAATCCGGAAGTATAGAGAATATTGGAGCCACACGTGATTCATTTTGTTGAAATTGTAAATTTTATTCTACTAAAATGTTCCCTTGTTTTCAATCGATTTGCGGAAAGTTTGATTCGATTCCGGAAAGGTTTAGTTGAAATTGCGAATGAATGACGAACCAGTTTAACTATATTGGGAAAAGGTCTAAACTGAACGGATGAACGTGAAGCAGTCCGTTAGGGCCTATTCGGTTCATTGAAGGATCGTAAAATACATGGATTACGCGAAAAAAATTTCATATCGGTTTCAACTGGGCGATTTCGTTATTAGATACCACGCCTGGGGATTTCAATAATTGAATAATTTTGTCAACAACGCTATCGTTCATCTGAACGTACGTATCTCAACGTTTATATCAAACGTACAATTTTAATTTTTTTTTATTTTGTCTTTCTTAAAAGCCCAATTTATTTAAATTTTACGAAATTCGTATACTCACGTTATTTTCGTCAAATACTCGGAAGACAAGTGATGCAAACTTCGTAGGATCGCCTTGTGGGAAGAACTGCCTGTAAATTTTTATAAAACCCTGAAATCAGAAAAAAAAACAGTTCCTGTTACAAGATGAGTCCATGAATTATGCATAATTACGCCAATCCCCAATCCCCAATTTGACTTTTTTCACTCCCCCCTTTCATTGTTGAAGTCCTTGTTTTTTGCCTTTCTCTCTCTTTCTTTGTACAATCAGTCTCCGCTTTGTTGTATGACACTGTGAATATTACTAGCTCTTCTAATATCTTCTTTCTTTGTTTTTCTTTTTCTTTTCTCTCTCTTTCCTTTGTAATTTTCAATCAGTCTCCGCTTTGTTGTATGACACTGTGAATATTACTGTATTTTGTGAATTGGGCTTGCCCGTAAATAAATAAATAAATAAATATAAACTACAACAAAAAATAATTGAAAACGATCCCCTATTAGAATTTAAACATAACTGTTGACGTGCAAGATGAGCGACCGTTTCCGTAATTTTGTTAGCGTTAGTTTAATACATTACCATAAAGTATCGCATCGTGTTAAAGGTACATTGCTCCGAAATTCGAACAACTATCAATAATAGAAAAACTGTTCTTCTAAAAAATATTTTGGTATTTGTGAGGTGATGGATTGCAATAGTTGCCCCTTGAAATGAACAGCATGCGGATGTAATGCTCCCCCACGCTCAGAGGATGACCCAAGCGCCTAGAGTCTAGATATTTTCACAAATATAGAGGAATGTTAACAATTAAAAATTTTGAAATCTTGAATTTTGAAATATTTTGAGGATTGAAAGAATCGCAGAAGAATTGTTTTGTGCAAAGATAAACTGAAATCAAGCCGAAATCGACAACGAATCTACTTGAAAATCTATCACAACGATTAACTTACTTCTTCAGTGAGTAGACCGTTGGGACAGTCCTTCAGAAAGCCTTTGTGCCTGGAACAAATATATAAAACGAAAAATGAAAAAATGGGATTTAAAAAAATAGGAATTTACACCCCGTTTCCAACACTTTCACCTTTAAAATGGAATTTTTTAAGACAGATGAAGTCAGACTGCTTTGGGGCATACCTTAATCGATTTTGAATCCAACGTTACTTGGGAATGACACCCCACTTCCCTGGGTCAGCAAAAGCTTCGAAAAAAAAAAAACACATAGCATCTGTGAATATGAAAAGAACGGTTGACTAGAAGTTATCACCAACTAAACGCCAAATGGAGTCCATGTGAGAAAGAACGGAATGTTTACATCGGTCCTTTTTATGGTCCGTATGACGGGCGGCGGATGGAGGTTTCAGATTTTGGATCTACACGCCTTGAAACGTAAAACGCTAGAAAACCCTCTTTCAAAAACTCTTTGCAGCCTCGAAAGGGGAGTGCAGAACCCCGAAATTGACATAACAAGGGTAAAGGTCATTTCGTAAGGCCTCAAATATGTCGTTGTGGGTCAAATAGGTTACAAAAGGCCCTTTAGGTCCCGCGGGATCGTTATCCGCCTCTAATGACACCTCAATGAACGTCATTGAAGATTCGGGTGGTCATCGCCGCGGAAGTCTGAGCGAATGGTTCGACCACCGGAGGCCTGAATTAGGGTCGAGGGGTTGCTCTCTCTCCCCATTATGGAACCCCCGTTTTCATGCTTGGCACGTCTAAGTGGTCATCTCTTCACTTGGAGAGAGTTTATCTAAGAGCCGCAAGTGAAGGTAGTGAAGGAAGTGAAGATTGAAGATTTTCAGCATATTTAAGGCCGGTTTCATCAACAATTCCTAACCAAAATTAAAATGGATAATTGTATTAAGGAGCCAGAGACGTGTTCCTAGATTTAAAATAATTGGATTTCACCAATGTAATCAATGATTGCACTGTTATCCTCAAACATCGATACCAAATGTAGACCAAACATTTTTCAACACACAAACCGCCTCATTGAAATGAATAGTGTTTGGAACCTCGAACACTCCCTTAAAGTTTCGTTTTGAAATATGTATAAAAAATGGGACCGCCATGATTTTCCTTCTCCAAAATTGGCCTAATTTCGCATTGCGCACAGTCAAAATCTTATAGTAGTATTAGCGATAACGGATTCGTAGTCCTGAATCCGACAATACACCGTCAGCTCACATTTTTGGGAGACTACCCCACCAAACCTCCTAAGCTGTCTTCAGGTTCACTCTAACGGTCTGATAATGTAATTGGGTTCAACCAACTTTTGCATGCCTCCAGCGGTATTGCACCGTCACTAAGGAGATTTGAAGGCACTCGACCAACTCCGCCCTGAGTAAGTAGAGCCTTGAAGCTAAAAGCTCGAGGTTTACGCTGATGGGTAGCCGTTCAAAGAACCTTTGCAGGGTTTTGTTTTATTATTTTCAATAACAAACCTTTGTGAACAACCACTGAAAACAGGTAAAAATCCCCCCCCCCCCTACCCCCCAAGGTTGTTGTTCCACATTTCAAGATAGCTTAAACTAAGGTAATATCTTAAATTTCAAAATATTATTTTGAAGTTGCAAAATCGCATGAAAAAAAAAAAAAACCGTCCGTTCGCTATCCTAATCTTCTTCATGAAACTCCGGTTGCTGTACATTGTACAGTGTACAACCATCCGCTCGCTCAAAAATCGGTTTTGTCTCTAGACGCAAGAGTGGATACTGTACAAAACGATAAGCAACCACAATAGATACTGTAGGGTATACCTACGATTATGCAAACCACATCGTTGTCTCCGATCGAGTTTTTCATTAGAGTATTCGAGTTTCTTATTTATATATTAGCGAATAGTGAAGCGTAATTAAGGGTTTTATTTTATCTTGTTAAATTTCAGTAGTTCTGTTCGTAGATTTCTACGTATTGCGCGAATACATTATATTACACTATTATAGGTATTTTGATACCTGATTTTGTTCCGTACATAGGGACTAGTACAATTTGGTTTTCCCCGAGTTATGTTAAGGAAGAAGTCATTCTAGAAGTCAATTACAAGGTATGGAGACACACTGATCAGCTGAAGTTTAGATGTAACGCACAGCTAATAAATTGACGGGAAATATCAGAGGAAAGGTAAGGTAAATAAGAATGGAATCCTAATACGGTAGCAATAATTGTCGCGGTAAACGGGGTTTCAAATCGAACTGTGATTCGGAGGATCCAAGGGAATTGAACAAAGACGAGAGAGGACGCGCTTTTCCGAGGGGTTGACGATGGTGCGGTCGCCGACAAAAGAATCGCAGATTCAATCTGAGGAGAAGGGGGGTAGAATTCGGAATAACTCCCCAGAATGCAAACTAGCGACCCCAGGTGCAATCTAAGATCTCCGCGGTCGATCACTCTTCCCGAAATCACCGTGTTACGACAAGCCCCTACGAGAATTTCTTCCCTAATCGATCTACCGCGCTAAAATGTAAATGCACCTGTTTTTATGCAATCTAGAATACAATAAACATGAATAGTAATTTAGGTAGAAGGTACATCTGATACCTACTGAAATAATAAACCTTTGTGTGGTAATTAACACAATTTTTTTTCATGTTCTCATCTAGCTTCCGTAATGTCAATCAATAAAATATTTTGTGTTGTTGTTGACCAACATTTGGACTAACCAAAATCAATACATGAGTCCCAAAACAAAATTTAACAAAAGTTAGAAAAAAAAGTATACATATATTTATATATTGAGGAATTTCGGGGGTAGAATCCCCACCACCGCCTTTCACACCAGAGACAAGCGGCCAGCTCTGAAGGTCTTCAGTTTACCATCATACCGTGATACGAAAACATTCAAATGTCTCATTGTGGGAGTTGGGCTATACATTCAAATTAGGGTTGAGGGCCAGAAAAATGCCTTTTTTAAAAAGGACTACTTTTATTTTTACAAGTATAAAGGGACCTACAGTGGGGTATCCGAGCAAGCTCTTGACATCGACTGACTACCCGGTGTGAGCGGGAGTCCTATTTTAGCAGCAGCGAGTACAATTCTGCTGGTACATCGGTTTGTTTCGTACATAGCTTTCATAAACCTTATTACTGTTTGCTATCCGATTTTACTGTTTTCATTCATCGATCAGCTATCAATCATAAATTAGACTTGTACAAATTATCTTCTCAACTAAAATCCGATTCATTAAACCCAGTTCAACGTTACCGAGAGTTTGGTTTGTTATTTCTAAACTAATGGCCCATCCAAGTAATTTTGAGTGTGATTTTATTGAAGAAGGTGAAATTTTTTATAGCAATCCATCTTTCATAGGGAGTTCCCGACATATATATTAACATTATCAAATAAGCTACAAGTCCTAAAGTTCGGCTACAACCAGAACACATTTCAACCATCTTAAAAAAGGCTAGTCCTGTAATGCTCTTACTGAAATGTGTAATGCATTAAAAAACGGATTCAACTTCGCATGGGATCGTTCCGTAGAGACGTAGAAAAACCTACGAAAGGGACCGTAATCGGTTAGCCGGACGTGTACTATGGTTCTTCTGGTTCTTCGTAATTGAGGTCATCTTACACCTCACACACTCTGAGAACTCCACTAAGAACAATGCGAGAACAGTCAAGCAATTCTGTTTCTTAATATAACCTCTACAACCTTCTCTGAAACCAAGTGCAATGATAATCTAGCAGCTGTCTTTTGCATCCTGAATGCAGAGAGAACACTACTCCAACTGCCCCACGTAATTAGATCGTAAGATACTGTGCTTGAGGCCTGTAGTAATATGTTGAACAGTTCCAACGTGGGAAAGGAAAGTGAGGTTTTAGAAGGTTTGAATCCTCCATAATACGGATAGTGGTCCCTTCTGGGTATCTTACCAATTGCTATTGGAGAAATTGCAAGAAGCCAAACAAGATACAGATGATGAGCCCAATACTGTCGATTATTGATCCTGAAGCTCAGAAAGTTGACAGGATTCTCCAGATCGACATTTCATTTAAACAAAATCTTACTTCCTCCGTCTTGCTAAATTCAACTTTAGTGGATTGGAAGTGTACCAAGATCTATACAGGATCCTCGACGGTTAGCGGCTAGCTTCATGGTTCACGTCGTGCTCACAGTCACGACAAAATGAAAATTTTCGGTATAAGCTGTATGGGTAGCAGTTAAATGAATCAAAATTTCCCCCTCCCAATGAAAATTCAAAATTTCCTATGTCCGTTGCACAAGTAGGCTAGAATTAAGGATGAAAAAAATTTGTTTATGTATGTATTAATTAATTAAAATTTAATTTGAAATGTATTTAATACATGTTTACGAACTAATAAAATAGACGAAAACAGCGAGAAATAACGATTTATCACTGTTATAGCTTTATCTAACTCCGTCCATAATAAAAATTGAGCGAGCGGATTTGTTTGAATGCTAAACCAAAATTTTAATTACACAAAAAAAAAGAATGACATGAATCGGCCGAGAATTTTCGTTTGAGCAGCGGTTGAAAGGATTGGCTGTCACCACCTACCTACATTCTCGTCCAGTCACAAAAAAAAATTTCGAGACTCGCTGAACAACAGAGTCAAATTGGGAACGAACGAAATAAGAATAATAGAAAACGATTGCGAATTATAGCCTGAGTAGCGTCGACAACATTTTCCGCGAAAACCCACGTTTTTTTTCAACAGTAACATCAAATTTCTTTCTTCCGTCGTGAGATTCGAAATTCCGGGAGTTTGTTGCACAGGTAGAGTAGAATGGGAATCTAACCAAAAACGAATAATGAAAATCGGTGTAGAATCGTAGGCAGGTGAGCGTCGACAAGATTAGTCTCATACATAAACACAACATGTGGCCGATCCATTTCCATTTCCTCATCATCTTGGCATCATTAGCTAGCTGACACGTCGGTCTCTCCTCAGTAAATCTAGAAACGTACGTACGTAATGGAACTCGTTCCCACCAACATAAGTCAACACCATCCCCATCGCGGCTTAAGGTGAACCAATACCTACCGATATCCCCTATCAAAGAGCTGCTAAATCCTTGCGTCTGAAGATCCAGCCACAGGGGCCGAACCCAAACTAACGGTCTCCAACCGCGATCGGGCTCCAACCTGCCTCCAACCTAAACCTACAACCCCTTTATCCGCCAGAAGGCTTTGAGTTGGATTAGAGTTCCCTTTCTACCAACTCTGTCGAGGCCAACTATCGAAGTAATTATTAGCGAGAGCCAATACCTGGCGGTTGTGGGTATTAGGAAGTTGAATTATCAGCTTTCAGCCGCGATTTCCCGGAGCTAATCCTCTTTTGTTACTTGGATACTCGTTGTTTTCACTAAGCCCTTTTCATAATAATGATGGAGTTGGGTGAGTAACTTTGAATGAACGCTGTTTTTGATAACCGAACTTTCACTATACACTTAAAGCTTATTATTTGAATAACGAATTGAACCTTTTCGTTTATGAGACGTTAAACAGAAACTGATCAATTTCGTTATTAATTGGTGTACAACAAGGTTGGGAAAAGCTATTGAAAAGTCACTTCAACAAACCTGAATAAATTTACACAAATTGGTTTCATTTTCAAAAAAGTTAACCCCCTAGGCAGAGATTTTTCTTCACATTTTATAAATCGATTAGAAAATGTAGATAACTTAGCAGTGTTTTCATAATTTCTATTTAAATATCAATATATTGTCAGTATATTATCATTACAACTCCAATTAGAAAAACAATTACTCAACATGCTGTCTACAATGCTGAAACCCCAGAGTTACTGTTTTGGTATTTCGTGATGATTTAATTGTACACTTTTATTTTCAATAATCAACCTTTTCAATCGACTAAGAAACAATTTTTAAATATGATGTAAAATACCTTTAAAGATATAATACGCTGTTTATCGGCACAACGTAGTCCACGAATAAAAAAACAATTAAATTTATTTACTCGACAAGTGAAGCAAGAATTGGCTTTTGGTTTATTATTCAATAATCATTGTAATCGCTCTTGGAAAAAAAAAATTCTAACCCCCCCTGAAAATTTCATGGTTTACGTTTCAGAGGGCGTAGAATCCGAATCTGCAATAAACATTTTTCCGTCCTTCCGCCGTACGCAAGATTTTTCCCAAACGGCTGGAGCAAAAAAGCTGAAATTTTCAGGAAAAATCCATCTTGGTCCGGCGACGCCCAAATTCTTGAGCCAGCTCTCTCACTTAATTTAACGTGCCCTTTAAGGGTTGTCAAATCGTCACAAGACCTCAAAAAAAGTCAAGGCAGCCTAAATTTGTGCTCTTTTTGAAGAACACTCCACGAGGAGTCGTATGAGCCCCTCCCTAGGTCCGTAGGTCAAACCATTTTCGATGTATGGCCCGATTCATGGTGTCAACTTTTGCGTTTTTTGGTTTATTATTGTTTTTGTTTTGATAGCAGTAACTTAGTGATGTAGTGATGTAGTGATGTGGATACTGGAGTAAACTCCTAAAAGGCTTTGTAGACGATACACGGGTTGAAGCATTCTGATAACCATTAAAAAAAAAAAAAAAAAAAAAAAACGCTGCAAATTCTTTTACTGGGGTTTATTATTTAATTTTATTGAGCTCATGATTTGGATTTCTACTAAGCTTTGGAGTGTGCGTGTTTCACAAGTGATAGAGCGATTATTGAATTTCAGGAGACACACAAATATGATCAACTGATCAATCCAAATAGGTATTTTGGTCGAGAACAGATTCACGTGCTCTATGCATATCTCCTGAAATTCAATAATCGCTCCTGTGAAACACGCACACTCCAAAGCTTAGTAGAAATTCAAATCATTAACGCAAGCCAATTGAATAATAAACCCCAGTGAAAGAATTTGCAGCGTTTTATCTTATCTTGAGTGGTTCAATTCTTGCGTTTCAATGCTTGCGACGGTGTATGGCATATATCACCGTTTTAGTTGAGAGCACTAAAAGGCAATTACAAGGTCTGGAGACTTACTGGTCAGTTGAATTATTTTCGGGGTAATTTATATCCAAATCAATCCAAGGAAATGAAATATAAATGGAGCTCTTTTGTAAGACATTATGAATTCAAGAACGTATGAAAGCGCCGAGTTCAGATAATGTACCGTCGACTAGTCAATGTGCAGCTAATTTTCCTACATATAATGAAAATAGTTCAGTGATTTACGTAGAGAGGTTACTATTATTTTTAAAACCATCCATTTACTTAAATAGTGAAACATTTACGTAAATAGTCGTTTAATAGTGAAACATTTTATACTTCTAAAACTTTATAATACGAAAAACACATTGTGTAATAGAGAAATGAAATTTACTAGGCAGTTACTGATCTCCATAATTTAGAACAATTGTCCTTAGATCAGGGGCAGTATAAACAGATTAGCACTGGAATCCAAGTCATTATACGTAACAAGAGCACAGACTAAACGAAAATCCTACAACTTGTTGATATGTGCTTGAAGAAAGTATAGAAACATACTTAAAGAGAAGAAATAAAAGTGTACACCGTTGACAAAATTTATAAATTATGCAAACAAATTGTGCTGCAGAAAGGAAAGTTAGTGTACTATTTAGTACGAGAGCAGTTCATCACATTATTATTTAAGGGCCTTTTGAACGTATTGGCCTTATGAACTGTTTGGGACCCAAAAGAGAATACTGTTCACTGAAGAACTCACACTTGGGACTAGGAATTGGAACCATGAAGCAGAATTGTACCATTTGAACTTGAAGTACAAGGTAAATCAAATTTATAATAAAGTTGTAATAGCTTTGATAGGTAAATAAAACGGTTTCGAAGAATATTCAATTTAAAAAATGAAGGTTCGTGAGGGCTTTGGTTACCAGCCTTGAAAATTAGTGGCAATATTCACTTTGTAGTTACCTCTACTGTACGAAAAGTTTATTTATAGGCCCCTCCCCATACTGAAACACCATAGGTCATAATGAAACATGTAATACCATGAAAATTCATTTTTGATGATGATAAAGAAATGAATTTATTAAGAAAAGAAAAACTGAAGCAAGTCCTCCATAGTTACTTTTAGTATATGGAATTTCCACTCTAGGCAAATATCGTTGGCTACCAATTCGTTGAATTCGAGGGGTTCAAGGCGCAAGTTTTTAGCCTATTTGCAGTCAATTAATTTTTGTACAAACCAGTTTGAAATAACTGAAACTGCATTGGCAGCAAGGTAAGGAGTCTCAATCCAAGAACTTTACCAAAATTGTTAGAGCCGAGTCGTCAGCAAATCCAATCATCCGAATCTAACGCAGGAATAGTAAACGTTTACAGGGTTTTTCAAACTATGTTCCACTTAGGTTGTGCACGCAGGCAGTGCAGTTGGCACTATCAATCCCCATAGATACTTATATTGATTGACCCTTATAGAGTCGCCATAGAGCTATTGTGACACAGACAGTCACCATCTAGGTCATAGTGAGTGGTTTGATTAATGAGGGACGCAGAACATCGATGCTTTGTTTAGCCGCTCGCATAATCAGTTAATGGTTTGCACATTGTACACGCGGTAAACGGAGATTGGTAGAGCTCACGAGGTAGCTTTGTCCATCGTAACAATCTAACTGCTTAATGATATGTAATTCACTAGTAATGTAACGGTTCCCTGATTTACTCTGACTGTAAAATTTAAAAAAATTGTTGAAAAATGTATCGCGTTTTTGTTAAGGAAACATTGAGAAGAGTAATTTTAAGAACATGGGGCAATATTTTCTGTAAGAACAGCTCACAAAATAACTTTTTCTACCTAGAATATCGCCAACTGTGCATCACAATTATCCCTTTAAACCAACCAAACATACTTTAAATAAAGAGAAACGCTAAAAATTTCAAGATAATAGTGATTGAATAGCAACCTAGAATGTTTGAAGAAATGGAAAAAACAGAAAAGTCTTTGGCAACTCGTGGTTGTGTGCTACTTTTACTTCAATATGATATCATTATTTTGTCTGCCTGAAAAATAAGTTAATTTCTCGTGTGATAAGCCTAAGAAATAAAGTTAGTATGATTTTCAGCAACTCAAGAGTACTTATTTCTCTCTAAAATATCCATTACTGCAGACTAATGAGCCTCAAACTATTTATTCTTCACAACTGGCTGTGATGTTGACGAATAAGTCAAAGGGGAGATAAAGAGCACTTGTTCAAATATAAAGGGAGGTGACTCGTACGATGAAAATTTCCACAATCAAATAAAGCTTTGAGAGTTGAATATCTGTGTTTCGGGGACTACGGAATGTAATTAACCCTGAAAATTCTAAAAATTCGGGATTTTAAGATGATTTTTCAGGATGTCCCTCTACAGCATGGCATCGTCAGTGGAGGTAAGACTATAGAATTGATCCAGGGGGATGATTGACAAACCAAACATTAAAAAACAATTTAAATGTGTGTGTGAAAAATTTTATTGAGGCAGCCCAGACCGCGCTTCTAAACCGATTTTCACAGTCATTTTCGTTAGATTCCAATTTTAGCCCAGTTTTGGGAAGAACTTTGGAAATTTCACTTTTTCTGACAGGAGGGCGAGGGGGAGGGGGTTTAGAGGGGAAAATAGTCAGTCCTTTCATTAGCGCAAATTCTCTGCGGATTCATGTAATTCTTTTGTTGCTCAATTAACCTTTTGGTTTAGTATTCTAAGATAGTTCAGATCATTGAATTTTTATTATAGGAGAAGGTGAATGGAGGTACTGGTGATGAACCGTTATTTCTTCACTGTTTCCATCTGATTTTATTGATTAAAAAATTGGAGATGCACTGTAGCACAGTTGGCGTCATGACAGTCACGGCCACAACCTAATGTTACTACTCCTGTTGGTTTACATACCGCTTGTAGTAGGTAGCTCCTAGGTTCCTATCATATTAACTTACATTCACACCCGTGTACATCTATAGTTTTTCTCATAGCCTGGGCCATACAATTTCAGCGAAAATTGTAGTGCCGCGGATTTCTGTTGGCAGGAACAAAGCTGAGAAGCACCGCCGCTACCTGTGGGAGTGAACTCTCAGCTCCGCACTTCTCTAGCTTATCGGTTCGCGTATTCCATCATGACGTGACTTTCTTTCTCGGTCCATGAGGCAGTTTCGCTCGCCAAATGGTACCTTCTCCCGAAACCTCGTATTTTACGTAATTTGGCGAAGATTATCCGAACCTGGGACCGATTGAGCCATCTTGTCTTCATTTGCCGTACCGCTATCACGCCTCTCGTCAATCTTCTTTTTTTGCAAATTTGAATTCGAAAATGTGTCACCCCGCTGTCCAGGAGTGATTGTTGTCAATCCGAGAGATTTCTGCTGCATCGCAAATCTCCGATTTCACGAAGAAGAGGACCATTTTACTTTTCACTTGCAGTTTACCTGGTATGTGCCGTTCGTATCTCTGCATACAACCTGGATGCCTACCATCTGAATTGTATTTCTAACAGCTTTGCAAGGGATTCGTCTGCTCATCAACAATTCTTCCGCTGTTTTGGGAATTCGGATAGTTGCTCCCCTCCAATCTCTCACCGGTATACATTTATTTACCTCTCCACTGAGTACTAAGTATTGTATATCGTCAATTTATCTCTTGGGTAACAAATGAACTAAGTAGACTTCTCCGTTCATGTTTTGCGGTTCAAGTTGCTCTCTACCAAATTACCAATCATCCGCCGTTCGAATACCTACTGCTGTATTTTAAGTTGGAGACTCCACACCACTTGATAAGTCCCATTCCCTCTTCATATCCAAGCAATTATTATCAAATTTATCACCTTGTAATACATCTTCCTAATTCAGAACTAAGTGATACTTACAGTCTAGCTCTGCCAAGCTTTTCTTTCTATTAGCAATCCAGTAAATGGTTACCTTCACGCCTCTGCCGTACTGGCGTTGTATACTTAATGGTATTTGTTAGGTCGAAGTACTGGCAGGAGAAAAATTCCTTAATTTCCGCATATTTAGAACCTGCATATAGGCATTGATTTACCCGTTATGGAAATTCAATGGTTTCGTAAGTTAGAACCCCAAATGTGTAATCATTTAGTATTCAATTTTTAACTTATTTATTCAATTTCCCAATCTTGGATTTATGGGATCAATCCCCACGTAATTTTCTACTAACATATCGAGCAAATATTGATTTAATTTGGAATTTATTTCCCGTATAAATAACTTAAGTATTACTAACAGTACAGGTTTCGATCCTGAACTACTCTTATATTGAATTATTTTCTCTTGTTTAACTTTTGTTACACCTTCCCAGGTTTAATTCTAATAGTTCCTGTATTGACGATGCCTTTCTTCAGAAGGGTCGTCCTAAAACTTAACTCATCATTGTTTACACAGGTTAGGTATATAGTTTTTGCTGAAATTTACAGTTCATTTAGCTTTGGTTATACGAGTATTGTAGATTTTCAGAAAGTCCGCAAAACGTTTGCAATGATGAGACAGTTCAGTGTTGCGTCTGGCTTAAACGCATCCACATTTTACTCTTCCTCTCATTCTAAGTCAAATACCCATGAACAGTTCAGTATAAGCCGAGAATTAAAGTGTTTTGACCCTCTAGTCGTGGAGTTTTTTTTCTGAAAGCTACCACTGAATAAGTCACTTCCGAACTTCCTCCGTAGAGAGAAGGGACTGATCAAAGCGGACAAAAACGTGGGAAGACTCATCAAAGGGGATTTAGGTGGTTTTTACGAGGCAGAATCGGTTTACACTCCGAAAAAAAGGGGAAAAAAGACCCAAAGAGAGGAAGAAGATCCGGTGGGGTGAGTAGAGCCGCTGTAATGAGGGCTTTCAGAAACCGCCTCCCTTTATCCGAGTGACCAACTCGGGTTGTTTTGATTCGACCACGAGAGTTTACGAGTGGTGAAGAGCGTTTAGAGCGGTTATCGGGTTCCGTATAAAGGGGATGAAGGCAACACACTTCTATTTTGCTGTTCGATATAGTTGAGGATGGGATCCGTTTTATCGTGTCTTGAGTTGTTCCGACCATTGGTATCGTGGTGACCAACAGAGCGATCCAGTGGGGGTCCAGCAGAGAAGATAATCTTTCTCTGAGAATATTTCGTAGCGTTCAATAATAAACAAGTAGGTTAGAAGAGTTGCTAGACAAAAAAAAAAAAAAAAAAAAAAAAAAAAAAAAAAAAAAAAAAAAAAAAAAAAAAAGTTCACGGGGGGGGGGGGATATTGCTACAAGCGAAACTATAGACTATTCCAAGTTCACGTTCATAAAATGTTTTCATGTCCTTGTGGTTTACGCTCCTCTACGGGCGAAGACGAAATGAGAATCAGATTTAGGATGGAGCTGAAGATGCTGAGCTCATAACTTGTAAAGGAAGATATGTAATTCTCAGTGATGCTATTCATCGAGGGGATTGAATTTCCTGTCTACCATGTTCTCCTAGGGGGTGTGAGTATCCTTTTAGTTCCCGGCTTGCCAAGATATATCAAGCGTCTTTGCAGCTCAGGCAACAGCCCGGTCGATTTGTAATTCTTGTTTTCTACGTACAAATCTGAGAGTGCAGCTTTTTTTTGTTCTTTTCGAACGATTTTTTAAGGACTTCCACGAACAACCAAGCAGTTCGTAGGGAAATGGAATTTCCACAGCGCATAGAAATTATTCACCACTCGATGGGAAGGTTCTGAATTATTCCGCACTTTTATGTAAAGTAAAAGTCCTGAAGAGTACAATTATTCAATTACAGCTTTGGAATCTGAAAAGAGTCTAAATTAGCATTACGCACCACTAAGCTGATCCAACCCTTTCAAATGAGGGTAAAAGGTTTCAGCAGTGTACATTCTAAATTGCAGCTTCGGTGTACAAATAGGGTAGCAATTAGCTTCAGGAGCCTCTCTCCTAATCCGGAGCATAATATGCTATATGTATGTATGTATACGAGTATACAAAAGTCAAGACGAGTTTACACCCTAAATTGCAGCTTCGGAGTATGAACATCATGACAATAAGCTTTAAAAGCCACTAACCTGAAATGGGGCCAGCACATATTTCAAATAAAAGTCCTAAGGAGTCTACACACTAAATTGCAGCTTATGAGTGTAAATCGGGTAGAAATTTGCTGTATGGTGGGGGGGGGGGGGGCTTAAAAATGTGTAATTCATTACGTCTGGCCCTTGTTTTTGAAACACAAACGTACCAAGGAAATGATACGTTCACGCGTGCTTAAAATGAAAGATGAATTTTAGTAATGGAACTCGTAGAGTCCTAGAGTTGTAGAGTCGTAGAGTCTCCCGCTGATTTTTATCGAAATCGGATGAATTCTTTAGAGTTTAAGCTCGTTACAAGGATTGGTGGGTATACGACATACAGATACTGACAGGCAACGGAGGAGTACATTTTTGATTTTGTCTCTCAATTTGCCCAATTTTTCCAGCATTCAAGGGTAGTTCGATTGTATGAATGGGCGTCTGGAATCTGGTCGTAATGCCTCTAACGCTTTAACCAAATACACCCAAAGATTTTGGTAAACTGCTGTTGATACGCCGTCGGACCGACTTTAGTGATTGATATCGAGATCAACACTTTGCTTAACCCACTAAAGTTTTGTCTGCCGACGTTGTTGGTTCACGAAGGAAGTCAACACTGAAGTGAGCTTGTTAGCTTTCTGACACTGTGGTAACTAGCTGGCGCCGAGAAGCTGTCTTAACCACTACTTACACCGATCAAACACTCATGATGAAGTTTTGAAGCCGTATTTCCACAAGTCAATGTACGAAACAGTTGGGTTATCGTCGGTTTATGGCGATAGCTAAACATACGTCAGAGATGACAGAACTTCGTAGTGAAACAAAACTCATGTCTCATTTAGATCCCCTTTTTCGAAATCTAGCCAAGACCTAAACGTCCAAGTTGGGCGTGACGCTCGTCTACCTAACTAGAACGTGCAGATAGTTTGAAATGTTTTAGATAATTTTTTTATAACTTCAGAGCAATAGAAATCAAATGGGAACATCAAAAACCTGGCCCACACATTCCTTGAAGATTTCAACAAAATCGGAAGAAAATGTTAAGAATTAGGCTTGTTTCAAGGATTACACATCACATTGTGCATTCGCCGTAACTACTAATGGAACTAACTCGTTGAGATTGATTTGAAATTGCGGTATGAAAAACCTGAGAAAACGGTGATTGTTGCATTTTAAGTTTGGTGATGGTCAGACTGATTGCACTGAGGGGTACAACTGATACGGGATAATGATTTCGAGAATTTAACGAATCAATGCTACATCGCCTGACGACTCCTGATGCAGAAACTCCAGAAGCATTCATTTCAGTCAACTTACTAACATTTACATTGGTTTTGTCAAAATTTACCTAACGTTTTTCTACATGTTCATGAATTTGAGTTTTTAAAAGATAGACCGTTGAAATTTTTTGCACAATATATTTTTAGCCTATGTGAATACCTCGAGCCAACCATTTCATTATGAAAAGGGCTAATCTCCGAAACTTGAATTTTACACATATTTCTTTGTCTACACATCCGTACATCTACAGGTGTTCATTTAAATTGTACATGCTATCTCACTGAAGTGAGAATAATTACTAAAATGTCTTGACTAAAAGAGATTTTTTAACTACATAACTTTCAATGTTGATCAGTTTTTCTTCTCGTGAAAGATTTAATTCCCCAGACATTCCCATTTTCCGAAATGACCGATTCATTTGATCAATCAGTTTCCACATTACTCTATTATTATAATGTCCTGGTACCACTAAGGGAAAGCGCACGATTTCGACAGATATTTACTCTGAGAGTAATGGGCATTCTCCCTTCCCAAGTGGTAGAAAGTAGTGAGATGAAAATGAAACGTAAAGACTAATCCGCAAGTTACAAATTATATTAATCAACGAATGCAACAATATCGTTGGAACACTGTACAAGGATTTGAGGACACATGTCAAACAAAAGACACGAAACAAATGTTCAAAGTTGTGTCGAGAGTGAAAACAAATGTTTCACTACTGGGTATGAACTCAAAAGCGAATTCTTAGGTATAATGAAAACGATCCACCTTAAAATAGGTGCCTTATGTCATAATTCACATAGTTAATTTGGTAGCTACTTACCACTGTCGGATTTCTTTCTCAGAAACTGAAACAAAATAATGGCATTATTAGTGATTGTGATATGTCTTACATTGTACGTTATAAAATGGAAAATCGTACATGAACTCATTTACATATGAAGCATAGACACGATGACGTAGTGCAATGAGGAACTGTTTATAATTTTCAGCTGGTTTGATAGTTGTTAAACGGAGGTGGACTAATTAGTGAGTACTCAATCATTGTTATAAATTCCGTCTACCAATACTTAAAATCAGGTGTGAGACCTCACTTCATTTCTCCACCATAAAGTTGGTATATCTTTGGTGTCTATTTGTGATACGTTTGTGCATTTAATGATGATTTGGCGTTTCCAGAACTGGATACAAGAAGAAGGCAACTACTTGTAAAAGTTTTCCGCAAGGGAAGCACTGCAAGTTGTTACACCTTGGTTTATAGTATCAGCTAACTGAATTAAACCTTTCGGAAACTGAACTAAATTTTTCGCAATTAGAAATAAGACTTTCACAATTACCATCAAACCTTCATCGCCTTCTTCGAGTTGTGTTCCTAATAACAGAAGGTGAGTCACTATCACTACTAATTCGACCATTCCTCGTTCTAGCGTTCCACTCAACAGTTCTCATCAGCTATTTGAATCGCTGTCGCTCATCACCACAACAATGTTCCTCACAAAACCAAAAAAATACCTACGAATACTGGTATGACTATAATTGACGGGTAGAGAAGGTTGACTATTCGGAGAAGGTCAAAGAAAGTTTGGCAGTCCACGGGGACGTTATTGACCTTCCACAGACAAGGTATTGTTTTGGGGACTCGAATCTATGTCCTCTGATCATGTTTGGTGCAGAGAATTATTTTAATGAAGGGTTAACTTGTATTTGCGAAGGGTTTAATTCAGTTTGCGAAATGTTTAATTCTAATTGCGAAAGGGTTAACCTTTCCATTCAAGGGTACAAAAAATTATAAGAAGACTATAAGTTATCTTGGAAAAATGAAGGAATTGATATTCGGAACTTCTCTCCACCATAACCGATGCGAAATGATGCGATATCGGGAGTGTAAAATAAGATTAGAGTATATGATTCCGGCCAAGTGGATGCTCATGTCCCTACTTACTGTTTTCAAAGGTCATGGCCCATGCCTCTTTCTGTTCCGTCTACAATTACGTTGTTGTGCTAAACAAGAAAAAAAAGCTAATCCGTTGAATTGTTATATATAGTTTTGACTTTGACTTCGACGATCCGAAAAGATAAAAATGCCGATATTCACTTTTTTGTTTCAAACACTGAGCGGACGATTTTTAAAATTGAGAAAAAGTAGCAGCATCCATTTATATGTCTTTAATAATTTACAATAGTATAACTAATGGAAAATGAACTGTGGAATTTAAAGAAAATAGTAATGCTGAGAGGACATATACGTCCCCTAGGCCGAATACGCTTAATTCCAATTGCGAAAAGGTTAATTCAGTTTGCTAAAAGTTAAATTAAATTTGTTAAAAGTTTAATTCAGTTCGCTAAAGGTTTAATTCAGTTTGGTGATTCTATATTATTTCAGGATTAGAACAGCCCTCCTACGTGAATCGATGTGTATATATTAAAAGTAAATGGTGGTATATATCAAACACGGCGCCCGTCATGTACATGTCTTGCTAGAATGGCATTCTAGAGGCCAAAAAAGAGCCAGATTCATTTGCGAACAAGGGAGATCGGTTAGGAACATATACAGCCACAAGGATTCTTCAGCCGATCGCCGAGTCTCCATACCTTGTAACTGATGTTTAGATGTCCCATAGGTAATAATAACTCCATGGATGCCAGAATTTACCATTCCCTCTACATGAAACAAAAGCTGATAGGAAAACACCTACAATGGTGCAATGTATTTACACAAGACGTAGAAATCCAAGAACAGGACAACCGAAATTTAATGAGATGGAATAATGCAGCTACCTTCTCTTCACTGTCCACATTTAAATAAATTTTGTTTCCGATAAAGGATGATTGGAACTCCAGGTAATTGAGACCGCTAGGATCTATTGTGAAGCTGCCCTCATATCAATTCGAAAAATGTTCAGCAACCTCTTCACTCACGAAGTGAAAGAGATTTTCGGGCGTTTCCTTGGAAATATTGGCTGGAGTTGTGACACCTTTTTCGAAATGCCGGAATCTAATGATGTAGCTGCAGGACATTCACACAATATGTGTTTTGCTGTTTTCGCCTTTCAACAGCAGAGCCGGCATTCTGTTGGCCTTGCCTCACCCATTTTGTTGAGTTTGTAGGTAAGACCTACAAGGTTGCGAAGGTCTTTGCGAATCAGTGACAGTTAAGCATTTACCCTTTTCTTAAAGCTGGTTAGGAAACGCTCGGCTAGTCTCTGCTTTGGAGTATTGTGCCAGTGTTGTACATATACTTGCCATGTCTTCCCATTGATGGACTGCTGAGTTATCTAACTCTTGGTAACCTCTAGTTGGGATTCAGGACTAATGGGATTATACTCTGATCCGTTTTTAGCAAGAAAATCAGCTTCCTAGTTGCCCCCTATTCCTTCATGACCCGGAACCCTGGCCAGAGTTAACTTGTTGCCCTGGACCGCAGCCTTGAGAGAACTGAGAACACTCCAAGTCAGCTTTGTGGTTACTGAAAAGGCAGAAATGGCCTTTGATGCTGCTTAGCTATCGGAGAGTATAAAATTTATACTGTTTAATTTAAAATTGTCGCACCTTAGAGTCGTTTCCTTCCAATCTCTAGGTCACAAATTTCTATAGTATTAGTTTCTGCTTGATGCATGGTAACAGCAAAGGCCAAAGGCTTATCACGGCTAAAATTTGGTCCCTTAATATCTATGCATGCTGCTCCATTCATGACAGTCCCATTTATGTACCATACAAGTGAGCATGGTTTGAACTGAGGCATGCCTCTTTGCCAGAACTCACAATCATTTATAAATAAATTGAAAATTATATGAAAGTTAATCTTTTTAGGCATTACATCAGAGACTGACATAGTCGTTGGATCTGTTTCATTCGTGAACAGTACTTCTAAATTACTACCTCTTCGTACGGGCGTTTATTTTTCCAATTTACTACACTCCAGTAGCCCCCAGGTAGGCCGTTCTCCGCGAATAGATGTGCAGGGGGTGTAGGTCTCAGAGAATATCTAGTGTTGCAGTAACAGTGGTGTTCATTGCCCCTGTAATACCAATAAAGGCCTTTGTCCAATTAAGGAAGTTTGTTGAGCTCCAGAAGAGCAGAGATTTGTCAACATTTTGTCCAACATATTGTTGAGGCATGTGTCCGACAATTGTTTTGTACACCTAAACTATAAATTTTGTAGTTCTAATTCTATTACATGACCATAGAGCTCTGGTCACTTTTGAGAGAGAGAGTATTTCCAGTGCCTACTCCATATTAGTTTACACCCAATCACGACTACAAGATGCTTAACTTCGTTTGAAAATTGAATCCTCTATTCCCGAAGTTGTAGGTGTATAGTGAAAGTTTCCTTCTATTAGTGAAGGAAACCACAATGGTCTTCAGGGTGTAGACGATGTTGAGGGCGTTTTGTATTATGTCTGACACAGTATGGTCAAACTTGCCTTTTACGATGATGTTAAGTTCGTCCTCGTAGGCTGTTATTTCGGAGTTTTCACGCATTAAGAGTTCCAAGATCTCATCAGCGACTAATATCCAGAGTAAAGGAGAAAGTTAACACCCTTGTAGCGATCCCGCTTTTAGCAAGAACAGTGATGCTTTCGCAGCCTTGACTTGGGGTACTTATGACTCTGCTAACCAGCTTCGCTTGATCCGTTTAATTGGAGCGTCTGTGATTTCCTTTTTCTTGGCAGATTCTTCTATAGATATAGACATAGCTGATGTTGTCAAAAGCACCCCCTACGTCCTTTCGATCAATGGAACAGTTTTAGAAAGAACTGTCTCAGTTGGTCTGCCCATTTGATATTTAAGTGACACAAGTGTTGAAAGAATCTATTTCGAAATAACTCTTGAAAACAAAATTTAATTACAACCATGTCAGCTGATTCTGTTTGTATGATGAGTTTGATGATTTTTTCTCTGCCCAAACATGTTCACAACTTTTTTTTGACGTTCTACTCTTTAGATAATGAGCATAAAAACAATTGTGTTTGTATTGGTCGCGACGTTGTAGAGAAGGATTGATCTTCTGCGGGAACGTCTTGATCAATATCTTGATTGTTGTTTGGTTGTTGGTTGTTTGTTCGGCTTCTTGATGGCTTCCTGCTTCAGAGCTCTCGACGGTCTGATTTTAAGCCCGGCCGGTGCGCCTATTTATATTGGCCGGGTCTTATCTGATTGGCCAATTCCTACGGTCTTCCATCAAGCAGAACGTGCCGGTTGTTGATTGGCTGTTCTGCTATTGGCCTTAATGGGCCACGCCCCCGGTGCCCATTACAGTGTTATTCTGAAACTTTTCGATATTAGATTTTTGAATATTTCAGCCCTTTTTTTTTCAACCTATAGGACCCAGTCCTAACTGAAACGAGAAACTGAAATCACGAAGTGTGATTTTTGGCTGAGTAATTGAATTAGGTTCAGTAATTTCCAGGAAAACCTCCAGAATAAAGGACTGCATATGGCGGAGGGCCGGATTTTTTTAAACGAATTTTTAGAAAATATATATAGGTATTCGATATTGAAAGGAACAGTAGGAAAACAAAACAGAAAACACTGACATTAAGACCTGATCGTTTTACATAGTTGGCAGTTTATACGTATTTAAAGAAATCTGAAAATGAATAACTATTGTAAACGTGTTGTACTTCATCTCAAACACAGAAAAAATGCAGTAACAAGGTTAATAAACCTGCCAATTCTAACATACAGTTCATTATTTTCTAAATAGTGAGGGAGGTACCTATGTGGGGTCACTTTTAGGTTCAGACATTGCGATTATTTGGTTTGTGTGGCTCTATACACATATTTGGTATGTGGGGTCACTTTTAGGTTTAGAAATTGCGATTATTTGGTTTGTGTGACTCTATACGGATTTGAAACCTTTCCCAGTCGATGTTTTGTCCAAAATTACTGGTATGTGACGCCCCATTTGTCGTCTTTTTCCAGGCATGATCTTAAAAAGTTGGCCGGAATTCAGTGCCCTAAATGCAGTTTATCTTTTCAGGATTTCCCTTAGGATTTTTCACAATAATTCTAAGGTATAAGGTGTACGGGAATTGTAGATTTGGATCTATGCAAATGGGGTTTGAAGAAGAAATATAAAAAATGTCACAAGAGTTGTTTGTTATTGAAAATAAAAAACCAAAAATTATTAAACAAAGTTAAAAAGGCTTTACTTCAGAATGAAAAAGGCTTCATTGTTATTGAAAATGATAAACCAAAAATAAATAAACAACGTTTAATATACTAAAAAAGACCTAGTAGTCTACAAAGGATTCACTAGACAGACTGAGTCTTCAAGCTCTAACGTGGAAGTATTAGTTTATTGAACCTCCGGGACAATAAAGATTTTTACGGTTACATTGATCAAGATGGGGAGTCCTTTTCTTTTCATCCTTTCTCGAGGTGCTTCCCTTTTAGAAGAAAAGCCCACAAATGGGGAACTGTGAGCAGAAAGAATGAAACAATAGAATCAGAATGGCCGGCTATCTCGTGGGATCCTTTATCTTGTAAACAAAGCCATTCAAACCGAAGTTATTGAGTGGCGGTGGGGAAATAGGCAAGTTAGAGTTGAGTTGATGAAGACTGGGCTGGTCTTAGTAGGAGTGGTTGGGGGAGAGGGATTACTTGTGCGGCCGAGAGTAAAATTCGTTTGTGGTGGTGGAGTGGGGATCGGAAGGTTGTGGGAGAGAGAAAGAGCTTTTTATAGTACAGAGTGCGAGAATGGGAGAGAGATTTAAAATGTCTGTGGGGTGATGAGATGGAGTGGAGGAAAGTTAGAGGAACGGGAGAAAGTGAGGATGAGGTGGGGGAGTGGAAAGTTGAGGTGTGGAATTAAAAAGAGTGGGGGATCAAATCACTTGATGCTATTATTGTGACGGTGCTACTCATCATTATTCCACTTGGAGCGCTGTTAGCAACTCAACAGATGATAGCGTGTTCGTTTCTTCATCATGGTCTTGCAGGTTCAATCCCGAGAGACTACTACTTGTTTTCGCTGTCTCACAACAAATGATCAATTCATTAAACGTTAGAAAAGTTCAAGGAAAAGGTTTGGAATAGGTTTTGGAGGCCATATGTTAGTGAGATGAGATCCAATGGAAAGACATGTTCATCGTTCAAAAGAGCTGAGAACGTTGTGACTATCCAGATTTTGACATACGTCAGCAAGTGAGAAAATGGAGGCAACGTCCTTCAGTTTCTACGGATTAAAGGACAAATTGGTATAGACAGGAATGAGAGAGCTGACCAGTGGTTAAAACTTGAGTGGATAATGGAAATCGTCTCCTTCCTGGATTGCCGTGGTATCTGATTTCTGCCCAACCATTAAAGCAAAACTTCGAAGGAAGTGGGAAATTTTGACCTATTTATGGTCCTCGTACCTATAGAATAGGGTTAACTCAAGGCGGGATTCTTTCGCCAACCTTGTTCGCAATTTATATCCGAGACTTGGGAGAAGCGCTCCCGGATGATGCTCGGATTCTGCAGTACGTTGGTGATATCTGCCTATATGAGACAGGAGATGATTACAACGTCCTTTTGGATTTGCTCAGTCGAGCATACACTTCGGTCCAGAAGTGGTGCGCGGATAATGGTCTCTCAATATCTACCGAAAAATCAAGAGCTTGCGCGGTCTCTCGTAGACGGCAGCCTTCCACAGAGGATATCCGTTGTGGAGAGGTATCGTTCAAAGTTGAAAAGGTAGTAAAGTTCCTGGGTTTATTTTTGGACAAAACATTGTCTTGGAAGCCGCACATCAATTACATTGCACAGAAAGTAGAAAAATACGTGAATGCTCTACGGATGGTAACGCACATTGGCGTGCTGATCCGGTAATCGCGTTACGTTTCTACAAATCAACTGTACGTGCTGTTTTTTGGTTATGGCTGTGCATTATATGGACAGGCATCCAACAATGAATTAAGTGTGCTAGATAAAATGCAATCGAAATGTTTGAGTATATCAATCGGGTACCTCCGATCAACCCCTATCGTAATCATGCAGCGAGAATGTAACGAGCCTCCTCTTTGTCTGAGAAGAAAGTTGCTGTCCGAACGATTTCTGCTAGGACTGCGTCCATTCCCCTCAGAATTACTGCTGAAGCTGCGAAGGATTAATGAACACGACTGGATTTGAAATTTTGGGCTAACTACTTACTACTAACTACTAGCTGCTGCTTTGCTGCGACTGCCGAATACGGTGACCTGATTGATACGAGTCATGCTCCAATGTATTTAGGTGCGATTACGCCTTGCTTTAGAACCGTATTCGGTTCATTATTATTGATGTGAACAGATTCGAAGGGCCCCTTGGTGTCTCAGCTGGTTTTTTAGAACAGTTGCATGCAGAATTTCCGGGAGGATATTTCATCTACACAGATGGGTCAAAAACACAAGACGTTAATTTCCGGGACTCACGATGGCTGCTGATGTGCGTTCTACGATCCTCAAACTGGGACTGGTAGAGCATACAGGCTTGATGTGCATGCTTCGATTTTCACCCGTGAGATGGTCGCGATCCGAGAGGCGGTACGTTTTTTTCTCCCCCTTTTTTGGTGTTTTAAATATTTATTGATTGAGACCATTACAATAATATACCTCATTGGATAGGTGTACACTCTTTCATTGTTTACACTTATTTAGATCTGCAATCATGGTTGCAGATTTATGTATGTATCTATTTATTAATTTTCATTGTTTATTGAAGCTGGATAATGTCCATAACGTGTCGTGGGCGTTGGAGTCGTCTGTTTTCCGGGGTTTGGAAATTCTTCCATTATTTCCATTCATAATATCCAAATAATTCCTTCATTAACGAGGGGGTTAGGATGATTGGTGTTTCGTTGTACGAACAAGGTTCAGCAGTTGTTGAGGATTTCCGAGGGCGGTTCCAGCTTGAGGTCGTTGTAGAGTGTGGTGTTTCTGACGAGTGGGGGAGCATTTACTATCCGTCGCTGCAGGATTTGGTTTTGTTGCTGCTCTATTCTTCAGAATTCTGATTTGGAGCATGTTCCCCAAACACCCAACGCATACGTCCAAATGGGTCGGAGGATGACCGGTTTCTATAATATAATTTTATTTTGGATAGATAGGTGCTGATTTCCAAGGAACGATCTTACCTGGGCGACTCCGTCCTTCACTTTTCTTATTAATTCGCTGATGTGATCGTGGAACGTCAAGCGCGTGTCTAATACTACCCCTTAATATTTATGAGAGGTTTTAATCGGAATTAGCTGTCCCATGTAGTGTATATCTTGATTTGTGTAATTCCGTTTGTAGGTATAGGTAACTACACTAGACTTCTCGCTATTAATTTTTATCCTCCATTTTGTGCACCATTGCCCTAGTACATTTAACATTTGTTGTAAGTTCTGGTTTGCGACAGTCGATTCTTCATGAGATGCAGCATAAAACAAATCATCAGCATACAGGCCGGAGAATCCTTTTGAGACATTTATAGGCAGGTCGCTTGTGTAGAGGGAGTATAGGTATGGTGCCCATACACTCCCTTGGGCCACTCCTGCTTCGATCTGTCTAGGAGTTGAGTGGAGGTTTCGTATGGAGACCACGAAAGTTCTGTTCTGTAGGCAAGATTTTACTACCAAGAACAGGTTGTTGGGAAGGTATTGGCGAAGTTTATACAGGAGGCCACAATGACAGGTCTTGTCAAAGGCCTGTTCCACATCAAAATAGGCTGAATAGCATACTTTTCGCAGGTGATAAATATTCTTAATGTAACTTGTGTAACGTTGTAGCTGTAGTGGGCAGGAATGTTCTTGACGGAAGCCAAATTGCTGATATGATTTGGTATAAGATGTTGTGTATATCGTTGGAGATGAGGGAGAAGTAAACGCTCAAATATTTTTGATAGAAGGGAGAGAAGGCTGATAGGACGGTATGAGGTCGGTACGTTATGGAGGTCGATGGTAGTCGTCGACACGGACTGTCGGAGCGGGCAAACCTTCGTGTTAATACAAAAGTAAACCATTTCACCTTGGAAGTGCTGGAAGCAGTGTGGCAAATGAACATTGGAGGTCGGCAGGTGCAATTCGTTTGGACGAGAGCACACGTTGGAGTTACTTTGAATGAGGTGGCGGATTCCACGACTAACTCAGCTCGGCGGAATGGACAGTGTCCATTGGACATGTTTTGGATACGAAGCTTCCATACACCGATTTATATCTATCACTTGGAAGTGCTGAAAGAAGTTAGAAGGGAGGGGTGTTGACATTAGGTACAAGGTAGGAATTTTTAATCAGTTTTGGAACTTAAACTAGATATTCGGTTTTTTGAGAGGGGGGAGGGTCATGTTTAGCTTCATATATGAAGGTTATACGTAATTTTTAGGTCATATTTATGGGCTTTTTCAGCCGTATTCTGATGTTCTTACTTAATACCGTTCCGAACTCTACTTATTACTAACTCGCTTGAAACGCTAGTGGACGACAAGCTTCTATTGTTGATAGGCAAGTTTCTTGTCATTAACCTCATTTTTGTTTTGACGTTCCTTTGCCTCCGTGAAAATAACGCTCAATAACGTTCCTGGATACTAACGCTTTTTTTATATGTATACGTGGGTAATTAGTGTGAGTGAGGCATTTTCCTCAAACGATTAAGGTTATCGAAGAGCCGACTGAGGGGCGTGAATTTTCGTGATTGTTCATCAACCCAGAAAATCAGAAAATGCGGGAGGAAAGACTTTTTGACCCTCTCAAATGATCCAGACAAGTTTAACTCTTTTCCTCTTTTGTTCACCATTTTCTAAACTTGAAAAGAAGGAAATTCCCTCATTATTTTTTTAATGCCTCCTTCTATCCGGCGATTACCGTCTGAATGGGCACTTACGTCGAACGCACTCGGAAATAAAAGCGTTAACGAAAAAATTGTAGGGAAGTAATATACATTGCTTGCATTTGAGCGAGGGGGCTTTTTTGGCTTGAGAAGAAAAGTTGGTCAAAAACAAGGATTTGCTTTCAGGTGTAATGAAAGGAAAAGTTTTTACGAGGGTCGAAGTACACGGAAAACAAAGTGTGTTACGGTGGAGGGTAGGGGTGGGGGTTAATGTTCGCGGGGAGGCTGCAGAATTATACGGGTTTTTTAAGGTTCTCCGATGGGGGGGGGGGAAGGGGGAGCCGCATTTTTTAAAGGTTTTCATCGATACGAAAACATCTTGTCCTGAATACGTCAGACGGTTGTTGTTAGCAGGAGCCAAACCGATTCTCAGGATACCCAGAGATTAACGGATTCATATTCATAAGTATGAATATGAAATTCTCGAATTGAATTGATTATGAATAATATAGAAATTCATGGATCCAACAATATGAATATTAATACGAATGCGGTTATTAAACGATGCAAATTATTGCACTAGCGATGAGGTAACCCTCCAACGAGGATCACCTCAATACCGGAATCGGAATGGGCACCTAGAGGTAATGCTTCCTAGGTACACCCGTAAACACTCATAGAAATTCAACAAAATAAAATAAACGTAACCTGTAATACATTATTGAATCTTTGAGTTGTAATTAATAATTAATTGTAATTATTACAATTATTTTAATAACGACAAGTAATGGAAGCGGCAACTTGTAGTCTAGAAGGCCATTTAGAAGCCTTATTTACGCTGAAAAGCGTATATTTCAGCTCAGTAGATTGATTAAAGAAGAAAGATGACCCACAACAGCTTCATCCCATCTATGTATCTCACCTTGTAATTGACTTCTAGAATGACTTCGTCTTGAACATAACTCCATGAACATCAAACTCACATTAGACATTAGTCCCTTTGTAGGAAACAAAAACTGATATCAAAATACCTACGCTGGTCCAAGATACTGTACATCGCCACGTCGTGAGAATCAGCTGAAAGAACAACTGAAATTCATCTAGATTGAAAATCACCTCCGTACTTGCCACATGAATAAGTTATGAGGAGCTACGTCGGCGATACAACCAGTGTATTCGTAGAGCATCCATCTTGTAACAGGTCTTTCTCCCGTCCTTTCAGCATCCACGCGTTTAAAGACAGCCACTGATCGATCCCATTTTTTTAAATCGATAACCAAGGTTCATTATAGAAAATAACAAACCGAAATGAATGAAATGAGAAAACTATCACATTCGCATAAGAATTTCTCAAAAATCCCCATTTAGGTGCATCATTTTCAGTAATAAACATTTTTATTCGACAAGGAAAATAGATTTTTAACCCTGAACAGTTAGGTTTTTTGGAGTTATATTTAAAAGTCATCCTAAAAGTAAATTATAGCATTAGCAAACTAAATTAAACCTTTAGCAGACTGAATTAAACTTTTAGCAGACTGAATTAAACTTTTAGCAGACTGAATTAAACTTTTAGCAAACTTAATTAACCTTTTAGCAATTGGAATTAACCGTTTCGCAATTAGAATTAACCCTTTCGCAATGGGAATTAAACTTTTCGCAAACTAAATTAAACCTTTTGCAAATACAAGTGAACTTCCAGGTAAGACACACTGATCAGCTGAATGCTGTTGAGGGTAATTTATTCCCTAATCGATCGACGTTAGTGTTGTTTTCAAGGTTTTCGATAATCAGATTTTATACTATTTCGGATTTTTGATTTCCCCCTTTAGGAATGACGGAGAGTTTCGCCGAGAATTTCAACCCAACTAGACCCCAAATGTCCTTAGCTCGCTAAGAGTCCCTCAGGGGTGCATTCCAAAAACTAGACAACGCTCAATAAAAGTTTTCGTTCATACCTTCCCGAACCCTTTTTTAAACTATCAATCGATAT
Organism: Creontiades dilutus; assembly: GCA_031894815.1. Taxonomy (NCBI): domain Eukaryota; kingdom Metazoa; phylum Arthropoda; class Insecta; order Hemiptera; family Miridae; genus Creontiades; species Creontiades dilutus. Next base: position 332,625 of record JAVIWC010002658.1, on the reverse strand, counting down.
TTAAGATAGCAAGAACAATTCCATGATAACAACATTGCTTGACACATCTGCCGTAAGGGAACTACACTTTGAGAAATTTCTCCCTTCTCTTTGAGAAGCTCTACCCTGTGAAACACGCACACTCCAAAGCTTAGTAGAAATTCAAATAATGAACGCAAGCCAATTGAATAATAAACCCCAGTGAAAGAATTTGCAGCGTTTGCAGGGGGGGGGGGGGGGTTCAAATTTTTTTCCAGAGCGATTACAATGGGTTATTATTGAATAATAAACCAATAAAAAACCGGAATGATCTCGATACCCAAATAACTTCAAACTGCTCAACTCTGTGTGCGAATACCATGTACTTAACGGAGACTACTCCGTTAAGTACGCGCCTTTTACATGATACACAAGTTCTACTAGGAGCCGCAGATTGTAACTCGCTGGAAACTCAGCAGATCGGTACATCTCATATCCAACAAGTTTCTCGATTTATTTACCTACTCGTTAGTTGAAAGAATCGATTCGGAAGAGCACACAACCCCGTCTTGCCTTACTCGCCTGAGGTGATAATGAGTTGAAACTTCCCACTCGCAGTTGCCCTCTTCAGGAAATTAACTGTGATTAAATAATTCGCAAGTTAGGTGGTTTCCGCTCTGAGGTGTCTTTGCGGGAAGTTTCCCCTATCTCCGGTCAAACTATTAAAAAAAAAGAAGGGAATTTGCTTCGGAGCCCAGACTTTCTTTGTACTGTTGGAGTTGGAAAGTCTAAGAAGGAGTAAAAAATGATCTTGAAAGTTTGTATTGGGGGTTGGATTACATGAATTTATAAGACCCTTCGCCGAACCGAGCTTAGAGTGGTGGAATTTTGTCAAACTAGGAGCGAAAAGTGATATAGGATTAAATAGGTTATTACATAACAAATACTGTGGACAAAAATGCAGGTAGGTGTTTTACTATATCAGTTGTTGATGATTCGAGGATTGTAGATATAACTTTTATTATTAATCTTTCGGAATTAATAATTATTAACCCTAGAATGCCATTATGGAGTGAATTTTACTCTTCGTACGATGTAAAGAGATATTTCAAATGTTTCGTTGACAGCTACCACGCTGACAATCCGGCTATTCATTCTGGATTCGTGACTCTACGAGGAGTCAATTCATTTAAAGCGCCCTGTGCGTTTGGGTTCCGAAAGTAATGGGATTGAGAAATACTCCATGTTATCAATAAGATTCATTAGATAAAGTCAAATTTATTCTAATGACTCCTGACCCAGAACTAATTGACGTATGTATTGCTTGAAATGATAATTAAACAATTTTTTTTTTTGAAAATTTATTCATCACCCTAGTTAGGTTCGAATTGAAAAGTGTTTCATACTTCGTCACTATTGTTTTACTGTGCTCCATTACTACTGTTTTATTGAACCGATGATTTTAAACGTTAATTATACCGAAAAATTTCTTTCTATCATTAATTTTCAATCATTAGTTAAAGATACTCCTTGTTGGCATATTCCGTTTGGTTCAGCATGCTGTCATGTTAGCATTCTTGGGTTAAGTAACAATTTTGAAAAACTTGATTTCAAAAGAACCCTTGAAAACAAAATGGCACGTCAATTAGGGATATCACCTGATTCGATCATCACGAGACACTGGGCGATTTCACTATGCCCATGTACGTTCACATTCACATTCGTGTCCAGGTGCTAGCGGATGAACGTACAGTAGGCCGGGTGGGCTCAGTAGATTGATTGTTGAGACATCTATCCATAACGTACAAAAAAGTCGGTATCTTTTCAATAGTTGTCAATATCAAGATTTTTGGATATTTTAGCACATAAATTTACCGATAAATATGTCTCTCCTGGTCCCCAACTATGATTTTGACTCAAGTTTCAGATTTTTAAAATTTTTTGAATTCTATTTTCGGATTATACACATATTGAAACATGAAACAACTTCTTTTCATAGTCGATGCAAATATTGAAAGTAATAAACAAAACAAACAAAAAACCCGGCTCCTGAGGTAATCGTTTTCATCAGAGGTATCAACTCAACTCAAAGTTTACTTTTTGTCCCAAGTTGGGGTAGTGTCTCACGTTAGAGCACTTGAGTGTCCCAATTATGATTAATACAGCTTGAACTCTATCAACACTGTACACATACATTGGCGTTCTGGCACTGACGTTATTTGCGCTTCGTACCTGCGGATTGTTGCCCCAACGTTTTACGATGTAACAAAGACCGGCGTAATGAAATTTTGTGTCGCTGCACTTAGCGTGATACACCCGGGTAGATTGCTAAAGTGCTTCCCACCATTACGGGAACAAAGGAGAACATGCGTTCGACGAAATAGCAGCTCCGTTGCTCCGGAGGTAACGTACTTACTTGATACGTTTTCACATTCACAGTGGACATGGTACATGGTTGGTTGTTGAAAATGAGGATGTCACTATAAGCTTGGCAATAGTTTGCTGTCGATTTGAAGGGCAGAGGTGGTCTGTTCTCTAGTTACTTAGGGATCTAAATATTTTTCCTTCTTTATACAATATTCTTTCTTGTGTGTTTTTCGGGATCTTACAGACACAACTTTCCTGAAGGGGAAGTCAACATGTATACGTACACGCGTAGACCTTCATGTAGGTCTCCCAGGTTGGAATCAGTCGCGATCGGTAACAAGTAGGTTTTCGTTTTCTGCTGATCGAAATTATTTTCTCACATCACCTGTCTATGCCACGGCATCTGGGAAAACCACATTTTGAACAAAAATCTGCCATAACTTTACCCATTTGTCATAAAAATGTAACAGGAACGTGTCCTTGCAATCACAAGTAAACTTTATTGTAGTAATCATCTACATTTCAGCTGTGCGATATTTCACAATAGGGAATATATACATCCCGTCGAAACATGTTGTGGGTCACTGTCCATTGACAGCCCTCACTAATATGTACAAAATATAATCAACATAGTAACAATAGGAAAAATAACGATATAATTAGAGTAATAAATATACATAAATAGAATAAATATACAGGACAATAGTTTTAGTTTTGCATTATCGGTAACATCTCAAAGTAGGTCAGGTGGTCTCTTGCGTTTTAGACGTCGCTGCGGTCTTGGTGGTGGGGGATTGCTTGCGATATTAGAAATGAGCTCATTTGGGTGGTTTTGCATGTTGGTGTGGAGTTTTTGGTAAGTTGCCTTCAAGACGTCGTTGACCTCGGGAATCTGCAGGTCCCTATGAAGAAGGGCGTTTCTGACGTACCATGGTGCGCCCGAAATGGCTCGGAGTACTCTGTTTTGGAATGTTTGTATCCGTTTAGTCTGTGAATTGGATGCCGAGCCCCATACCTGACAGCCGTACAACCATATAGGGCGCAGAACTGTTAAATAGATTTCACGTTTAAGGTATAGTGGTAGTGGTGACTTACAATTGAGGAGAAAGTACAGTTTCCGAAATCGGTGCCTCAATCGTTGTAATACATCAGTAATGTGGGCATCCCAGGTCAGTTTCGTATCCAGCTGCAGGCCGAGGTATCTTACCACCGGTTTGCAAGATATTGGTTCTTGGCCCAGTTGGAGGGAAGGAGATATTGTTTTTCTTCTGTAAGTGAATTGCATAAGGGTGGATTTTTGAGGATTCAGTTTTGTTCTCCATTGACGGCACCATGTATCCAATCGATCGACGAAGCTCTGTAGCTCTGCAAGTGACTCTTCATCACGCCCTGATGACAGTATTGCCTGATCATCGGCGAACTGTGCAATTGTGAGAGTGGACGAATCAGGAAGATCATGCACGTAAAATGAGAAAAGAATGGGTCCAAGGACGCTTCCTTGCGGCACTCCTGCTTTTATATCTCTCACTGGAGACACTGAATTGAGAACCCTGACTGCGAAAGATCTATTATGAAGGTAGGAATGCATCAATCTGTATATAGAGTCCGACAACACTGCCTTAAGTTTGATCAATAAGCCTGGGATCCACACCCGATCAAATGCCTTTTCTGTGTCCAGAAATACTGCATGGCAAACTTCTTTTTTTTCGTAGGTATCAAGGATTCTATCGACAACTCTGTGAATTTGTTGAATGCAGGAATGGGAGCTTCTAAATCCGAACTGTGTAGAAGGCAATAGTGAGCTTATTGGCTGTAGTATGATTGGTAGTATTAAGCGTTCAAAAAGTTTTGAAAATAAAGGCAAAAGACTGATAGGTCTATAGGAGGCTGGATCGGTTCGTTCTTTCCCAGGTTTAGGGATCATTGTTATGATGGCATACTTCCATGCTGAGGGGAAGTATCCCAGACGAAGCATTGCGTTATATATTTGAGTTAGAAGTACGAGCGGTTTGCGGGGTAACGCCTTCAGAAGGGGCTGAGTAATCATGTCATACCCTGGAGCTTTCTTGGTTGAGGAGCGAGCAATGGCATTTCGTACCTGACCAGGTGTTAGATGAATAGTGAATGGGGTTAGGAGTAGCGGTTCTTCTAACTTAGTTCGTATCTCGGAATCGAAATGTATATCCTGTGAGGAATTGGGTGTGAATTGTTCACTGAGCATGTTTGAGAAGAGTAAGGATTTTTCAGTTGACGAGCAATGAAATATATTTCCCTCTTTCAATGGGGGGATCCCACTAGTTTCTTTGGTTAGGAACCCTGTTTTCCTCCATAGGCCACCATCCCAGCTATTAAGGGATGAGAGTTCAGTGAATGTAGCAGCTTGGTTTTCCTCTTTCAAGGCTTGGGTTAGTTCCCTCGTAGCGCGATTGTATGCTGTCTTGTGAGGAGGATAACGGGTATATTCCCATCTTCTTTTGCAGGATTTTTTAATAGAGTTTAATTGTTGGACGCGTGGGGAAGGGCGGGGGCTTCTTCTTGATTTTGAACTAATATCAGCTGCACTAGCTAACGATGCTGCGGTTTGGATGTTTCTGGTAATTGTTGCTATTGCTTTGTCCACATCTTGGGGAGTTTTGAGGGGAATTTGAAGGTTGGTAAGTTCGTTGATGCTATCAGAGTACGTCTTCCAGCTAAAGGGTTGCCTTATGAGTGCTGTAACATGGGTCAAAGGGGGGGAGCTGCCTATTTCAACAATTACTGGGCGATGGTCCGACGACAGCTCATCAAGAACTAATGGAGCTGAGCATAGGTGGGATGCTTGTTTACCTATGAAGAAGTCCAGGACATCAGGAGTGTGACGTGAGTTGTCTGAGTAGTACGTTGGTTGTACAGGAAATATTGGCTCGAGAGACAATCTATAGATCATATCATTGAGGATAACCCCCCTCGGGTTAGATAGGTTGGATCCCCATCGTCGGTGCTTACTATTGAAATCGCCTCCTATAATGAAACGTGTGCCCATCTCATGGAATAGCCCAAGAAAGTCAGCGTGATTCATTCGATTTCTCGGGGCCGAGTAGAAAGAACCTATTTGGTACCGATGTTGTAGAATAGTGATCGTGATCCTAGTCACTTGCATGTTCTCCTCAATAATGGGAAGGAGTTCATCGTGTAGTATGTTTGCTTTAATAATTAATGCTGAACCCCCCTGGCTAGTATTGCTAGGATGGTCTGCTCTATATACTTTGTAATTGGGAATAACTAGTTTTCTGTGCATAGCTAATTTGGTTTCCGTTAGTAGAACTATGTCTATATCATAAGTATTTAAGAATAACAGGAGCTCATGATATTTGCTCATGACTCCACGAGTATTCCATGTGCTGAGTTTGAGCGTTGCGGCTGATTGAGTCATTTTTTACAAATAAGTTTAGGCATGATTTGGCTGAACATTTGAATCAGTGGTGTAAGCAGATTCAATAACGAATCTAGTTTTCCAAGAACTTGAGTAAGTATTAGTTGGCTTGTGTCGTTATGTTGATTAGAACGGGTTGCATCGGCATAAGATCTCTCAGGTAATTGGTGCCGTCGAACTTGTGGAGAAGTTACATCGTTTGTTCGATCATAGTTTTTCTTTGTGTCTGCTAACTCAACTTTGGAAACATTAATTGACGGTGTCGTCTTTAGTATTCGTAAGTGGGTAGGGCATCCTTTATAATTAGCTGAATGTGGTCCACCACAGTTTACACAAGTCGGTGGTGCTGAAGCAGTTTTTGTGCAGTTAGAAGTCTGATGCAATCCATCACATTTCACACATCTTGCCATTCTATGGCAGTAGTTTTTTGTGTGGCCATAGGCCTGGCAATTCGTACATTGGAGTATATTTCTACGCGGTTTAGGGGGCTCGACTTTGATAACCCCACCGTATAGGCGGTCTAGTTCATAGATTTTTTCTACATTCGGGTTTTGTTTAAGGTCTAGAAAAAATAGAGACAACGGTGTTTTCGTAACAGGATGATGGACTGGAAGCATTTGAATAGGTTCAAATCCCTTCAGTTTCAATTCCTCGATCATTTCACTTGTATCACACGTGTAGTGTAGACCCCTTATAACTACACGGAGACTACGTTCAGTTTTAACTTGGAAGCTATAATATTCGGCTTTTTGCTCATCCAGATACTTTGTGGCCGCTCTATAATCATCAATGGTTGAGAAATTAAATTTTACTTTATTATTTCCAACTGTGGTATGTTTATAGCTGGTGAGCTTGAGCTCAATAAATTTTTTAATGATCGCACCCATATTACTCACGTTTGTGATGAAGATTGGTGGAGGTCGGTCCGATTTATTCTCGGTGTTGGAGGAATTAGCATCATTAGACCCCGGACTTTCGACGTTCATGTTCTCAAGCTGTTGTAGAGGAGCGAACGGATTAGGCGATAAAATGTTATCTATGACCCTTAATCGTTTCACAGGTCGCCCGTCAGATGATCCCGGCATCTTCACTCAAAATCGTAAACGCAATCAGTTGAGGTAATTAAGTAAACTCAATCGTAATGGGCCTGCAAATGTCCCAAAGCCGACCGATCGACATTTTCGTAAATATATTTCCGTGAACACCAACATTTACTGGTCACTCTGAACAACACGAAAGATGTTATCAAATTACCTGTATAGCTAAATATGTAAAAATTACAAAATCGGCTTGTAGGCATAAATAGCTGAACTTTATATTATATATTTTTTTTAATATTAATTTATTTCCATTATAACTGTAATGTACAATGTTTGACAATTGAGAAGAAAGTGAACAATTCAAAGTAAAAACTCCATCATAAATTAAAATTGAATGTCCGGAAATATAATTCCCCATATGGGCACCAGCCCACCGCTCAAACGAATTGCTCAAATGAATTTGAAAGAGAAGTGGGAGTATTCGTATTCATAAATCGAAATACGAATAAAGTTCATAAATTTCAAAATATGAATTAATTAAAACTTATATTAATATTATTGATTAATCACATATATATATATATATATATATATATAGTATCAATTATTTAAGAGAAAGAAATTTAGACAAGTATATAGAATAGCGGAAAAAGTTTTCTAATATTTCGAAAAAATCTTGATCACAGAAAAATTGGAGAAGAAATGATTTTGGGAGTCTTGTCGCGGTGTTTCAATTAGGTATCCAGGGCCGGAACAAATAATTTATGATGACAAAATTTTCAATCATTTAAATTGAGGCCAGGGGGTCTATTAGCCCCCAAAACCCATTTATGAGCCCTCTCTGACTGCTGCAGCTGGCGATCATTTGAAGCCTCAGGCATCTTGCACAGCACTTTCACCCCGAAGCATTCATCAAATGATGAATTATGGGAACGTGCGTGCACACCAACCGGGAGTGCTCTCTCTTGAGCCACTGAGGCTCTATGGTTGTTCATCCTCAGGTTTAGGGTTGCAGCCTTTCCCACATAAAAAGCGGAACTGTCATCACATTTCCGGCAGATCAGTTGGTAAACACAGTTCTTCGACTGGCACTCCGCGGATCCGTTACATTTGTACGAATGTGAAGTATTTGGAGAGGTGAAGTCAGATTCTTCAATGACCAAACTGCACAACTTGCACCTCGGTCGTTGAATTGGATATTTATGTATCTCCTTGAATAAAATGAAATCAAATAATGTTTCGTCTGCCTTTCAAATTATATTGTAAAGGTACTTAATTAGTTAAAATTAATAGCACGCTTAGCTCAGGCAGTTCAGTATAGACAAAAGCACGGTATGAGGTAGTTTATCGATAACTCTGGGCTTTCGAGATAGATACGGAAAACCGAACACCATGTAAGGGGAGTTCTACAGGTAGCTCTGCCTCCAAATGCGGGGAGGAAATCGGGATACAGGTAGGATGTAATAATTATGGTAAGCGGTTTTGCCTGGGAAGTTACTGTTATTTACTGATTTGGAAGGTGCGAGGTATGCCGTGTGGGACCACAGCGACAATCCCAAGTCTCAAGGAAGAAAGGGGCAACATTGAATATTGCATTTGGAATTGCAGCAATACCTCACATGTAGGCTTTTGTATGGTCGGTTGTCTGATCTCAACACTATGCCAATAACAGCATAGAACTGGGCCTAAAGTAGATGTATGGAGACCCACATGAAGGAGGAAGAAGTAAATTTTCCCCTAATCTTCAAAATGTTCACCACCTCATTGGAAGTACGCTTGTCAGGACTGTCCGGGCGAACTAAAATGAAATCAAATACCCTGAGAATGAGTTACAGAGCTCAAATGAAAGTAGCACGTGAAAACTACATCAGATTATGTCAACCAAACGATTTGGAAAGTAGTAGACTTGAAATAAGAATCTTCTGCTGATATCGTCCAGGCGTATGCTGAACTTCGGAAACTTTTTAACTGTTCAGCCTCTTCTCTTAGCATTGGACCATTCACACGACCACCCTTCTGTCTCACTTTCGGTGATATCTGAGAGCAACTGACTGATAACAACAATAGACACGTAACAATGACATGTTTACTAGTCATTTGTGCCTACATAGAAGAGATTATCTAACTGAGGAATCAGCTCTTTTGATCTGTGTTCATATAAACTAGTTGGCCTCCGATGTACACAATAACCAGGGATGCTCACCCTCCTTAACTTTATGACGCCCCCCTCCCCCCAATTTAAGTTGGTACCCCCTCCCCAAAACAAAAATGTGAAAAATACTCGTAAGCATCCATTATTTTATCTAAAACTAAAACGAGATTTATATAGGTATTGAGAAAATTGAAACCCAGTCGGCAATTGACAAAACGGACAATATTCGAGCACTATCATCGCCATTTATACATTTCAGATGGAAAACCAAACCATTTTTAAATTGGTTATTAGGTTCATTACTATTTACGTTCCGTCTAGTGATGTGATATATTTTTGAATGTCGTCACGTTAAACACTGTTTCAATCAACATTAATCCCCCCAAATTTTTTGGAACCCCCCCCCCCCTCCCTCGAGGGCACCCCTGCAATGATCGACTCGGTGTTTACAATGACCGACCTATTTTGCACGTTTGGTAAACAGCCGGACCTTTCCAAGCCATTTTGGTCATAATAGCCGACTGGAACTGTAGGCTCATTGATTTAAATTACGATAGTTGTTTCAGTTTAAGTTAGCTTCGATAACCAAAATTACTACCTCGTTTCAAATATCAGATTCAAATGGATACAAATGTATTACACAGATACAACTCACCTGATTTCTATAAAGCGGGTTCTTTCAGTAAATAACACGAGACAAATGAGCGTTGAATGCACTGATATAATGAAATAAGATTCAAAAGATAGCAGTATACACTTTTAGTACAGGTACAATAAGCTCTACAAGCCCTAGCTCTACAAGCGCGCACTCGTAGGAGTGCAGTATTGCCAACATAACAGTGCATAGTTCTACCAACAAAATCATGACATAGAATAGGTACCTACATAAATAAACATGTTGAGATATTCGCGGGATACAAAATAGAAATAATATTCTATACGCTAAAATACAGACATATGTTGATACACATATTCATTTATGTGGTGAGGCCAAACCAATGATTTTTGGCTGAACTAGGCACACAATGAAAACATATGAAATGGGTGCTAGGAGTCACATGGAACTATTTGTGAAGCCTTAACCTAGAAATAGAGTTAAGCACACATCCATTAGTCGTCAGGAACCATCAAGCGTGGTGCCATTAAGCGGATTCCACTCTATTTCAGTTCGAATCGCTATGCATTGTTGAAATCGAGGAACAATTTTTTTCACTGCAACTGCATAACTTTGTTTTATCGGAACGGGGCGTCGGGAAAGTAATGACGATCATGAAGTACACGTTGAGTAGGTCAAGAAAAAGATCAGAAGTGGGACCGATTGCGATCAGGTGGTATTTTAAGTTCCCGGGGATCCGCCGCCCCCAGGCATCCAGCCGGCTCCCAGGCTGGTCAATAACCTTCGCCTACCCCGTTCTCCGCCCCCGCCCCCATCTACCACCGCCCTCCCCTCACCACCGCCCCCCTTCCATTTACCTCACCGTCTTCCGCCCCCGCCTACGATCTCGCCTCCGGGTTCTGTCTTTCTATGAAGAAAGCTTTCTCTTCACCTTTGACCGCAAGCCTTTGAACCCCCCCCCCCCCACCATCACCACACTTCCTGTTATTCCACAGCTCGCTCAGATTGCACGCAGGGGCTCGTTCCACAAAACTGGCTATGCTAAATAAAAACTTTCGTTCTTACAACACCCTCACGAGATAAAAAAAGACTTGCAAGATATCGGGGTATTTGGTATAAGGGAACTATAATGCTCATCCAAGCCTAACGATGTGTTCACACTGCGCGCGATTTCGAGCGATGCAACGTAATGTGACGCGAAGGGATTAAGCGCAAACATCTCAAAATATGGTAGGGGTGAGGAATTTGAATGAAAACCGGAGGGGGTTGTCTAGCCAGCTTGCGATTTGGAGCGAGCAGTTAGGCAATCTCGTGAGAACGTCACGTGCAGGTTTCGTTGCACAGCGTTGTTTTTAGCATGGAACATACTTTAGCCTTAGACTAAAGCCGATTCAAATGGACGCGTCAAGCGCGGCTACTGCGGCAGATTGTTCACATGGATGGCAAGCGAGAATTGACGGCATCCACGTTCTGTAACGTGATTGGCTCACCGGTTCCGCAAAAATTAAATGTATGGTTTACCATTAAAATATGGTAAACATTCAAAATGTTTGTTTGGATAGAAGAATAAAATTTAGAACAAGTTTTTCGCGACAAAATTGATTAGGCATTTTTTGCACCCGAACACCTCAAATTTCAACTCAGTTTAATAAAGGTAAAGTTAGTACAAAATTTGTATAAAATTCGCTAATACGATCATGCAGCATCTCTGGAATTGTTTCATTCCATGCATCTAGAAGAGGGATAAGAGCGATAAAACTTTTTCCGATTATAAAGGAGACTTATAAACGGAGATCACTCAGTTTTGGTAATTGACATTTCATCTAGTTTTGTATCACTGTGGTCTCTCATCGGTTCGTTTGGCAGCGTTCACGTGACTATGATCATGTCTCTAATACAACTTCGGGATCAGAAGATTCCTTTCTCAAACGAAGTTAAGTATCTAGGGGTGGTGCTCGACTCCAAATTAACATGGAACAAGCACTTGAAATACATAGCTTCAAAGATAGGAACTAGAGCACTATGGTCATGCCATAGAATGCTAAGTAAAACATGGGGGTTGACTCCCAAAATGACACTATGGGCTTATAAAGCAATTGTCAGACCCATGGTCACCTACGCTTCGTTAGTATGGTGGCCAAAAACTTGCCAAACAACTGCTTATCTTGAACTCAATAAACTTCAGAGGCAGGCCTGTATTGGCATTACAGGGGCCATGAACACCACTCCCACAGCAGCATTAGAGGTTCTCTTAGACCTCACCCCTCTGCACATTTATGTGCAGAGAACAGCCTACCTGGGGGCCATTAGAATGCAGCAATTGGGAAGAATAAGGCCCTCCCTACGAAAAGATAGTCACTTGGAGATACAGGACAAAATAGACACAGACCCACTGACTATGTCCATCTCTGACGTCATGTTAGAAAAGATGAACTTCGATCTACCCTTCAAAGTAATTATAAATGATCGTGAGTTTTGGAAAAGAGGCATGCCTCAATTTAAACCAGGCTCACTTGTGTGGTACACGGATGGGTCCGTGATGAAAGGGGCGGCCGGATTGGGGATCAAAGGCCCCAATTTCAATCTGGCCAAGTCTCTAGGTTCGACTGCAACCATATATCAAGCGGAAACCCATGCTATAGAAATATGCGCACAAGAGATCGCCAGGAAACGACTCAAAGGTGCAACAATCTATATACTAAGCAAATGGAGTTGCAAATCCCTCATACTAAAGACTGATCTATTTCTGGACCCGAACCCCAACTAGGGGTTACCAAAAGTTATATAACTTCAGAAATGGGAGGACAAAGATAACTTCAAGCAGTTCCTTTCTATTTCAGGAAAACGCGCACTTGGAGGTGCCCCCTAAACTCACCTAAACAAAATGGCTGAATGGCCTGCTGCGAAGAGGCGGAAACAGCAGAACACATCCTTTGTAATTGTCCTGCTGTTGCATCAACCAGATTCCGGCTTTTCGGGAAGGATGCCTTAACACCCTCCGAAAAAAAAAAAAAAAAAATTAAAAAAAAAAAAAAAAAAAAAAAAAAAAAAAAAAAAAAAAATGATATAAAATACTACATTTTTGTCAATAATTTTGAGTGGATGATTAACATTTGGTACACTCTTGCATTCCCCAGAAACTTCTTCTAGCTGTGAATAAACTGGAAATAGATAGGAAATTCTGATAGAAATGATGAACTGTTTATATACAAACGCTCTGTTAGTCCTATTGTAGTAATAAAGCAGGTGAGTGAATAATTCACTCACTAATTATTAGTAATTTGTAGTTTTCCTCTCCTCGCGACATCAAATGCTGATTTATAGAATGTGAGAACATGTGTCCAAATCGTACGATGCAATGAGTATCAGAAGAAATGAATTTAGAGTGGTTGCGTACCTACGTTTGAGTGCTTCATCGACTGAGTTTGTTTTATTCGCTCAAACATGACAAAAATATGCACACACAAATGAATGGAATTTACAATAATTTGAATGAAAGTCGTTAGTAGTTTTAAATATGAATAGTAAGAAAAACTAATGTAATGAAGTTATTTTTTTCGCGTACATCTCTTTTTAGATCCGCAACCAGCGACAACCACCTAATTGTGGGATTAATTGTCTTGAGATCTGTTTCTCTTGTTTTCCGCTTCTTCAGAGGATATTTAAGTTTTAACTTTTTCCGTGTTTTCGTCCTTATTTCACAATAATAGCCACACCTTCTTCAATGTTCACAAAAAATTATACTTACAGGATGCCGTAAGAGAGAGCGCTAATTTGTCTGTCTTTTTAATAACTAAACTTTTTTTAAGCAGAATTAAGGGACAAAAAAGGAGTACAAATAGTAAATTTTGTCAAAATTTCAAAATTACTTATTTTTTAAACGATCCCTAATCCTATTGGTTTTCGTAGCTGGTATACAGTAAATTTACAGTATTTCACGTATCGGTGGCGTTAGCGATTATTCGAGTTTTTATAGATGAAGAGAATAGGCGTATCAGCATAACCTAGTAGTGCCCCTTTTTGGTAAAGTTGGTTTTAAACTAACTTTGGAAAAGATTGCTTGATATCACTTGTTTTTTATTATTTTACATTTCCTAAATTCTTCTTCTTCGAATTATGCCGATGTAATTTCTTATTTAGTTTTTCGTTGGTACATATCTTATCTCATTGCTTTAGGTACTATTCATTGGCTCTGTTAATTTTATTAGTTGTTCTGGGTTACTAAATGTCGTAACGTAAGGTTAAATGTTTTGGATGCTGATTTAATGTTGCAATTTATGCTGAGCAGAAAGTAGGCTTTATTTAGTGTTAATTTAAGCTTACGAAAAAGTGCATTTATGGTGTATGTTTTGTACTAAAGGAAGTTCAAATATATGAGGTCTGCTACATGAGTGTCTAAGCCTGGGTAATATTTCGGATAGATGTTTAAAAGTAGAAATCAGCACAGTTTTTGCGTATAGTTTATAAATCCCAAATACATCGTTTTGGAGAAACGTTTTTCTGTTCTGTAGCAAGGGATCAATTCAAATCGACAATGAGGGCACGTTTTTGGGAAATGAACAAGGGTTTCAAATAAGACTTGTAATGGTTTTAAATACTAGAACTGGAACAGGGGAGTTGGGAGCTAAAGATTTTGTGTGCACGGATGAAATGGAATCCAAACTATGTCCAAAATAAACGGGTAATGTTCGTCATTTCATTGTTACTCAGGTTGTCTCGCTTTTGTAAAGGAGATCGTCGTATACGCTTTGCCATTCTTCCATCTTTTCTATCCACATTTTCCTTAATGAGCGAACGGCGATGGGGAGGATGGCTTCAAAATTGATCGCCCGCTTCAAACGAGGGGCGGACCTGAGAGGTTTTGACTCAATAACGACCGCACAGACTTGAACTTGATTTTACCTCCCTTTGCTCGATAGTTGATGGAGCACTTCAAAAGGTCGGCGTGGGTTCAGAATAAAACAGATTGGATAAAGAGGGAAAAAAGGATAATTATTCCAGAATACTGTATCGATAGATAATAAATTAAGCCGTTTGTCGGTAGGTTTGGACACTTCTGGCGAGGATCAGCTGAGTACGAGTCGTAATGAGAATTGAAACGGTCATTTCAAAATGAGGTCATCTCGGATTTTTAGCCATTTTCGATTTTTTGGGAAAAATATTTCTAAATGGACAAAGAAAATCTCTGGCATTTTGATTCCGAGACGTAAGAATATCAGCATATCCTGTAAAATGGTACACCAGAAGGCTTATTTTTTTGCTAATGATTTTTTTGTAGGAAAATTGTAATATATTTTTTGTTAGACAATTATAATGATTTTTGTTGGAAGATTGATGTTGTTTAATTATTATTTTACAACTATTTTTAGTATTCAGTGCATTTAGTCTATTTTCTTTGCCCTTAAAAGACTTTCTCACAATGCTCAAGGTGGGTAAGTTTCAGTTGTAAAAAGTATTTTGTTTTGTGCAAGGATTATTTATATTTGTATAAAGGTTATTTTGATTTTTAAAAACATGAAGTCGGTTAATGAAATGGTAAATTTCACCGGTAAATGTTGATTTACAGTAATTGAACAATATCATTTCGCCCATTGTTCAAGGAGGGTTATTTTGATTCGTAAAAAGGGTTTTTCGATTTGTAAAACCGTTTTTTCGATTTGTAAAATGGTTTTTCCGATTTGTAAAAGGTTATTTTTATTTATAAAAAGGTTAATTTGACTTGTAAAAAGGTTAATTGACTTGTGAATGGTATTTTATATTAACTAAACAATATCGATTTTCACTCATTGTTCGAAGAGAGTTATTTCGAATCGTCAAACGGTTTCCTCGTTTTATAAAAAGGTTATTTCTTCTTGTAAAAAGGTTGATTGATTTATGAGTGCTTCATAATGAACCTTATTTTTTTGCGTTAGTTCATATGATGTTCTATAGTTGAATGCAATAGAGCTATCGCATTATTAGACAAATGAATAATAGATTATTACTTCATATGAGTTTCATCTTGAACGTACCGTTAGTACGTGTAGTGCTGTGTATGTGGGAATTGCGATTACGGTGAATTTTCTTCTCGTGATCTTACCCCGGTGCTAGGGGGTAAGCAAAAAACTATTCACGGTACAAAAGCTAATATGAAGTTAGCGACTTGCAACGGCGGTGTGCATGGGTTCTGCCCAGCGCGCATGGAGCTAGATGCCTGCGATACCAGTGTTTCGTATCTGAACTCCGAAGTGTTATCAGATTGGGGTCAAATCAATAGCCGCTCGGCAACTAATGAGATTCGTTGGGATCGGGATTGTGTTCACTATTTCTACCCACACGCCTTCTCCCTTCGAAACATTGCCCTCCGTTCACGAACAAATGCAGAACCTGTTTACAAAACGAGGTTTGATGATGAACGTTGAACGTTAAGTATCATTGATCCCCGTAGTTTGCCTAAATAGTAAACCCGCTGGACCAAAGATAATGGAACTTGCATACTAAATCAAATATTAGTCAATGGTTCTCAATCACCGGCGTCACTCTTGACCACCCTGAAGGGTGAAATCAATGGGCTGATTTATGAATGAAACCTGTTATTTTGGGTTCAATGAGTGCCCGACATTCTAATGGATGAAATGATAAATTATTCAAGAATTTTCGCAGGACCCCTTCAATTTGAGGAATAGATTCCTTTACTCTTAGAACTGTGGGTGCCCAAATAAGAAAAGTTGAATTGATGAAGCATCAATTAGCAAATACATTTATTGAGTTCAGGTCAAAGGTATTTTTCTAAGTGGCCACTGAAGATATTTTAAATGAGGAATTAATCCTTGTAAGAGACAACGATGCAAAGTTTGCCCCCTTGTAATAGAGGAAGCAGTTTTCAGCTCGCCCAACGACTCCAACTCATACGCATGCAAAGGGTCAGCAGAACAGACACCAATGTGTGTGTATGAGTTGCTTTGCAAAGAATGCCATGCTTTCTACGTGGGAAAGGCTGAAACCCAACTCAACCTAAGAGTGAACTACCATCGTGCTTCAGTGGTGAGAGGTGATAACGATCTACCCGTGAGTCGGCATGCAATGTCCCATAATGCATCTTTCGATGATTGTTTCGGCATAAAAATTGTGCGAAAAATGAAACCCCAAGAAAATAAAAGGATGCTACATCAATCGGAAAAAGCTCATTGCAACGTTTTGGGTGCATTCGACTCACCAGGGCTTAACATCAGAAAATAACAAGCAACGCTCCATGGTAACCTGAGCATCTCTTTCGACGTCGTCAACTCCAAAAAAATCATAATCTTTCTTAGTTTTGACAAAGGCAGTAGCCGAAATATTAAAAATACTTATGTGGTGTTAATTTCAGTGTTATCTTTTGTTTCACTTTTGATTGTATATATATGTAGCTACAAGCTTATCTGTATGTTCAGTTATAATTAGAAGATGATTCAGTTAACCAGCAGGTAATGATGAGGGATGAGCAGTAGTTAGCAGCCAAAAACAGATGTGAGAATGAGTTTCTTGATACAATAAAAATTGTATTACCAAGGTGTAAAGCATCACTAATTGGCCACACAGTTGTTTTGAAAAAGTGTAACAGGTTCTGTTACC
Source organism: Creontiades dilutus (assembly GCA_031894815.1). Classification (NCBI taxonomy): domain Eukaryota; kingdom Metazoa; phylum Arthropoda; class Insecta; order Hemiptera; family Miridae; genus Creontiades; species Creontiades dilutus. The sequence goes on along the minus strand of JAVIWC010002658.1, from coordinate 315,487 downwards.
AGGAGGTTAGGCAATGATGATGATGATGATAATGAAAAATATCAACTAAGAAGTTGGGTTGAATACAAACCTTTCTTAAACTAACCAAATTTGCACAGAAAAGTCAAAGTGAATGGAAAATGATAATTTTCTTCACTATTGCTTAGAATGAAAAGAGATGAAGATCAGGACACTGGGAACAATGTGGTCACAGAGCAATGGCTACTTTGACGATCAGGATGTAATCGAAATAGGCAGACGAGATGATTCCAACAAGGACTGGCAAGGCTTCCATCATAACAACATGAAAATTCCCTCATGAAGAATGCACAGTGGTGTGAACTCCAGAAGATCACAATGAGCATAAATATAAACAATAATGCACAATTTTATAATTAATACTAATAAAGAATAAATTCAACAATACTTGATTGAGGTTGAAAATAAAAGTTCAACTAATGGATGTAAAACGGTGACAAGTAGCCTCCATTTACGGAAAAATGGGTAAAGTTGATCCATAATCCATGATTACCTCCCGAATTCAAGTAAGAAACATGGAGAAGATATTGCTGAACCTACTCCGTGGTGTGAAACAAATAAGAAGCCTGAGCTATTCCAAGGAGTGATAAGTGATAGCCGCGCATGATTTCGCATCGTGATCGGGAATATAGTGTAAATTGGAAAATAATAATGTTGAAGTGAATAAAGAATGTATCTATGAAAAGTATTTATCGAAATATTGAAGGTTGAAAGGAGTGTCGAGTGAATGGCGGAGCAAGATGGATGCAGTGCGGTTGTAAATGACAAAGTAAGTCCAAACATATAGATAAGCAATGAATCCGTGACTGGGACACCTCTATGCCAAGTCACTATGAAACTGATAAATATGATTTTAAAAACTTGAACACAAAGGTGAGTAATGCGTTCATTACAAGGACGTCTGTCCAGTTTTATACGATCACTTCTATATACGTAATTATAAACACATAATGAGTGTTTTTAAAAACTAGACCAAATTCATGATCAAACAAAAACGCTGCAAATTCTTTCACTGGGGTGTATTATTCGATTGGCTTGCGTTCATGATTTGAATTTCTACTAAGCTTTGGAGTCTGAGTGTTTCACAGGTGATAGAGCGGGTATTGAATTTCAGGAGATAAGCATAGAGCACGTAAATCTGTTCTCAACGAAAATACCTATTTGGATTGATCAGTTGATCATATTTGTATGCATCCTGAAATTCAATAATCGCTCTATCCTGTAAAACACGCACACTCCAAAGCTTAGTAGAAATTCAAATCATGAACGCTAGCCAATTGAATAATAAACCCCAGTGAAAGAATTTGCAGCGTTTTATTGTTGAACCTCAATATCCCCCCACAATGAAAACATCTATAATTTATCAAGTCCTTTAGCACTCGTATTGCGTTAAAACTTCCCCAAATCCAAATTTAAACGATGTAGCCAAGGGTAGACTGATGTAGAGGAGCCACACAAATATCATCAACTGATCAATCCAAATAGGTGTTTTGGTTGAGAACCGATTTACGTGGTCTATGCATATCTCCTGAAATTCAATAATCGCTCTATCACCTGTAAAACACGCACACTCCAAAGCTTAGTAGAAATTCAAATCATGAATGCAAATCTATATATAATAAACCAAACGCAAAAAAAAGGGGGGGGGGGAGGGGTAGTGTGCAGGGTCGAAGTTCAATGTTGTAGGGAAAAGGACTACAGCAGATGAGAACTATAATTGCGCATGTAATGTCCATCATCCTCCCTTATTTATTTTCTTTCACCCATATCGGCTAAAGTATGTTGGTCTTCGGCTTAACCGCATTGAACCTTTATTGAACGAAATAATCTTTAAGTAACGAACCGTTGACAATTTGAGGCAGTTTGGATAATCTAACCGCATTTTCTTTAGCTAGTTTTTCTCCCCCGTTGGCAGCTGGGAGAAGAAAATGGCGTTAAGTTGGCCGACCCCCAAATCCGAGCCGTTAAGTTACAAATTACCGCGTTCGAGTGATCGGGCTTCCGACTCGTAGTGGAGGCGATTTCCCACTTATTGGTTGTTCTACCCTTGTCGTACCCTCTCTCTTATCTCCAACGCCTTCTGTATCTACAGTTCGTTCTGCCATTCCTATTGTTCACAACTCTTGTATCTCCTACTGTTGCTTTTCGTTGCCTTTCAACTTTATTATTGAAGCAACAACTGCGGCCCTCGTCTTTGTATAAACACCATTCTGCACTTAGCCGAGTGGTTTGAATCCAAGCTCTGCTGATTTATGATAAAGTGACTCTTGCCTCGTGACTGCTTTTCTGGAAGTCATGGGATCGAAGTAAAGCGGATCCCAGGCCAATTTCAGAGTCGGAAGATCATTTTCTTTTTGTTTCTCGTTTCAAAACCACATCTATTCACAAGAATTTTCATTATCAAACTACCTTGCGCTCTAAGCTCGACGACATAACGAACTCGAAAATCGACGTTAAAACAGCGATATAGTTCATTAAGATCGACATTCCACGAGGGTTTGAGGTTCAATCAGATTGAGAGTGGTGGTGGCTCCTGAACTGAAACTCGAGGGGTGCACCAAGGGACAACTAGGAAGTGAACGTGATACAAAAATATGCTTTTTTCAGCTAAATATAAATTTCAACTACCAATATCCGAAAAGGATCAATCATGTGTGCTTTCCCGGCTTCAAATCTTGAAAAAAAGGAAGACAGAATCCTTTCTCTAAAAGAAATTAATAACGTAAATACCTAAAAAAGAGGAAAATTTTGTAATGATTGTTGAATTTTAGAAAATCGTGTTTTGCCACAGTTGAAATTCTCATATCTGCCCAGCAAGAACCATCACAGAGGTGAAAGCCCAAATAGGAAGCAGGAAAGTTTATCTCTTACTTCACATCTGCAGGCCCAATCTACTTTTTCGTGGCAATGAGAATTGAACTTGTTAATCGTGAAACGATTTATGATGTCCTTAGAGGTTGGTTACAGTCCTGTCAATAGTGGGATTGGGCGCTCTTCATCGCGAATAATCACTCTTCGGTCCAACGACAATTTAGAGAACTCACGTTTCAAAGCACATGCTGTATTCACTCGTATTTACAGCTAACAGAGTTCAGTCCCAAGGGTTGGGGACGATCAACTGATATTAGGATAAGAGGTATTTTGGTGATTCTATGGCACTCTAGCGCTGAAGTACGCGTTCTAGTGGGTGAGCGGACAACTACGTGTGCTGTCTGAAATTTTGCGAGCTTTATTTCGGGCCCCCTCATTGGTTCTTCTTTGGATCTGGATCCAATCAAACGCTGTGTTCCCCTTCTATTCAGGGCACAGACAGAATGTGCTCCCAGACAGCGAACCCCTAACCCCCCTCACGAACTTCACAACTCCACCATCCTCTTACACCCAACCTGAGGCTCTGTTTGGCTCGGGGATCTGAACATTTTCTGCTCTTCAATGAGGACTCATGGGGAAAATTTGGAAAACATAATGATACTATTATAGTTGTAATAGTATAGTTATCAGGTGTCTTTTTCGTTTTGGTCAGTGTCGTCACGTCATTCTGCAGGACGAAGCGCTACCGAATGGTCAGCTTCAAGTTTTCCTCATGTTCGGGTTGTCTTACACTCCCCTAGATCCATTCTAAAGGGCAATATTGACGAAGCCTTCCTTCAGAGGGTTATGAAATTCATATAGTTGTTTGATTATCTCTATCCATTACTTTAATGGTTCACCTCTCCTAAAATAATTACTTTCATGAATAGTGTCTACATATAACTCGAGAGCGGGTTAGGTTTAAGGGTAACCTCACGGAGTCATAAATCCAAGATCCCTCTCAACCCGTATTTTCCTATTCACCCGGCTGAACCGCATATGAGGAGCGCGGTGTGACCTGGGGCTATAACTCTTGTCCCTGCCTCCGGCCCGAAACTTCCTTCCTGGCTATTACGGCTCCATTTTGCGGACGTGGGTCGCGGGATTAGTGCCACAAAACTGGAAGGTAATTCTTTCTCGTTCCACTTGAGGAGCGACTCTCGCGCCGAGCAATATACGATGGAATCCGTTTATAACGTTGACGGCGGTAATCCCGCACCAACATCTTCCGGTAAATTGTTGGGTAGAGAAGTGAAATCGTTAAAATTTCAAAGCATAAACGGTCGAAGGTATTTTATCATTCAAAGGTTTATCGTTCATGTTAACAACTACTACAAAGCAGCTACCTTCATACCGCCTTGCTGTGCATGGAAAGCTCAAGGGTAAATGCACCAGTTATTGGACGGGATCCAGTTTCTGGAAACTTCGTAACATTGTTTGAATTAACCATTGTTGTGTTGAGGGAATGTCTCGAATCTAGTTTCTAATTTTGGACAACTTGCAATGAGCAAAGCGTATTTTTACAGGCACTTCCCCAAGCTACTATACCATATCAAATAAACGAACTACATAAACCAAAATAAACCATTTTTAATAAACTTAAATTAGCGAACCCTCTCAGAATGTTGAAAACATAGAACAATTTTCTTAACCTCTTAGTAAGTAAAACAATATACTATTTGAATTTCAATTGTTCATCCATAAGAACCCCTAAATATGTGCAGTGATCAGAGAACGGCATTTGGTCACATAAGCAGTCAACAATACCAACACAGTGATAATCATGCAACTTCATACGTTTATTAGGGATATGCTTCCTACCCGAGGCTGAAAATCTCATTACTGTTGTCTTATTTAAATTTATACGTAAAAAGTTGCAGTCCAACCAAGCCCGTACTAGTTGAAATCCTAACCAACAGATATCAATCAAGAGACTTTCCCCCAAAAATTATAGCAGTATCGTCTGCAAATCCAAACATTTTGCCACTAGTACGAATATCCATTAGCTCATTTATATACAGGAGAGAGAGAGTTGGTCCAAGTGGTACACCAAAGGAATCCCGAACTGTAACCAGTTGTGTGCGATTTGATAGATACGATTTTAGTAGTTTTAGATACTCGACGGTGGGTACACACAATAATCGCAAGCTCAATAGCTCAATTTCCATTTTGCATTGGGTATTAATCGGAGGCCGCGACGTATTAGATGTTAACATAGCGGCCACTAGTTTTTCACCGCGATGGTTTTATCACTGGTTTCGATCTATTTGTACAAGTGATGTGTATGTTACTAAAACTATTAATTTATCATATTTGTTCCTCCTTATTTTTGAGATTTAAGCGTAGTGTCAAGACGTCCAAACCAAACAAAACTCTGACCTCCGAGTAACACCTGAATCGAGTGCCAATCCTCATTTGGCAATTGTGTGTACCCACCGTCGAGTAGCTCTAGAGGCACACCGCTAATTCCATGATTGTGCAGTTTCTTCAATAATGCTTCGCCCTGTACACAGTCAAACGGCTTACTAATGCCAAGAAAAGTGCTATTACATGAAAATCTTCGTTACTCTTCTGGGTAACCAGCATATTCAGCTGGAAGTTTATCTCTACAACCAGCTTATTCAGTCAGACCATTTCAGCTCCACTGAGGGCGATGACTTCAACCTCCCCACATTTGACGGTATTTGTTAAGTCACTGTACGAAGGATAATTAGTTGAATAATAAATTAATATCTTATGGGGTTTTGTCTGCGGGTTTCTACTGTGTAGCTTGTTTCAAAAAGTGCTGGAAACCCGCTGCAGTGAATTGAATGGGTTTAAATGGGGTCGGGAGGACAAACGGGACAATGGGCTTTAGAGGGGGCGTTAAGGGTGGGGAGGGAAGGGGGGCGCAAGAAAAACGGAACTCAGGTGCATGAAAGGAGGCGAATTAAGTGGACGTTTTAAGAGGGCGTTCAAGCGGAGGGGGGCTATTACGGAGGCGAACCGTGGGGCGGACGACGGCGGTTTAATTTGAGTGAGGTCGCGGGAGTCTCGGGGGTGAACCCTCCTTCACACCGCTACTCAACGATGGCCGTGTAGCCGACGGTCTTGTCCGCAGGAGTTCTCACTGGCTCCTGCGGTCTGGAGGCTCGTAATGACGGATTCCGACGACCGTCTCCAGTGCCCCCAACCCCTCGTCTCATTGGGCCAATATCAGCAGGCTGTGGAGGTAGATTGGGTCTTCACGATTAGGATAAGGAGGTACCTCAATTATCAGTGTGACTGGTATTTGGGTACTCATCTCCCACTATAGGCTATCAATTCATCAATTGAATTCGATTTATCGTTTTCAAATAAAAACCTTGGAAATGTACTGTGAAACATTACATGCCTCGTTTATAAAGACAAAACTGCAGTTTTGAGCCTCGGTCTTTAGGTAGCTGTCAAATGATTGCTCTTTTGCAAGCGTAGTCTCAAGGAATTTGTGTGCGGAGTACAATACGTATCAAAAAGTGCGATTACCTTGGCCAACGTATCCTTCTCCATGGCTAGGAACGTACTGTAAGTTTACTGTAAGGTTACATCGACAACAGCTTCACACAAGTCGGTCACCATCAACGCAATTTTCTGGTTTTGTCATATGTAAATTGAACATATTCTTCCATTTCGCCAGCGCTGAGCTAGGGTTTTATCGAAATCTGTGGAAAGACCCGGATTTAAAATGAGGGGTTTGTAAACCGTAAAAAACTGCTTATTTTCATGCAATAAATGATCCTTTTATTATAAAGTAACGAGATAGACAACATTTTTCGTAGTTCCATTTGGAGCGTGCACGATAAACAGACGCTGAACCTTGGGGAAGGTTAAGCGGTTGTTGTCCTCTCCTTCCTGTTGTCCACAACAGGTGAGTAGATTGCCGATTGTATGAGAAGAGGGAAGGGGAAGAATGCTTATGCTTTTTCTAACTGAGTATAAACTCTACTAAATCAATAAAAAATGTGAAAAAACCGCGATGTTTTACCGATTTTTTTCCATATATTGGTTAAGAACAATCGACTGTCGATAAATCTCGACAACTAAACATCGATATAAAATAATCGGTTCCCCTTAACATAATATCGATATTTTTTAAGTATCGATTATCGACTCCAATCCCTAGCCGAGAGTGCTCTCTCACGTAGCTGCCCCATTTGCTCCTGAGAGCGAAAGTTCTTCATTTCTACTGGTCTTTTCTAACACGTCCGTACTACAAGTACCTAACGTGTTGGACGAGCTTCTCCAATTCAAACAATTGTATTCTTCGTTTTTCCATATGCAGTGAAGTAATTCGAACCTTCACTTGTAGGTTCAGCATTCGACATGTCATCATTATCTCCTGATGACTCACTTGGCTCACTTTCAAAATTATGTTCTTCTCTGTTTCTCTGGGACGACCTCACCATCTTGCTCTCTTCCATCTTCAGAATCTGGTGGTGAATGGATAGTCGTCGACAAAAAGAAATGATTAAATAGCGTTATTATCCTAATCGTGAAAGTGGGGGATAGAGGCCATTGTGCGGCACATTTCATGCCTGAAAATAAAAGAACCAACAACATTTCAAGAGCATGGATAGGCGCGGTATCAAATTGATAATGTTACAATAAAGCTATGGATAGTCCAAAGAAAGGGACACCCTCTACAGGTGTTGTAACCCATCGAAGCCGTGTTCTGGCATTTATTTGATGCTGCGACTACCCATATGTTACGCAGGTAGAATAAGATCTTTCGAGAGCATCGTGGAAAGTTCCATTGTGGCAATTTGGACCATTAGAGACGATTGGGTTTCGTGTAGCCTCTCTCCTCCCATTGCTCGTTGTCTCTCGGCTCAACTACGGCGTCTTCCGTTTCAACGATTCTGCGATCAGGGGAAAGGGGGTTCTCGAGTACTTGGAAGGACAACTTCACCGTCCAAAGTTCGTTTTAAGGCGGCTCGATCGTTCTTGACCCCCCATGACCTTTTGGAAGTTCGTGGCCCTCCTATAAATATCTACTCGTGAGTCGAGATGAGCTCCCTTTGTGACAGAGAACGGTAGCATCGGAAACAGATATTACACAAAGTAGTGCGAATTCGTTCCAATGAAGGCTTGAAACTCCTAACAATTCAACTTCAGAGGCAAAAAACGCAATTATTTACAGTAAATGTATAATGTAACATTGATCAAAAATACCCCTCTTCACAATTTTGTGATTTGGTTCATTATTTCCAATGTTGAACAAGAAAAGAATTTTGAGCCCCTCCACCATCTCTCTCCGCCTCTGTCGGTTTAGATACAAAATAATATTCTTCCACGCTTCGCAGTGAAATCCGTTCGAGCGAATTTCCCAAAGTCATCGTGGTACATTTGTGTCGAATTATCAGTTTTATTGCGGAAATATTTGATCTACTTGATATTTCCCTATCAAATACAAACTAAGATTTTGAATTTTTTAATCTTTTTTTTCGACACATTTTAATAAAGTTTAAGTGAACTTTTTCTCACGAATTTGAGCTTTAATTTTTAAATGGCCTTTTTCGTTGTTTAAAATGATGATGATTATGAAAAGATAAAAATGAATAAAATAAAAAATAAAGTAAATATAAAAAATATGAATATAAATTTAACGATTTTTACCTGTTTTCAGGAAAGATTTTAAAGAAATTTTCAGGGTTTGAACTTCGGCCATTTTTTTTACTAAAAAGGTATAGCTAAAAAAATTAAATTTTATATCGGGGTAATAGGAAATTTTCTTTCCAATGGTCACCTTATTTTCTCGTTTAGAAAAAAATTAAGGGAGCTACGGCTGTTTTAGTGAGACAAGGTCTGAAAAGTAAAAAAAAAAAAAAAAAAAAATTAGAAATTAAAATGAGGGAAAACGAAGCCTCTAAACGAAAAATGCCAGGAGACACTTTCGATTGCAAATTGAACGTAGAATCAATTTCCTGAGTTTGTCTCATAATTTTACTAGACACCCTTTGTAAATGAAGGATTTGGAAATTAAACAAAATTTGTTTGTATCATTTAATGATACTATATGCCCGTGTCCTACGTGAGCGGGTGTCGCGCGATACCAGCGGGTCGGGCGTGTTGAGCGTTTACCGAGGGGCGGGCGATTTTTCCGATCAAACCACGACAACTGAGTTGAGCGTCCTACGTGCACACGCTCTAGCGGAAATCGCTAACACGCACACGCTACACGCGGCTCGAAATCAAATCGGTTTGATTTTTCCCGCTCTACCCGCTACAAACGCGCGTGTTCTCTGTCAAGTTGTTTATTTATCTTGTGTTCCCCAAGTTGTTTATCCTGTTTCAATAGTGTGATTTATCTTGTTTCAATAAGTTGCAAAGAAATGTAGGAGCAGCTGATAAACTAAATTAGAAAACGACCCTCATTATGGGACAAACGGAACCCTAACTACAAAAATAGAATGAAGAATCGAAGCTGCTGGGAGGAAGTCAGCTATAAAGTTAGAGTTATAAATGTCGTGGATCGTATGCCTCTGCAATCGTCTATTAGAAATGTAATTAATCAACGCTGGACTGGATGAGGCCAAAAAAAATCGTCTTCAATTAAAAAGTTCAGAAGAAACACTCATATTGGTGAAGAATATCGTTGCAAAAAAGCGTATTCGAATGGCACGGTAACCTAACTAAAACGCGCTCTCCTCCATTCCCGGCATCGCCCGCACATAGGACACTAGTGGCGTTTCCCGCTGTAAACGCCGGTCCCGCTGGTAACGCTGAAATCGCCCGACTCCCGCTCACGTAGGACTGGGCCTATGGATGTTCTAAACGAACATTCAGAAACGTGGAATTTTAACGAGTGATGTGAGATGGAGAAGAAGTATATTGCATGGGATGAACTTAAGATAGCATCGGTTTTTCAAGATAAGGCGATAGATGGTGGGACGATTATATAAATAATTGAGGGCACTGAATGGAGTGAAAAAGATTATGTGGGAGCGAGTTAAATATTGCGGGACATCTATGTATCTTATTGGGCAGTGTGGACATGACTGACAGTGTAAGCCATTTGGGAAAATTCTGTGGGGAAAAAACACACCGCCCATGACTCTCCTGTCCTTTAGAGGAAGCACACGATACTCTAAGCCCAACCTGGAGAAATTCAGGTTCTTGAAAGGTATGCCCAGTTTGAATGGCAGGTACCGCAAAAATTTTATATCAGGGTAATAGGAAATTTCATGATCTGCTTTCATGACTGAAATTAAGGGAGATACGGCTGTTTTAGTGAGACAAGATCTGAAAAGTAAAAAAAATCTTAGAAATTTAATTGAGGGAAAACGAAGCCTCTAAATGAAAAACGCTACGAGACACTTTCGATTGCAAATTAAACGTAGAATCGGTTCCCTGAGTTTATCCCACAATTTTACTAGACACCCTGAATATAAATATAAATGAAGGATCGTTTCAATTACACTTGATGAATTGCTCACCGATTGTTATTTAAAAGTTTATTGTATTTTTTTCTCATTGATCTATCTACATACCTAATTGTAATTACTTGTTTTGTTCAAGTAAAATAATTGTTCTGATATTGGCTCAAGCCGTAGTAAATAAATAAACACTACAAGTTGGCCGTGGGGCGGCGCTGTCTGCACTTTCGGAGGAAATGAAAGCTATAAATAACGAAGGAAGATGGATCCTCGTTGACGAGGGATGAGGTGAGATACATTGATTGATGTCTGCAGCAACAGCTACGGGAACTGATGATTTAAGTCCGAACATGTTCGTGTATATTTGTTGCGACTACAGCGTATGCGTGAAACGCCATAATATGGCGTTATATAACGACATATTATGTCCCAAACGTCGATAGTTTTTTGTTTTTTGAAAAAGTATTCCTTTTCTGATAATAAAATGAGAGTCTTGCCTCCACGTTGAGACGAGTGTTGCCATTTCAAAATATTATTTTTTTCAAAATATTCTTAATAGGAATCTATGTTCGCTAATCATCACAAGATTCGTCAGGAATGGGGATACGTGAAGCTGTCGACTGCAGTGGGTACACGATAGATATTAGAAGAAGAGTAACAGGAAAATTACTAAATAATAATAGATAGATATAAAAGAATTCATTTTATTCCACAATAATTGTTTAAAACGGTACAGAAATAGCTAATTTAAATTGTACCATAAATTTAGGTAATCTCCGATTGAATCCTTCACAACATGTGGAAAGACCTACAAGGTGTAACGCGAATTGTGTCCAACCGCTCGAAGTACAATATTTCGAACCAAAAAAAGGCTACTAGTATGTTTCTCCTTCCAAGTCTACCTGCAATTGGCGGAAGCTTTATTTTCAATTCGAATGCCAGCATGATGTTTGCGGTAAATCGGGGGATTTCCAACGTAACATGTTGAAGGACATGGTGTAGAGCATCTCAGGCTGTAAGTAGAAATCAGCTTTTGTTTAATACACTCCGACCATTGAAGTTTGCTGTTCATGAAGTTGTAGGACCCCGTCATAGTTGATGTTCTACAGATCTGGACCCAGTATAGAGCCCTGGCAGCTCGAGAGGTTGCTTTCTCATTTTTCCTACTACCTGACGTTTCATATTCAAGCCATCGGTTAGCTAGATGATATCCTAGGGTCCTGTAAAGGTATGCTGGTGCCCCCTTTCCTCGCAGGGCTCTTAGTGTTTCCCGCCACCTAGCTGCATTGGAAGCGTTTCTCACATCCAGAGTAACAGCCACGCATATATTCCTTCTTCCATAGCTCCCTTCTGGAACGGCTTTTGCAACGATTACCACTTCGGTAATACCATCCACTGTTGACTCCCCTGTTGTGAAAGCATTTCGTCTCTAATCGATTTAACGTGCTGAAATTTAAATTGGGCTATTGTGTATAGATGTGGCGAGAGGCGAGTTTAGCTAATCAACACCATTTACTACTTATATAATAAACAGTGACCAGTGATCTGGGTGGAAAGGGTACCGAATATCAAAAATATAGCTTTGAATAATAATTTTCGGAGTTACACTGTTGGCAACTTCATCGACTAGGCTGGATTAAAATGCAATATTTCCACCACATTCCTTACCACGATCAACCTAAAACTTTAATTACTGCCAACTACCTATGCTTTCTCAATATCATACCCTGGAACAACCCCCTCATCATCAGAGTTTCGTGGAGTGGGGTGGGTTGGAGATGAAAGAAACTGTAGGCTCGATGTTGAGGGAACGTCCTCATTGCCCGCCGAAGCAGAAATCGCTAGAGCTTCTGATGTCGTGCCAGAGCCGAGCGGAGGGACCACTCCAATAACCTCCCAACCCTCCGCCAATAGGGGAGGAATGTGCCTATTCGGCTATCGCTAGCCCCATCTCCTGTGCCTTCTCCGGATGTTGAGAGAGGGGCGCCCGGGCTATGGTTTTTCCAAGAGACCTACACACGAATAGAAGCGCTCTTTCTGAAAGGAATTTACGTGATCCCTCTGTCCATAACTTCCATGGTATTAAAACTGAGAGCCGTTTGTGTATTCGTTCAATAGTCAAAAAGGGTTTTTGATGAATTTGCTTCATTTGGTTACCCTGTAATTGAACGAGAGAGAAAATGGATGCCAGTTATTTCACAAAGTTAAGCATATTATTTTGACTGAACCTGTCTTGGCTTCTATGTAATTGAAACGAGAAGAAAGGGATTTAAAATTGATATTTACGCACGTCTTCATAATTTTCACCCTTAAAAATAAGATTTTTCAAGTCGTATGAACCCATCTGGGACCCATCTCAATTGGTTTGTGCATAAAATTGCTTGGGAAGGACATCTCACTTGTCTATGGTTGTAAAAACCTCGGAAAACACGTTTCGGCACTAATTTGATCAGTTTTTAGATTGAAACATCTGTGCGTATGATAAAATTGGGCAGGCTTGATGTTAGGATCAGCTAGACCCCAAGTGGAGTCCAACAACCGAAAGATCCATTTTTTGGACCAATTCTAAGGCGTTTTATGAGCCGTCATCACTACGGTTCCAGACAGATGGCAGGTACACCGAGGTCGTCACTCAGGCGCTCATGAGATTCCTTACTGAGGCACGTTGGAGATGAGAGGCACCGGATTTGTTCGATTGGATCCAGCTGCTACGCCAAGGTCCCTCAGAATCAGAATCAATATTCAAGATTTTAAAATAAATTACGATTTTCCGAGGAGCACAGTCCTCCAGCCAGAGATGGACAAAAATTAGCTACATATATAAGTTAAATTAGTTTCACATTTTAATTTAGCTACAAGTAATTTTTGTTCTTCTTCGACTGTGCCGTGTGATCATCCATCCAGAAATCCCAAATTTTAATTACATTAGTAATTTCTTTGTTCGTCTCGGGGAGCTTTGCTAATCTAAACAGATTATTATTAATTAGAACTATTGGGAAAGTAACTGACTTGAACGAACATCGGTTCATGATTAGGGGAATCGAAACACCCAAGAAAGCTCCATTTTCTCTGTATGACGTTCTCTGTTCGTATTGAGCGCCGTATACCCGGGATGTGGTAAAATATGACTTGAACAGAACAATTTTTATATGTTAACGCAACAGTTTTGACTGAACTCAATAATGCTAAAAACTGATGGAGCTAATGTGTCACATCCACTTCTTGTGCGCTATATGTTCTCATATGTATATATCAGTATGTAGCTTGAAATCTAGTTTCTTGTCTGGTTTTACTACCTACAGGCAACAATGTTCCCAGTAATTCGGCCTCGAAAATAGATGACTCCCAACGTTTTTCACACCAACTAACGTTTCAATTAGCTTCCTCCAATATTCAATGATTAGTGACATTTCCCAGATCTCCTTAGAGAACCGCTCTCTCTCTGAAAGGAAAGGAGAAATAGAGTGAAAGTTGGGCAAAAGATCAATACAATCCAGTCACTCTACTGACAGAGTGACGAATCGAGGGAACTTCTACACTCCTACGGCCACACAGACAGGGGAGGCTGCCTGTCTTTCGGGGAAAGAAAAGAGATTAGATCCCATCCACGTATTAGTTGACGCGGTTCTTTCCACAGACAGAGAAAGAAGTCAGACAACATAATAGAACAGTTGCTTCTACGGTACCGATAATGCAATCACGGTATCGATCAAAAGCTTATCCCGATAATTTATTTTCATCCTCAATGATACAGTACGAGTATTACACGAAAAAGCTACCCATTATTGCACAAAGGTTTATCATTATTCTGTTAGCAGGCTGAGGTGCAGATCACATTGCTTATAGTAATATAGACCCGAAACCTTAAACTCGATTCCTTAAAAATCAGCATTTTGGATTTGGTGATTTTCTGTTTGCAAGGTGGTGGCAATTGTGATTGTGATTAGTAAAATGTGTGAATTTCGGGACAAGATGTTATTGTGATTTTTTTATACAGTTGTTTATCAAATTTTGGTAACTCAAGTACATTGTTATACGACTTGTAGGATGATCGACTATTTTAATAATTACAGTTGCAGGTCGGTAATCATTGCAGTGCCAGAAATGTCTTTAAGCACACATGACACATAAATAACGATCATTACTTACATTTTTGTATACAATTTCACTCAGAATTCGATTTTGCCTTCACATAAATCGGTTACCTAAGGAGTTATGAAATTAGTGAGCAAAAAAACTCGTTTTGCCCTCAACTCCTTAGGGAAGCTGAATTTGAACTCTACATATTCTAAGCCATAGAAGTACAAAATTTCAATAGTACCTCTTTTTTTCAGTGTTATACCTTCCAGATTAGAAACATAATACACCGTGCGGCGGTTGGTAGCACCACGGCCAGATTCGAAATAGTACAGCTAATGGCCAATTGAAATCTACCTTCCAAATTAGAGAGTTTAACGGTCTATTCGCGTATAATGAGAAACGGCACCTTAATTGCTGATTGCCCATTTCCAATAATGGACTATCTAACTAACAAACTCAAACCTCAAATGTTTGGTATCACCCTTTAGGATTGATATTTCCGGGTTAAATCATGATGTACACCACAATGGTAATCCTTATTCTCCAACTGAATTCGTTTACACCCTTGATTCGCTCATTTCGAATCATTCGACTGGTAACCACACCTCAACTTTCGTTCTAAATATGATGAAAAGAGAGCGTCAGGGTTAAGCTAATTCCCTTCTGACAAAAGGACGCGAGCTAGTGACATTGTTTGCCTTCACGCCGTGTTTGCGGTTGAGGGAAAAAACTATTATTCTTTGTCCGTCCACCTACCTGACAATGCGGAGCCCGTCAAGGGTGTTTGAATATCAATCAATAGCCTTGCTCCGGCAAAACGCTTAGGAAATGAAACAACTGGATGGATGTTTGTTTTCTCTTGTAGTCGGCAAGTGTACAATCAACCGGAAAAATTGTCCGTTTGGTAATCAGACGTTCTCACACCTCTATGCCACACAGTATTTCCGTTCCTCTCTAGGATGTATACATATATGTCAGTATCCATCTATATTTACATAGAGAGGGCTCGATTGGGATCTTTAGGACAAGCCAAGCTTTTCAAATGTTAACGAAGTAAAAGGTCAATCAAGTCGTAACCTTTATAACGTGACTTCACGGACGAAATTTTGCTTACACCGTCGCTATTCACACCGATGCTGGACGTTTGATTAAATTGATTGATGTGTATCATCAAGTTATCCCACTTGACCACAGCTAGAATACGATGGAACAACCGTGAAAGCCCAGTTTAAAAAATAATAGATTTAAGATTGTCATCAACTTTCACACTAGATCTAAGCTCTACTGAACACGTTGATACAGGGGGAAAATGGGGAAAACGCCATTCTTTATGGTGAAATTGGTCAGGAGATACAGAGAAAGAATGAGGGAAGCAGGAAAACAGGGGAAGCAGAAGAAAGTTGAACAGGAACTGGGGAATATCTAAATATGTATACAAAAGAAAGTAGTGTAAGTTACACCGTTTATAACTCATGGACGGATGAACTGATTTGACTAAAAATTGGTGGGGAGGTAGCTGAGAATCAGGAGAAGAACGTAGGATAATTTAATTTCTCTTTGGGGATGAGGTGACGTATAACCTGGTATAACGAAACGCAACTGATATGAGATAACAGAACTCAACTGAAAGCAATTTATCAGTTACAAAAAAGAAAAAAACCTACCAGTTCTTCAACTTCAACTGACAACTAACATGAGAGTTTCATTGCTGATCGATACATCTGCTGAAGATTTCTGTGAGCGCAGCACAGCAGTGTGCATTACTGAACATCGGTAATGGTCGAGTACCTGCCGACGAATCTACCGGTTTGATTTCTTTTCCTCAGAATGTGTGTAACTTTATCTCACCAAAAGACGAACTATTCAGCAAAGTATACCAAAACCTCATAAATAATCAATGTTCGAGTGAGCGAGCAATTTTGGCGGCTATGAATAAACATGTAGATGGCTCAAACTTCATAATTCTGAATGAGATCACCGGCACACTGCATTCTTTCGAATCAATTGACTGTGTAACAAATGAAGATGAAATTATTAACTATCATATTGAATTTTAAAAGCATTCGTTGTGCCAGGCTTACCACCGCACAATTTACGACTAAAGGTTGGCTCCGTAGTAGTCATGCTTCGACCAATAAACCAACCAAAACTGTAGAACATAACGCTTTTGGTGATAAGGAAATTAATGGATAATGTAATTATATAGTAGTAAGTATAGTAATTTCACTATACGTAAAACAACAAATTTTAAGGCGGGTGGGGTTGGGGTTCACAAATTGATATTGAGAATAATAAACCAACCAAGACTGATCCTCAACAATAACTATTGTGGCTTCACAGAACTCAGTGGTCCGTTTCGCACCGAATGAATGTTTGGATTCTGTTACGAATACAAGAAATCTCTTTGAGAAAACACAATTACTTAGAGGAGCATTTCTATCGTTGTATCGCATCGTCTCCATTCAGTCTGAGGGAATACGGCCAAATATTTCTCTCTCGCCGTTTTTCCGACTCGACTATTCTCAGGGGACCTTCATCTGTCTCCTTTATCGTATTAAATTCGCTTAAGGGAATTTTCTCTGAGTTTAACAATCCATTAATAACTTTCCCCTCGAAACATGGGAGCCTCGGCGGGGATAGTAGATGTGTGTATTAAAACACACTCTCATCCACACACACATTCATGTGTACATATCAAAAAAGGAAAGACGAAACATGAGAAAAAACATGAATCGCTGGGGTGTAGGAGGTGTGACGCGGCCGTTGTAACGGATATTTACGAGGGAGGATGTCACTGAGGGTTTTGGGATCATTAGTTATGATTAGTCGCGGGTCGTTGAAGCTTTTTCGGTTCCTTGGGGAGGTAGAGCAAGTTGAAGTGTCCGTGGTTGTGCTCTAAGGAGAAACGACGAACTATTACACAAACGTTGAAAATTTCGGTATTTAATCCTTAAGGTTGGCAGGTCAGCATCATGGTATCATGACAAAGTTATGTGACAATATTCCCTAATTTCGTTTATTTTCCCCTTTTATTTGGCTTTCGTACGAAACCCCTTTGCCATCAATTAGTCACAGCTGATGTAAAAAAACATGAATACTGTTGTAATGTTACGTACAGAATTACAGTTCTTGGTTGCATTAAATATTTCACAGCAGTACTTTAGTCTGTTCAAGAAAGTTGAGAAGTTTTCAAATAATCACCCAACTGTTGCCTTTTAAGAATTGAAGCTAGGGATCTGTCTTTGAACGTGTCTCTCAACGCAATTATCAGCTCCTAGTCATATAAAGCGCACTTAATCACATTTTCCATATCATCCGGGACGCTATCATAGATACACAATTCATCCCCCGCACGGTCATATAGATGAAGTGCCCTTATATTATTCCCATGTCCCGTTCGTAGTCTGCAGAGCTGAATGAGGAGCTTCCTTGACACTATTCAACCAGCAAACCAAGCGTGTCGACTGCTCTTAGGTTGGAGGCAGTAGTGGTACTGCTCTTTCATAAACGAAATCTCATCGCACCGCGTTTCCCGGTCTTGTTGGAGTCTCTTCTTGATGATGATGGCGAAATCTGATCTGGGTACGAGGGCAAGGATAATACGAACTCACCAGTTACAGTTACGGCTCTCTTAGCCCGATCTGCCTGCTCATTTAGGTGCACTCCAAAGTGGCTGGGAGTCCATTGGACCACTACATGCTTGTCTGGAATCATCATGGAACACTTCGATCGGCAACAGATTATTGTCGAACTCTATTGATCAAACTGCCGAATACCACATACATTTTGAAGATTTGACGGGTTAGTTTACAATTTTTGCATTCCAGTATAAGATTCATTTATCATGCCTTCCATCGCTGCTTTCATCTTTTGTAACAGATAATTTCTTTTGCTATTCTGAAACCTACATACTTCACATTGCACTGGGAGTTACAGCATTTGCAAAGGCAAACTGAGGCAAAAAGGAATTTTTAGAGGGTATTTTTTTTAGAAAGCCCCAAAGACGTTTGACGTTCTGAATTCCATCATGTATAATATACGTTCTCTTTAGCCGATCTGTAGTAGTTTCATGTTTCACACGTTCACATTCTTCACGTAGAGTATATGAGAGGTCGAATAAAATTGTTGCACTGCGCTGCTGTCGCAACCATTTTCGTCTCAAGCCCAATGGCGGTAATCTAGCTTCTCCTTCTAACGCATTTAGTGGTTTAGATTAATACACCCGATACATAATATGTATCTACACCAACATGCAAAATATACAGCCGACACATATTATGCAGATCGCTTTATTTTGCAGAACTTCTAGTTTCTTTAACATTTTTCTATTACCGAAACTGTATAGTGGGGAGCCATAGTCTATCAAATCTCTAGTCGTTCCTTTGTATAGCTGAAATTTTGAATAGTTGAAATTATTTTCATTGAGCAACCGTTCAGGAAAAAACATCTAATCCCTCTAGATGTTTTACGTTTCAAGATGCGCAAAATCTGAAAATAAGATTTTAAAAATCCGTCCGTCCGTCATCCAGGGCCTTTTCCCGAAACTAATGGTGGATGAAATTTGGGCCGACAATCATAATCCTGTCTAGATAGGGCTGAGTTCCAGTAATTAATTTCTGTCAACTTTGAAGGGCTGAAATATTTTTTTTCAACTGTTCGTCAGTGACAGGCAACCTTCCAATGAATCGAATGAGGCCACCTGTGCTTCTTTATGAAAATTCGTTCACTGTCCCTAAAAGTAGAACGACGAAAGAGTAACGTCACCACGAATGTGAATGACACATAGTGAACATCGCTCAGCAACTCGTGACGATCGAATAAGCTGATATATTTGCAATGTAATATCTTTTTAAAGAGATCCTTTTGAGATTTAATTCTTCATAACATAAGTTGTTCCATCCAACCTTAGTAGTTCATTCCAGGATACATACTGATCAGCTGAAGCGCCCTTGTAGCTAGTTTCTATCGATCTACAGGCGTGTAATAGTTTGCAGCGTGTCCTAAACTTATTCATGTTCCCATCTACAACCCCCCTTCCCCCCCATTCCTTGAGGATCCCATCAAAATTGAACGACAACTGGAAATCGCGCTTGTGGTTACAACTTTCAGTCATCCAGACAGACGCAGACGTACAACCGCAAGAGGTACCTACTCAAGTTATTCAGAATGACCAAAACGTAAAGTAGGAATGGAAATTTCAGCTTTGACTAAAAGAATTGTCATCTCCTGTCAGTGATAATGCACTAGCTTCCTTCTGGTAGACTTGGAAGTAAAAACGTCGTTTCTTTGGAGATATAAAATGTAACTGCACCGAAGTATTTACGTTACCGCAATATATTACCTTCCACGTTTGTATTGTTGTAGATGAACACGGTTTGCCTTTTTTTTATTCAAATATACACAGCTTGGGGCCAAAGGGGTTGAACGAAATGCCATATCCATAGCCCCACTAGAGGATTCAGACCTGCAAAAGGTCACGGGGGTTGTAGCAAAGAAGACGAAAAAGGGAGAGAAAAAAACACATTTCAAATCCCTTCAGGAGAAGGAGCTATCGGGAAGGCGTTTCGCCTCTCATCATTCTGTCATATCAGTTCCAGAAAAAAACGGAACAAGAGCTAGGCGGGGACTGCGCCGAGTATAAAAATAACCGAGAAAAAAGCGGAATTGGCCCAAGGTGAAACTTGTTCGATAGCACCATTATCCTATCGAATGTTCGAAATGCGAAATATTTTTTTCACCCTTTTTTAACCTTTTTTAAGTAGCCTTGGGATGTTGTTGCTTTGGAAAAGGAAATAGACGGTTCGATTGAGAAATGATTGACAGGTGCGAATGCTGGTTTATACTCCTACCTACCAACGATATTGCTTGCCAGAACGGTTCAATTGGATACCGTCGAAATATTCGTCTCACACCACAACATCTCACAACATTTCTAGCAGCATAGGAAACTAGGGAGATTTGAAATTTCTGCAAACAACTAAAGTTGATTAGTGTAGCAGGTGATATCCCCAATTCTGTTTTTAGAGAACATAAAATTTATGTTCGACTTAATGTTTTAATGTTTCATTAACAATTTAATGTTTTCCACTTCATTGCCACTTGTTTTGGTTTTTTTAATGGCTCTTATGTAATAACTGTCCGGTCACTTTAACTACTAAGCTCGTGACTCCATCCAGAAGCATTCGAATGCGGGTTCGAACACCGACGCCGGCCATTTTGAGTGGGTCTGCCCATCTTGACAAGTCCAACATCTTTCTTTCAGTGGTGGCTCCTCAATTGAAATACACGAGCTCAACGACCACCTGCGGCTATCTTAGAGTGGACATGCGAGGTGCTGTTCTTAGCCAAATAAAAATTTTATTTTTATGCTCAGTGAAATAAAAAGGATAATATAACGACAATTTCCTGGGTTTTTTATGTGTCCATATCCAATAGATATTAGGGAGTTCCTAGGAGATTCGGACACCGTGGTATCGTATCTAGTCGGTGGTGGTATCTAGGGCGAGCACAGCTCTGGTTAGCATAAATGGCGGCGTTACCACCAACTCAGCTGAACTAGTGGTATCTCTGATCCGTATCCAAGAGTCACGTACATTTTGCTTTCACGTCACTATAGAAAACGCCTTCTTGATGTTTTACAAGACCACTCGGTTCACTCGTTCTTTTTTAATAAAAAATGCCGGGGGTGGAAGACTATTTTGAATATGATGTTAACGGATTGATTTCAACTGAGGAGCTGCCGTTGATTTTTCGAACGTATTTGGAGCGGGAGAGTGTAAAGGTAAGTTGTAATGTCAACCGAGCAGGCTTAATCGTTGAGGTGCTTCCCTTACACTTTCCCGCTCCAAATACGTTCGAAAAATCAACAGCAACTCCTCAGTTGAAATCAATCCGTTAACATAATATTCAAAAAAGTCTTACACCCCGGCATTTTTTATTTAAAAAAAAAAAAACGAAAGAACGAGTGATCTTGTAAAGGGTTGACGGCATGAGCGGCCCCGCAGGCAAGTTGGGGTACATGAGTGGCCCCACTCAGTGCGAGAGGAATCACGGACAATTCGTTCAGAATAAACCCCTTTATCTTAGGCTTTGTGAACAGTATTCTCGTGTGTTATTACGAGTATTGTTATGGTTCCTATTTTTTTATACCTACTTATTCAAAGAATCCTGGCAAAAAATGCTTGCATACGAGTCTGCGACACATTGGGACATTTTCATGTGTTTTCTTATTTTATTTATTACTAGGCAGATCTCACCACCTAGTTAAAAAAACAGGACTGTAGTTACCAACATTTGTGTATTGGTATCGCGTGAGCAAGTTTTTGACGATTTTTCAATTTATGTGCCAAAGCAAAGACATGAAAATGTCAAAAAATCCTCGCGTTTAGCCCACCCCGGACAAAAAATCTCCGTGTGAAAAATGACAGATATATCCTATCGTCTAGTTTGCTGGTCTGGATGCTCGCTACGCTCGCATCTCAAAAACTAAAAAATATCCTACATCAATCCTTTTAGTAAAGTATAGATCAGTTGGAAAAATAGATGCGTTACGTATTCTGTGATTCAGCCCTAGTTTTCCGAAGTTGGGGATTTTTTGTCTAGCGAGTTTTCGTCCGGGCTTTTTTGTCAGATTACCGTGCGGGAGCACTTGTACCAGCGGCCCCAGTCGGTCAAGGCCTATATGTACGAGCGGCCCCACGGAAATATGGGAAATGAAACCAACAGCACGAACTCGAAACTTTTTTCATGCGTATAATTTATTGCTCTAAAATGAACACTGTCAAAACATGTAAATAGACAATCGCAGTCACATGACTCTCGACCCAAGTAGGTACGTACTTCTCAGTTATTCGATCTGGGCTGGTACTTATACGAAACGAATCGGACATACTTGGCTAGGGTAACCGTTTACCAACATCATATCTCGATTTCCACGCGAACTTTTCGTTAACAAGGCTACTTCGGGTTCCATCTTCGCTCGGATTTCTTCCAGTCACTGGGTTCAACTGGCCTGCGGGCCTTCGCTCGAGCTGAGCCGCTCGTACCATTTCTAATTTGTGCCCTTAGACCAGGCAGGGCCGCTCGTACAAGTAACCTGGGCTCTATGGGAGATATTCCCTGGACGACATGAGCGAGGATGACGTACTATTTTCGTTCCGATTTAATAGAGAACATGTACATTTATTCCAGAAAAACAGCGGATGTACCGGCGGGTAGATGCGAAGCGGTTTACAACGAGGTTACCCCGATGGCGGGTTACTTTAGCGATAAGGACGAAAGATACGTTCGTTCGTATCGCATCGGTGGTATCGTAACTTTCGTAAAGATACCACCGTGGTATTGCAATACGACCGTTCGTATTGGCGGCGCATGCGCTGTCGCTCGTTCGTATCGCGTTACGGATTCGTATCGGTGTTGACGGATTTCCTAGGAACTCTCTATTTGCAGGTCCGTTTCTTTCAATATTTTACCATTTATTTCTGTCGTATCCTTCGTAGTTAACTAATAACAAACATTCATAAAGTACATTGCCTACTAGTTACCGGGGTTTATTTGGCAACTGGCTTGCGTCCACGATTTGAATTTCTACTGAGCTTTGGAGTGTGCGTGTTAGAGTTATAGAGTGATTATTGGATTTCAGGTGGCACACAAATATAATCAACTGAACAATCCAAATAGGAATTTTGGTTGAGAACAGATTTACGTGCCCTATGCATATCTCCTGAAATTAAATAATCGCTCTATCACCTGTGAAACACGCACACTTCAAAACTTAGTAGAAATTCAAATCATGAACGCAAGCCAATTGAGTAATAAACCCCAGTGAAAGAATTTGCAGCGTTTTCCTGAAAATTTCAGATTTTCTGATTTTTCCTGAAAATTATCAGAATGCTTCAACCCGTGTATCGGCTACAAAGCCTTTTAGGAGTTCACTCCAGGATCCACATTACTACATCACTCCTCACTACTTCACTAGGTTACTGATATCACACAAAAACAATAATAAACCAAAATTACGCGAATGTTGACACCATAAATCGGGCCCTAGATCGGGAATGGATTGACCTACGGACCTGGGGAGGGGCTCATTCGATTCCTCGTGCGGCGGACGGACGGAACAATTTTTATTGCAGATTCGGATTCTATACCATTTGAAACGTAAACCATGACATTTTCAGGGGGGGTTAGAATTTTTTTCTTTAAGAGCGATTACAATGGTTTATTATTGAATAATGAACCAAAACGGTTTAAAAAAAATATAATAGAACAAAAAACTCAAAATACAAACAATTCTGAACATCATAAAAATCAGAGAAGTTTCAAGAGTGAAAAACCCCAGATTAGGTGTGCGTGACTGACAATTTTCAAGGATACAGGCAACTTTGGCAAATTATCGTACAGCATTGCAAACAAGGTCCATTCTTGCATTTGACACGAACGTAAGCAGTCTTTTGATCTTGTCTTTGGGGACAGTCAACAAAACGAATTCACTTGGCCAGCTTCTTTTGAGTAGCTCCTGTTGGTGTATGAGTTTCAGAAGGAGGAGTATTCAGGGCCCCTCTTGTCAGCGTTTTTACTGGAATCTGGAGGGACTTCTTGGAGAGTCATTTCAACTGATGGGAACTTACTAGTTCATCAGACAGGCACTGTATGAACTGATAACGTTTTTTCATCACGTTCCCACTGAAACAGGAGTGCAACGCGAACGAATTCACGCCTGATAGGCCGACGAATATGGCTCTGTGGGTCACTGGGTCTGACAGACCCAGATATAAAACTACTGGAAAAGAGGACTAGGTCTGAGAGACCCAAGTGGAAACAACAGGAGGGCCACAACAGGAAGGCACATGCAAAATACACTGTGTCTTATACGCATAGTCAAAAATTTGTTGGTTCCCAAAAGTGAACCCAAGGTTTCCGCTGCTTTGCAGACTCGGAAGCAAAAAAGTGGTCGAACCAACATTTCATTCCTCTTTGGTATTAAGGAGGGTACTGAGACTCTCAAGACTCCCCCGCTTGGGGGACCCGGTCCCCGATCAGTGGGTTAAAATTGCATGAAAACAAAACGCAATACCACAAATAAAGACGCCAACACTTATCTACCTCGAAAACTTCTGAATTACTCAGTAGGTACCATCAGCCACTCGTTCTCTAGCCGATATGCTGTTCAAGCCGATATGCATTTATGGATGACCAGTACAGTGCTCTTCATCATCATTAGAGGGGTAAATTAGTGAATGAGCCATACAATTTGAAGATACATCAGCAGATATAGGCTCGGGAGTAGATGCACTGATGAGCTACTTGTTCTGCACTGCTTGTGAAGATTTGGGCACTCACGATATGAAAGTCCGGCAATGGGTGTTCAATGAATATTGCTCCCGTGGCGTCCAAAAAAGTGTTTTACCGACACAAAAGATGTAGGAACTGTTAGTCTGCAGGTCAGCGGTCTGAGAAGTAGAGATACCTGATATTGAAAGAATAAAACGTTATGAGGCAATTCGCTGTTCTCCTCTTCATCTCTCAGATGCAAAAATGAAAATGTTGGTTTACGACGGGAGACTCCCAAGGTCGCTGGCGAGGGACAGAAGGTGAAATGTGAAGGGGCCGCTATCGTTCAATTTATTGAAGATCCAATTTTATATCCTGTCTGAGTTTTATAGTTCAGGGAGTTTTTACTAGGGAGACAAAACTACTCTCCCGAAATGGCTGACGAATACAGGTTGGCCAACCAGAGTATCAAAACGTAAAAATATATCATGGGACGTAGCATTTCCGTATTACCAAAGAAAATTGTGATCGGTTCGACGCTTTCTTCACCCGATGAACACATGAATAATAAGAGCATTTTCTCACTACGTTGCTTACTTTCTAAATTCCGAATTTTCCAAATCAAAATTAAAACTTCGCCAACAGAATTAAAAAGGTTTCCAAACCAAGGTGATACCTTTCCGCACCAAATCGAATTGATAACATTCCAAACGAAAATATTGCGAAGTGATTTCACATCTTCCGAATCAATGCAGGTAGTTTTGGAATGTCCCACACCAAATTGAAACCTGTAAAAAAAAGCAAGATTTTTGAAAACCAATTTGAGAACATTCTATCTAATTTCATTGTTCTCAGAAACCAATCTGACAACTTTTGAAACCAAATAAAGAGCTAGCCTAAAACTATTCAGACCAATCCAAACCAGTTTTATACGTTTCCTAAGCAAATTTGAGAACTTTTTAGAGCTAGCCAGTTCGTTTTAGTAATTGAAAATACGAACTGACTTGCTCTAAAAAGTTATTAATTTGGTTTGGATGTTTTCCCTCTTTTTTACTTCCCTCTTTTTAATAATAATTTTTTCATGTTGAATCAAATGATAACACATCAAAGCCTCTACGACTGAGCGACAATGGAGTTTTCGAACAGTCAAAGTAGCAACTAAAGACGTACAGGTGTGATTAGATGGCTAATGAGCACTTGTCAAATGAGGGAGAGGCAGGTGAACTGAGAAAGTGCAAAATGAAATATTCAGTTACTACGATGTTCACCGAATCCCCCTTCTCCCCCCCCCCCCCTAACTATTCAACGCAAATCGGCTTCCTCAGTGAACAGATGCAGTGGGGTCTTTGATAAGTTTATGTGGCACATCATTTCAAAACAATGCGGGAAATTCGTCGGTTGCACGAATCAACAATAAAACTGGACGGGTCTTTAGTTGCTACAAAAAAGTAACAAGAAAACTTGAAAGTAGTTCAGTGTTGAAGTTAGGTGGTGTCACCATTTGATTCATCATAAAAAATTAATATTAATTTAAACGTTTTTTCGTTCAAAACCACAATTTTAGCTTAAAATTCGTCATTTTTAAAAATATTTTTGGGTCTTAATTGTCTCCTCTTATTAAAATTTTAAAAATAAAATCGAGAATACCTTTGGAAAGGTGAGTTTGTGGAAAAGTTTTCCCATAACTTCAGTTGGGATTCAGCGGGATTATGTATGCCTTCCTTTTTTTGTTTCAGTTTGGAGGATTTCAGACTACTAAATCCGGATATTTTCTCACGATGGGTTGCTAATCCAAAGGAAATTCAACGCTGTTTCCAACGGCATAATCAAGTTTGAGTTTAATTGGTTCGGTAAGTGAGTTAAGACCGTTTTAATAACGTAAGATCAAAAATACAGAAAAAATCTAAAAATTGAAATAACCAAAAAAAAGGTGGCACTTATTGTTGGAAAATAGTTTTAGGGTTAATAACTAAAAGTGTGAATACTCTATATACTACCTACTCCTACTACTTGGCAGTTTTTGTTCTGTTTGTTCAGTCCTCTTCATACACTTGAGAGCATTTACACTACCCACCCTCCTGTGCGATCCCTTGTTCCCCTGCAGCTTTTTCGGGTAGTTTGTCCAAGTATAAAGCATGTGCAACGATAAAGTAGTATTTAGAATACATAGGGATTAATTGAACGAACTTTACTAAATCTATAGAGCACCTCGATAGAACACCGTAGCAACTTTATAGCACTAAATAAAGATCGTTGAATGGAGGACGCAACAGTTATGTGACAAACTTGAATGGAACCCCCCAAAAGCGGAGTTGTACTCGTAGGTTGGGCCTGTCGTTAAATTAGAAACGTTCGGAACGTGAGGGCGCGCTGTTGATTCAAAGAACGCCGACCGCCGCGAGAGCTGTTATTGCGAGCAATAACCGTGACACGGGCCCCTCTATCCCTCACCCTCCAGCCCTGTCAACAGTATCGATGCTATTGCTAACATTTCACCCTCTATTGACTCCACTGTGATATAAACACTCGAGGGCATACAACGCCGTGTAGACACTGAGGTTTAGTGATGGGCGCCTTTCCTATCCTTTTTTTGACCGAACCAGTACTCCTTGAAGTAAAATAACTAATCCAGAATAATGGCCGACAAACAAAGTAGGGAGCTACTCACGGTCGATAATCAGGAATAATTAGGTCAATGAAATGTTCAATACAATCCAGTTACCACAGGGGAGGGGGCTATGACGCAGACTGGGTCATTAAAATTCTTGGGGGGGGGGGGGGGGGGGGGAGGTTCCAAAAAAATATGTTTGGCGGTAAAATTGATTGAATCAGTGCTTAACGAGACAACATTCGAAAATATATTCCATCACTAGATAGAACGTAAGTAGAACCTATTAATTTATGTAAATATGGTTTGTTTTTCTATCTGAAAATGTATAAATGACAATGACAGTACTCGAATATTGTTTTAAATTTTTGTTTTTGGGAAGGAGGGGGGGGGGGGGTGCGTCATGAAACTTAGGGGGGTGGGCACCCCTGGTTACCACGTATCTTTTTGGTTGGTAACCAATTGGAGGAACAGGGGTAGTGACCATTGAGACGACTGGCATCTATTTTAGCGCAATCTCCATTTTAATTAGGAACCTTTTGATCGACCTCTTCAATAGAGGGTTCTTGCATCAGCCGGTGAGTTTAGGGGAATGCTGTGGAGGCGCTAAGGCGGTGTACACTTCTCATGGTATTCACCAGGGATTACCACGGTGTCATATGACCGCCATATCACTATTTCATAATCTCATAGCTGGCAGATGACTCCAATTCTCGCCTCCAAAATCGTTTCATATCGTTTACTTCGTAAAAATTTTAATTAAATACATCATACATGTTTTTGTGAACGCTCTGGCCTAGCGATGATACAGGATGACACACATGACACTATATATTGCGTTATTACGTTCATTCTGTAAAGTATATCAGTTGTGTGGTAACTCTACTCTAAGGTTTGCCAAAAGTATTGATATTTATTGTTTTCGATTTTTGCCGCTGGTGTTTTAAATTAGTAATATAAATATAATATATTTAGCCAAATTTGCCGCCCCTGGATATCTGCCGCCCTAGGCCACGGCCTACTCGGCCTAATAGGAAATACGGCAATGTTTGCAGTCGTATGTGTGGGCGGTGGCCCGCGAGGAGCGATGTTTCTTCGGGTCGTTTCCACTGACTGGCGGTGCCGTCTACCGATTCGTCCATGTGGATGCACTTCCACATCACGTCACAGTCCTATGAGATTCGTAACCGTGTGATGCAAGATCTATCAATTCACAAAATGAGGTTTCCAGCTCTTCTACAGAGATGTCGGCAGGAGTTAGAGCACACTTTCTGAAGTCGGAGTAATTGCTGCAGCAGCAATACTGTCACAGAAGATGTGTTCTGTATTTTCCATCTCTTTGAAATACCGCAACACAGCATTCATCTGTCCTGCTCTTGCCCATTTCATTAAGGTGGTACCTCGAGGGGAGAGTGACCAGTGAGGTGACACAGGAAGGTTAGGTTTAAAATTATGGAGAAGGTCGATATAATCTTCAGTGCTGCCTGGCTCTCAGGTTGATTCTAGTACCTCTTTGTTATGCCTGCCAATCTGTTGTTCACTCTCAACGGCACCCAATACCCTTTTAGTTTATCATTTTCGATATCAAGCCTTTGTAATCGTGTTGCAGAACTTTTTTACAACCCCCTTTTCTTTTACTTCTCAAGGTGTATATATCCCAAACCTGCAATGTACTGTAAAACGCGTTCGAATTGATGAACAGAATCCCTCCCTTTGGTCATGGACTTCACTAGGGGTCTAGTTGGTCCTCACTTCCAGCCAGCACGATCACCATTAACGGATAGATGCATTGAGCTAAAATATGATCAAAAAGTTTCAAAAACGTAGTTTTCGAGGTTTCTGTTGATAAAGGCAAGTGAGGTATTAACTCCTAGTAAATTTGGACGCAAAATCGACTGAGATAGGTTTCGAATATGGAAATTCACTTACAGGAAATAATCGCAGTTAATGAACCAAAAATTTAGCCCCCCACTCCGAAGGAGCCCACTTCTCAAATTCAATAAATCTCCAACGCCCGAAAACTACGAATAGGCCTATTGTTCCGGTTCTGCCAAACCATCGGCTTAACCGTGATTGAAATTCCGATTAAGATCGTATGACTCCGTGATGAAAGGAAGGGAGTAATTAAGCGGTAATTTATGGTGAAACTAGGGGACGTCAACACATATTAACCTAATTGCCTCTGGGAGACGTGACAATTGGAGATTTCGAGGAGCGGGCCAAATACAAACCAGGACTCGGGATTACCGCCGGAGTAAGCGGATTTAATCGGAGTCATTACCCCGAGTGCAGTCGCAAGGCTCGTTCGCCGCAGCTCGTAACAGCCGCGCGCATTTGCATTCCGCCTCCCAACGACAAATATCCCGTTGCGAATGTTCATTTCAGGCTGATGCGCCAACGGATAGCTCTGGATTACATTCTAAATACGAATCACTGAATGTAACAACCATACTGTGATCGTGGAATTCTTACCAACCTCGTTCGCAAATTTAATTTAGGTAGGCGTAAACATCATCAACGCTATTGATACCACGATTATGAACAGAAACGAAACTCTTCGTTTCCCCGGCTGATTAGTATTAATTATTCTTTGATTGAAACCTTGATGACTTAAACTTTCCCTCAATTTGCTGGCAGTGCACATTATTTAGTCATTATGATTTCAGGGATGTCCTTTTGTTTCATTATTTCCAATAACGAACAATTTAAGACTCTTTGGACAATAGAGGTTCAGATTAAACCAAGGAAATATCATCCCATTCAAAATTAAGAGTGGTGTGTTAATACAAACTAACGTACACGACAGTACAGGAATATGGACCGTACAGGAGCAGACCTACGACGGCCAGGATCGGCGGCTTTTGTATATTCAATGCAGGATCGTGGTCGTACCCGAAAATATCAGTCATAACGAAAATGCTAACATCCTACGATCCCATGGGATCGTACAAGTCGCCAAACTCGAGTCAAAACCGTAAAAAAAAAAACTTCTCGGAGCATCTCGTGATTACCATTTCTAAGCTTGATTTGTGACAACGAAACAAACAGTGATCAATTTATGATTAATCCAAGATTACAAAAATTGGTTCAACCGTAAATCTGGTAGTCATCTTGGTACGAATCGTTCTTTTGTTGTTTCCGTGCTTTGTTTTCCGTTGACCAGTGTCGTTATATTAAATATATTAAATAAGTATTTTAATACTTAACTTTTTAACTTTCATTAAACGAAAGGATGGCACGCATGAAAATTCTATTCACACACAAAGGAACAACATAATATGAAAACTTTATTTAATAGAAACTAACGCAGAAAAAACGCATGTTCTAACAAGTACATGTCTGTCACATAATTATGATGATTTACCCATTTCTGGGTAACTTGGGTACATCCTGAGTCGCCGAGAAGAGCACCACCTTCCCCGAGTTATTGCAGCAACTGTTGCCTCTATTAGGTACTCCCCGTGATTGTGAAAATTATGTGACAGACATTAACTTATTATTACCCAGTGCAGTCAATAGCCAACCTCTTCATTAGACATTGAATTCGTTTTCTCTGTGCTAGTTTTTTGTTAAAGTTTTCATATTATGTTGTTTTTTGTGTGTGAATAAAGTTTTCATGCGTTCCATTCCTTCAAAATTTACCCTCCTACATGACAATAGGAAATTGTCAATAAAAAAAAGTTTAATTGAAAGTGAAAAAGGTTTAAATGAAAGGTAAAAAGGTTTAAATGAAATTTAAAAAGGTTTAATTCAAAGTAATAAAGGTTTAAATCAATGTGAAAAAGGTTTAACTAAAAGGTAAAATACTATACAAACTTTGTTGAGTTTTCTCTTCTCTTCAACCGTTTATGATGTCGTGTATTTGTTCGAAGTACCTATCTTAATACCAATGGCACGTACAAATGAATGAATAAATAGAACATTTTCTTATAAACAGTAAAGGTATAACGTATTGTACGTCTTCCAGCCCATCGCCTCAATTAGTTGCGCATGAATTTTTCTTCAAATCTTTCCTATTCAATACGTCCACTCCAATTTGGGTTATAGATCTTTCACGATCTTCGAATCTTCGGTGGATGATGAACCCATTGAGTACCAACGTATCGTGACGTCCTGTCCCTTCACGAATGCTTTGAAAAGCCTTTGGTCCGGAACGAAAGCCCATAAAACCGAAATACCCAATTGAATTCCCATATCATTCTCCAGGATGGTGTAGGGGGGTGGGGATCCAATTAAATATGACGGAAAAGGCGCCGAAGGAGAGACGTGAAAGCGGACGTCTATCGATTCCAATGGAAGCGCATTATCCTGGGGAGTCCACTGTTGAGCACATTGGGATTGTGGGATATCGTATCCTATATATGCCGGTCGGACGTATTTGATGGAGTGTGTATTGGAAAAAGTCATCATAGTAATTTTTTGAAGTTTTTCTAAAGTCACGTAGTTTTTTTCTATCCTAAACTAAAATTTTTGTAAATCTGCTTTTTCAACGATTTTTAATGTTGATTTACCAGCATTACATCTACGAGAACTGGAAAATGAGTGAGCTGTACAGTAAAAACATTTAAATTTTATCAGCTTTCTATCGGTGTACTAAATTTTTATTTTTGAGCAAATTTCGACAAAGAAATTGGTGTTTGGACGTGGAAAACCTTGAATTCTCTAAACAAAATCACTGGTTTGGCATGAGATAATGCCTCCGGTGTTATATGAATTGATTTCAATGCCCCGAATGATTAAAATCTGAGAAAGAAGGGGGGGTTTGATTTCTACCGGGAGCACCTTTCATCATTGTGGATGAAACCCAAATCATTTGTGTTGTCTGCCAATCCTCCTTTTCAGGTGGATTACATGTGTAGCATTGTGTTTCGAAACCTCTACGAGCTGCGACGGACGGCTGTAAATTTTCCGCTGTATGTGAGGCATCAGCGGGTCCAGTCGCTTGTGTTCCCGACATTCGACTAGGCTGCGTCCGCTTTTACAGATTTCGAGTGGAAAGAATTAAACAAACTCCAAAGAGCCCAGAACGCGGCAGTGTGTTTCATCATGCGACGGAGTGTAGATGCCCACTTTCTGAAGATGGGGGAGTTAAAAAAGCTCTATCTCGCTACCATGGTCTACATGATTTTTTTAATTCGGCAGAACCGCCTATCTAGCCAAGAATTTTTCACACCAAAAACACTCGGAATAGTGGAGCATCGCTTAAGTTCCTTTAGCTTTTGCTTTAGGAAATCCAGGAGCTTCGTAGCTTCCTCATTCACGTTACCTGTTAGTCTGGCAATATGAGCCGTCGCTCGCTTTTTCCTCACCTTATCCACACTGTCGTCGATTAGAAGTAGCTCGGTGCATCATTGAAACATCGTAGTAGCAAGTTCTGGAAACGTCGAATGATTTGTCTGTTGGTTGAAGCTATGCAGCCCAACAATGGTGCTCTATACATTCAAACTGGTTTCAATCCTTGACTCTAATGAAGCAGCCTGTCGCCAATAGTCTTGTTAGATCCAGTACATACATCCAAGTTTTCAAAGTAGGCATAGCCCTGTTATTTTTGACATGTTCCTTCCATTTGAGCTTCGCATCTAGCGTCATGCTCGGGTATTTGGTTTTCTTCGATCTCTGACATGATCCATAATAGGTGCGGTATGAGTTACCAGGAAAATAAAACAGTAGCTGTAAGTATCGGGAATAATACAGATTTGAAAAACAAGCAACTAGGTTTCTTTGTCATTCAAAGCGAACTAGTGACTTGATTTCGTCTGATGGTAGGAGAGACTTCTGACAGGGGGACCAATCATGTCTGCAATACTGGCATTCCGATAGGTACCTTGTATCAAGCTGTATGAGACAGCTATAGATGCAGTATCTATGTAGCCATATTCCTAGCGATAGTCGCACGGGATCATCCGGATGACCGCCCGGCATCATCTCGGTAACACCACGAGAGTGACGGATCACGGGCAGGCGAGCCCTCGGCAATTACCATCGGTCCATCAGCTCAACCGGCAATACGTCAGCAGCTTAAACGAAATCCGAAATGAGCCTCCGGCGGATTAAATGCTGCAAAGCGCCAGAAGCGACAACCAAATGGGAGCTCCTCCCATAAATCTTCCTGCGCGACCGTAAATCGTCAATCCATTGAAACACTGCCGACACCGACGACACAATTAGTCTTGGGACCAACTTTTGTTTAGCCTCTCTTTTAAAGAGATTGTTCCAGATAAAACCAGACGCGAGAGAGTGTAGCTGCCATCGTGTAATCGTGGAATACGAAGTATATAAAGAATTGATTTATGTAAGTTGAGCCCAGTCCACAGAACCTTTAACAGAGACATTAGTGTGGTTGAGCAAAAACGGAGTAAGATAGACCGTTGTCTATATTTCCACGAAAATAATGAGTTACACAGTTGAATCGATTCCGACGGTTAGGTCATCATCAGTAACAAACATGAACTGGAGGCTCATCACAGAAAGCACATCTCATTCACTCCCAGTTTCCTTTCAGGAAAAAAAACAACTTTGATCTGTTCATCAAATTCACCCTTGTCTTGGGCGGAAATGAGTTAAATTTCCTTGACAGGTCCATCTCATTGATTTACAAAAAGCATGATTTTTCCATTTTAAAAAACAACCTATAGTTATATAACTAATCATAGCACTTCAAATCATCCTTTAGTTGATGAACCGTAGTAGCCTTCCGTAGTATGATCAATTGGGCACTATCCACACCAATGAATGATCAAAATTTACTGAATGAAAAATCTGTTATTAAAAGTACCAGCGTAGTAACAGATATGGGGGAGAACTTGTTGATTCCATTTGGAATAAGGTTCTCAGAAAAATGAGTAGGGAAGGGGTGTGTAACTTAGTGAGAGAAATTGAGGTAGACAAGAAAGAGGAGATTAGTTTACCTTACTTTGGGAACATTTCTGATTAACTTGGTAAAATTCTATCGTTCAAAGGTTTCAATGTTGGTTTCAAGAATAGAAGTAATCTTGAAGTTTCTTTGGGTTCGTTAAGGAATAAAATTAACGTTGGGGATAAAAGTGGGGTTTATAAACTAAAATGTTGATGTGACGTTGAGTACTGCGGTCACTGCCAGGAAATTTAGGGAACAAATAAAAGAGCATGAAAAGGATTCTGCTTTTGAAGTTGTCTGAATGACTCCAATCATAGTTTTATTTTTCATCTGATAAACAGGGAATATGTAGAATTTCCTTACTACTGCCAAAAGGACGTATGTTGGATGTGCTACAAAATGGATTCATTCTTGCAATCAATTTGGCTCCCCCTCTCCATAATGTTAGTGTTAATGTCCCTTGACTCCAGGAAAGCATTGACCTCAACGGATCAACGGTAGGTTCAGAAGGTGCGTACGTAGAATACGCTTTAGCCTCGAGTGGACGCTGAACTGCAGAACGTTCAACTCCATTCTTTTTGCCGTTCTGCTGCAGTTTTTGGTTGTTTGGGTTCGCACTGTCCGCCTTTTTTTCGCAACCGCCACTCTCTCGATCGTTCAGCAGCAGTTTTTGGTCGTTTAGGATGAAGAAGACATGTACCTGAAGAGCTCGAAGGAGGACAATCTGGACCGGGGCAGGAGAACATCACCGAAGGACGATTCGCGAACGACTGAAACTCCGATTTACATAAATAAAATTACTCACTTCAAACGGGTTTGTCGCAACTACTACACACGGATGTAAATATGCAAGTTGTTGCTTGATGATCGCCTTTAGTTACCCAATGTGCTTATAAACATCAATTATCGGTGTTTTATGATCATATGATCTGTTTCTAAAGCAGCCCAGAACGTTCTAGACTTTTCCGTGACACATTTCGTTACGCTCAAGCGTTCCTTTTTTGGCTAGTTAGTCCATGGCTAAAGCGTATTCTACGCTAAAATTGTTCTTTTGATAGTTTTAGGCAATGGATATGTTAGGGAAGAGTCGGGCTATATTCTAAATGAGTCCTGAAGAAAGTCAGTACTACTGTTGGCCCACAATTGTCAAAACTAAAGAAAAAAATTCTTAACTGTGGCCACTACCGGTACCGTTACCTTACTCCAAAATCTGGCGAACCAAAGACTTGTACAACAGCACAATTGTTTTAGTTGACGAGAAGTCCCGTGTGCACATTTTTAGAAAACCGAGGACTTCCAAAGCTTTTAGAGCTATTGCATCCACATGATCGATAAAGGTCAGTTTCGAGTCCAGAATGATTCCAAAGTCCCTGGTCAAGACAACTTGGGTAAGACGGGCTCCTCCAATTAGGTAGATGTAGTACAATTGAGTTAAACATATTATATAGTACATTTGGGCGGATTAAGCGCTAAGTG
This sequence comes from Creontiades dilutus, assembly GCA_031894815.1. Lineage (NCBI taxonomy): Eukaryota > Metazoa > Arthropoda > Insecta > Hemiptera > Miridae > Creontiades > Creontiades dilutus. Next base: position 279,933 of record JAVIWC010002658.1, on the reverse strand, counting down.
ATTAGCAGAACACCACTCAAGGAGCGAATGAAGGCTACCCTGAAGAAGGGAACAATCTACCAAGCTAGAGATTCGTCTGAATACTTTCAAGTCGTCGGATTTCATTCGAGGAAGGCTGGGGACAAACACTGTTTATCAGCAGAAGGAACAAAGTTTCTTTCTGGTGATCACCTGAGGGGGGGGGGGGGGTTGTTTATCGTTAAAGTGTGGATATGGCTCAAAACTCCATTTTCAATTCAATGGGTTCTCGCTTTTCGACGATCACCAAGGGAACGAGCTTGGGAAGTGCTTCGCGCTTAGTTGGCTCCCGCGGGAGTCGTACCAGCAGTTGATCGGGGGAAGGCGGCCCCTTGAGATCCGGCCGAGGCGATAGCGCCACTAAAAGCTTACACGCATGTTCCAGCTTATGAATTGTCCAATTCGCCAGCGTACCAACCCCGAGGGCTTGATCCCCGAATGAATTCTTAAAAACTTCGTGACCCGCATGAATGTTGACTTGATAATAGGATGCGAAGAGCTCGAAATTGGCCAAGCAATAAAGTCGGGCACGATCCAAATGATTACACAACAATCAATTACTCATTTACGAGCTACAGTAGTTGTGAACTATAATGACTATTAGGCTACCTACGGAAGTGTTTCAAGAGAGTTAATGACCGATTATTTTACTTATCAACCATGAAATTTTAAACAATAAAAGCGTAATAACGGAGAATCGTCCACCTTTGCTCAGACTGAATTTTGAAAAATCTCATAGTTACTCTTTCGTTTTACTTTACAGATATTTTTGACAATTTCAGGTGAGCGGGTATTTCACGTGTCTTTCGTCCTAGCTACATTCACAAATTTTTATTGACAACTAGTAACGAATAGTACATGAAACAATGAAAATATTTTGGAATTGACATATACTTCGTTATTCATATTCGTGCTTATGAAGAACTGGCAAGAAACCCATCGTTCGCACCAAATATTCATCATTCATTCTACCGCCGAATGTATATCAACGAGGACGATACGCAATCGTTACAACCTTCAGCTTCATTTGTACCGAATTCAGAAATGCCGAGGGGACAGACGACTCCTAATTAAACAAAAACCGTTGCAAATTCTCTCACTGGGATTTATTATTCAATTTCATAAATAAACTAATTAAACTAAGTAAAAAAACCGTAGCGCTAGAGTTTCGTGCGGGACTCACAACCACAGGTCCTGGGGTTCATTCCCCTTGTTCGGCAGGAAAATTTTTTCCCCAAATGAATACGGTATACACACATGGACACAAGAGAAACGTTTGGCCCCGCAGACACACCTAGGCCCAAGACAAAACAAAATGCTGTATGTACGTGTCACAAGTGCCATAAAATCATAAAACGATAAAAAACGATGCAAATTCTTTCACTGGGGTTTATTATTCAATTTTATTTATTTGACTTGCATTCATGATTTGAATTTATACTAAGCTTTGGAGTGTGCGTGTTTCACAGGTGATAGAGCGTTTATTGAATTTCAGGAGATGTGCATAGAGCACGTAAATCGGTTCTCAACCAAAATACCTATTCGGATTGATCAGTTGATCAAATTTGTGTGCCTCCTGAAATTCAATAATCGCTCTATCACCTGTGAAACAGACACACGCCAAAGCTAAGTAGAAATTCAAATCATGAATGCAAGCCAAACGAATAAACTTGAATAATAAACCCCAGTGAATGAATTTGCAGCGTTTTTTATTATCTATGCTCGAAGATGTGAAAATCTGTTGACAAATAAATGGATTTATTAATTCTAGATTGTAAGTTTCATAGACATATTACTTTGCTCCGAAGGAAATGTCACTAATTTATAAGCTTAAATATAACTTCTTCACGATTATTAATAAATGGAATTACTCTACATTGTTATTGCAGCAAAAACCTCTTCTCAATTAACCCCAAAAAGTCCAAAATTATGACATTTGAAACCTGTGGGCTTCCCAAAAGGGAAAAGAACTATTTCATATGGAGGTGAAAAGTTGGACTAAGTGACACCCTCCGTGTATCTTGGCGTTCACTTCTTCAGAAATGGAAAGTTCAAAAACAGCTGTGTACAAAGCTAGGTCTGCTCTGTTAGGTATACGGGGGGAAGTGAGCAATTGGGATTCGAGATTCAGGCAGAGATACGGCTCAATGCGAACAAAACCTCTCTGGTCTGCTTTACCTACAGACGTAGCATCATTGTGCCGGATTTGCTATTCACTGGTGTTTCAGTGAGCAGACGTGACGCAGTCAGATATATTGGGCTCACATCGGACAGCAAACTACACTGGAATGTTCATATCACTTCACTTGTAGCTACGATTCGTGGAAGGATAAAAAAATTAAACTTTCTGCTGGTAAGTGAAATCATCCCACTCCATCTCAAGAGATTGCTCTACCTACTGCGTCCCATCTGGCAATATGCGTGCGAAATTTGGAGCTCAGCTGCCTACACGCAGATTTAAAAAAAATCCAAACGCTACAAAATCGGACACTGCGCATAAAAACAGGTGCTCCTTGGTTTGTCCGAAACGCTACTCTGCATACAGACTTAAACGTACCTCAAGTTACTGAAGTTATTTGTGAGGGGTACAACAAATTTGCAAATCGGATGAACAATCATCGAAACCCAATAGTACGATCAATGTTGGAAGCTCCAAGAGACCTGCGCAGGCTGAAACGAAAATGGCATAGCGATCTCCTCATCACTGCACCACCCTGACCTTCAACCTGTTCAAACTTAATCATTGCGAACTTCAAAATCAACTATCTTTTTGTGCGTTAGCCCTCCAGAGGGGGGCTATTTATTCTGAAAGCCTATCTTATATGAAGCAATCCTCTATGTTGTAGCCCTACTAGTATTATTTTAATTTACCTTCCTTTTTATAAGTATCAATTTATTGTCATTCTTATTGCGTAACATATAAAGAACTTCTTGTAACAGTCAGTAGCGACTTACTACAAATAAATGCGGTTGATTGATTGAAATCTGGGGTACACCGTGTTCAATAACTGCGATAGTTGTACAATAGCAAGGGCAAACTCGTTCTTGAGATTAAATTGTCATAAATCTCATTAAATGTCATTCAATATTCTAACTATATTATTCAGTTAATAAGTTCTTATAGGACACCGCTAAAAAATTAAAAGTCAGAAAAGCGATTAAGTGAATAAGAGGCTTGTGAAGGTCGAATTTCTCCTTGTGCGTCAAATAACCAGTACATTTCCCGTATTTGGTTGTCTCCGCTAATGACGTCTGACCCAATGGGGGGCGATAGCCATGGTAGCTTACTATTACGCTCCACTGTTCTCCCGACACAACCTGGCCCGAATTTCAGATAAAAGCCGACAACCTCATCATTGACGGGCTAACCGTAGGACGGATACGACGCTCCTCCTGACAGTTTTAACCCCTTGTTTGTCGTCGAACCCTCCGAAATTTCCCCCGACGCTCTCGTAACGGATCGCTCGACTCTCACCGAACTGACGGGAGATAAAACTCCAACGAACCCCCCTCACAGTTTGGTCCAGGACTTTGAGAAATAAAGGATGAAATGTGGGATCTGGATGTTTGCACTAACCCCCCCTAACCTCCACTCCACTGCCCGAGTTATCTAATCCGTGATATTCATTTCATCCTACTCTCACTCGCTATTACCCACTTTATCATTCCCTCTCATACTCTTCTCCCCTCTTCCACTTTCTCTCTCTTCCTCCATTTTTCCTCCGTCTCCATGTGGGTGATCTCTGGAGTCATCTTCCCCCTCACCCTCCCCTAGCCCCTTATTCTTCTTCCACCCTCTAGGCCGGTAAACATGTCCAGATCGGTTATTTGTGATTCTTTCATCTAAGATATTGAAGGTACGACTACTGGACTCCTCTTACAAACAAAGAAGTGCTGCAAATTATTACACAGAGGTTTATTGTTTCTATATTAGAATAACCCTTCTAAATACGGAATAATAAGAATATCAATCAGGGACGAATTAGCCACTAGGGTCATTCAACTGATTACTGTGTCTAGATCCCTTGTAATAACTACTAGAGATTATTGACTGATTATGATGTCAAATATTGACTTCTAGATATCTTAAAGGCAGTTGAATGACTTCGTCATAATTTAACACCATGAACACTAACTTTTAAAAGGCCCTTTGCACGAAACAAAAGCTGATATCAAAATACTTACAATAGTGAATTATACCAACGAGATCAAATAAAATTTACACTTTTACAATCAGACTTAACTTGTCCACAATTATCAACCATCACACTTGAAACATTCTGAATAAAACTAGAAAATTCGACTGACCGTGGGATCTGGATTGAACCTTCCTCCCCTCCTCTAACAAATTGAAAAAAAAAAGCTACATATTATAACAGAAAGGTTTATTATTCCTGTATTCGATAGGCCTTCAAAGTAAAATACCTAACCTTGTGTATTAGACGTAGTCTGAGGTAAATTATACAAAATTCGAAGCCGACAGAGAGAAAACCCTATCTTCAAGTCTTATGATGGTCTAGAGTTGAAACGCAAATGGCCATTTTCGAAAGCAGTTTCACGTATAACGCGAAGAAAGGGATGGAGGACGGCACTGCCCTGCCGTGGTTAAATGAGAACCCTATCCCTCTTATGCAGAACGGTAAACTGCACAGTACTAGAGTAGTACAGTATTCACCATGCTCAGGGAGCTATCGCCAACCACTGTTTCTTGTATCCACTTCAGTCCGATTGTTAAGAACAACCCTCCCGATTTCGCTTCATCATTTTCGATAATAAGGTATTTTAATAGTACAGCAAAAAAAAAAAAAAAAAAAATTATAACTTCCCTTCATTGAACTTTGTCACTTGACGTTTCAAGGTGCTTAGATTAGAAATTAGCGATATCCGTCCACTTTAAAGGCTATGAGACGCTTTAGAATTGATGTTGAAAATCCGTTCTTTGCCGGACTTGCGAAAATGCTGTGGATCAAAAACTGGTCAAACTGGTGTAGTTTTTCGTTGTTTTTGTTTTCATGAATTGTCAGTAAAGAATAATTTGGGGGAGGGGGGGGGGGGGGTTTGAGTGGGTTTCCAACTTAATAAACCTTTGTGAAATTTATTTGGGTAGAATTCACCATGCTTTTATTCAGTGGAAAAAATTGTAACCGTAATGAACCACGAACTAGAATTGGTTCAAGAAATTTCAATTCGGAAGCACAAAGAACGTTTCATCTCCTACTCGAGCACAAAGCTCTGCCCACATTTTGGCGGCGCTGTAGCGTAGTGGCAGTGAAAAGCGTGGCGGTTGAAGTCTCCACGAGCCGGTAAGACGTGAAATTGACTCACGTTTATCTCCGGCGTCAGGCCGAGGAAAATGAAGTTGAGCGTCGGAGGGCTATTACGAGCTGCCTCAGCAAAAACCCATTCAGGGTTGGATATTGGACGGAGCCGCGACCGAATTCCTCAGTTCAGAAAACCATCAACTTCCACTCTAACCGACTATAGAGTTCCACATCCCAAGGAATTCGTTGTCATTAGTAAGTAAGTACCTAATGGTAGGGATGGCTTAGTTAAATGTTAGTTACAATCCCTCATCATCATTTTTGTAAATGGGTGTACTGAGAAGAGATGTGATTTCGCTTAAGGTTACGTCAATAGTTTACGCTAGACTGAAGGTTTAATGTAAGCCCTGCCAATTCTAACTTATTTGTTTTTAGTTTTTGATTGTTGCCTGATTGTTCGTGTCATTGCGATTGTTTTCTTCGTGGGAATTTCAACGGACATGAAAAATATAATGACGGTAAAAACCAAGTTTCTGACCAATTTTTGGCTTTCTATAAGTGAGAGTCGATCTTGTTGGATAAAAGTCAGGACCAACTCCCAGTGGAGGCCATGAGCGAAATAATGGATTTTTCACGTCAAATCTAAGGCGTTTTCTGGCCCAAATGGCGTACGTCGCGCTATTGTTTCAGGCTTTGAATTTACGCACCTGGAAACGTAAAATGACAAAATTTGAGATGGTGTTATACAAAAATTTTGCTTTAAAATTGCAAAGGCTTATTCTTGGGATGATGAATAAAAGAAACAAAACTTCCAGCATCGGAAATCGGCCTTAGATGTGGTATAGTAGTCAATGGTACGCAGTACAGGGGCGTCAGAAATCGGCCTTAGATGTGGTATAGTAGTACAATGGTACGCGGGACAGGAGCGTGTAGTATGCTTTTGCCTGGCTTTGGAATGGTTTCCTTGGCTTTAGAAGAAAGACGTGTCCTCAAGAGAACACCTAGAACAAAACTTCCAGCATCGGAAATCGGCCTTAGATCTGGTATAGTAGTACAATGGTGTGTACTGTGTAATGTGAGATGTGTCCCCCTCACCCTTTGTGTCGGGGTCTCCATCGTGGCATACCGACTAAAAAACACCGTTCCTCTCGTCTTTTAGGACTTTCCCGGGACTGCTTTTTGGCATTACTTCGGGACAGCCCCTTTTTTAACCTCGTGATGGTTCCTCCTGGTCTTCACTACTTCTACTCTGGTTCACTCCCAGCTTCTGTTCACTTCCTTCTCTTTGAGCACCATAGTGATATACGTGCTGACTGCACTCCAGTTCTCCGCAGATTGTATCATCTTTTCTATTACTGTTTCTGGGCTAAAAACACCTATTACTCCAACCAATTCCTGCCTTAGCTGCTGCCATTTTGGGCATATAAAGAATGTGTGCTCTACATCATCATCCCCCATCCGGCAGTACACACACCTTGCCTCAGAAGTCTTCCCTATTTTCTTTAGGAACGACCGATAATAACCATGCCCCGTCAGGAACTGGGTTAAATAGTAATTAACGTCACCATGTTTCCTCTCCGTCCATTTTTGCACTTCCCCGATCAGACGTGCTGTCCACCTTCCCCGGGTTTCAGCTGCCCATCTCTGCTACCATTTTTGCAGGGTCTCTGCTCTCTCCTCTTTTTTTACTTCTCTGGCCGCATGTTCTTGCTTTCTGGCATGAACCCGCTTCCTCTCATCAGCCAAAAGGTCGATTGGTACAACACTCGCAGTAACCTGGGCTGCTGGTCCAGACACAGTCCGAAAGGCACTGCAGATGCGCAACGCACCCTTCCTTTGGAAGTAGTACAATGGTACGCAGTGCAGGAGCGTCGGAAATCGGCCGTAGATGTGGTATAGTAGTACAATGGTACGCAGTACAGGAGCGGGTAGTACGCTTTTGCTTGGTTATATAATGGTTTCCCTGGCTTTGGAAGAAAGACGTGTCCTCAAGAGAACACCTAGAATGGTTAAGACTTCATCCCTCTTGGGGTCCAACAAGGACACTCTTTGCCAGTCCAAGGAGAGGATTTCTCACACCCATACCAGGTATAGTATAGGCATATCTCAGACTGTTTGTCATTACACAGCTGAAAAAGTGGGTCTCCAGCATGAATACTAGACTGTTCCCAGCTGTTGAGATTTATTTTGAGATCGGTTCCACAAGAGTTCCAATTGGATTGGCAGGATCTTTGACAAGAATACGCAGGAGTCTGGAGCACACAGAAGTATTTTCTACCTCTTCCCAGAACTTCCTCATATTTATATAACGTGAAACACCGAAGCAACTAAGTTATAACAAAAAGTTAGATCCCTAAAATTTCAAAACATCGATCGATTAAAACTACTTTGATGGGGTGACCCATCCAGTGTGTGTGTGATTATGAATTAAAAGGGGGAACTTGATTAAATCATTCAAAAGCTCGAATTCAACCTTTCCACCTGTTTCTAGTCCTCAAAATGTATTCAGCAATTGTATCTACTCGGGATAAAAAAGGCAATATTATTAATGCAATGAATGATCATGAATATTATCTTTTCACGTATTGATGAGCTGTGGGGAGATCTGGCTTGAGTCTCCACATGCCCTCGCAACTAATTACACACCCAGCGAGTTACGTAACTGGATTATTTCCATGGAATTACGTTCGAAGGGGAGCCCGGGAGAGTGATCAGTTTCGTTGTTGTGAAAGCTTTTCAGCGTCGTAGGTGGGCACTTATTGCGTCGTTGCCGCCAACTCTTTCATAATTCACGCGTTCCTCAGCTCCCCGCCGTCCAATTCCCGCCGAAGGAGGCTCAACCCTTCACTCGGATAAGAAGAATGATGATAAATCCATATCGGGACGGATGGAGGGGTGAGGGTTATGGAAAAGAAGCTAAATATAGCCTGTGTACGGTCTCTTCCGCAAGGCACCTAGTTGGCTACGGAGTTAACCCGGTTCATAACACTGCAAAAAATTAGCTATCGATTTGCTTGTTGCCTTCACTTCCGATTTCCAACCATTCATCATGTTAAAAAACTGAAATCCGTACTACAGGCAGATACTTCGAGACATCGATGTGTACTTGTATATGAGCTGAGGTCATATTTGTGTAATTCCTTGAGAATATTCCTCTATATTGAAAACAAATATGACCTCAGCTCATATACATCACCGCCCTTAAAATTACTTATACATGTAGTGTGATCATTTATAAACTTCCGTAGAGGAATCGTGTGAAGTCTTGAAGCTCTAAGAACATGATTACTCTTTCTGTGGCAAATTGCGATTACGAGCCGTATTGATAAGTTCTGGGGAACGGATGCGGCCCGCGGGCGGTTTGTTTGACATGACTGATCTTATCGATCAACTGAACTGTTTGGTTCCAATATCTGCTATTACAGTACCTACTCTTTCTGTTTACTTAAAGCATTTGTTACTGGAATGAGTTGGTGACGAGTATTCCCATTACCCCGTAAGATACCTGACCAGCAGTAGGTACGAGGGGTGTCTCGAATTAAGGTCAACTAAGATGGAACGTGAACCGAACTGTTATCATGAATAACGATCAAGTAGAGTGACAGCTCCAATAATCTCTAATATTGAATTACATACGTCTCAGGGGACGCCTTTCTCGAATATACGAAATGGGGCACCTCCAACCAACCATGTAGCAGCCCGAGCAGGTTATACCTCATCCGCAACACTCATCCGTCTTGAGGGTGAGGTAGCTTCGACTCGCCTTCTCTTCAAATCGGATTGGTTAAATCACGGCGACTACTTTACCGGATTTTCGGACTTGAAATTTAGTAGATACATAGATGAGAATTGTCCAATCGTGAAAGAATATTGACCACTTTGGAAAACACTTAAACACAATAAAATATATTTTATGGAGACTGAAAATATTTGAAAAAGGCACATATTAATGCCTAGCTTACCAGCAACAGCTCCCATAAAATCAATTCGTCACCCCACTTACCTGTAACAGATATAGAAATATTCGTTATACAAACATGTTAATGAAGATATAACTGGAATCTATGTATACATTAGTTGCCTATATATCAAGGGGCTTCGCCTGCTAACCCTCAACGTAGCAGCCTGGAGGCCCGAAACACCGCGGCCTGGTAGTGAGGTTTTGGTTGTGAAAACGTGAGTATTACAAAACCTTATCCTGTCAAAAATCATATTTCGGCAGTGAATTGAGATAAAAACATGGTTGGGGGCATTCTACTTCAAATCTGATGTACCTACTACAAGAGATTTTTCCATACAATGAGCCATTTTATTGTAACTCTTATTTTTTTCATTTTACTGTAACTGAATGTAAGGAAACACGTTTTATTTCCGTTTATTTTACGAGATTTTCACTAAGAAGATTTCATTTGCGGATCCCTCTTCATTAGGACATTTTTGTTCAGCGTTAAATTTTCTATGACATTCCTAAAAAATCCACCTTATTCATGACCTTATTCTTTCTTGTATACGGAATGACTTATTATCTCATTTGAGTAACGCTCCTTTTAACCATCATCAAATTCTTCAAAAAATGAACGTTGTTCATCAGATATTAGTTCATGCTGATAATTATTACCCAGAGGTTTGTGCTGCCTCCATGTTTTAGAATAACCATTCTACATAAATCACTGATCCAAGATTACGCAGCAATAATGTCACTTGTTGCAATATTCACACGATACTAGGCGATTTTTACAATGTCCAAGCACGTTCATATTCGTGTATCTTTTTTTTCCACATCAAAGTTGTAGTCTTCAGGGAGAGCGTTCGGGTGGGCTCATTCGATTTCATGGAGGTAGTTCTATCAATGACGATCGTGAAAACAATAGTGCCGTTCCGAAAGTTTTCGATATTCAGATTTTTGACATTTCTGCCCTTCGATTCACACTTCATTATTTACTGAGATCAATGCCGAGAATTCAGTCCCAACTAGACCTATAAGTTGATTTTTGACCCAATCTTTGGCTTGAAGGACTTCTTTATACGATTTTCAGATTCCAAATGTCTCGAAACCACCAGCGACTTTTTAGTTTAGGGTTCATGTTCGGCTACAAAGACTAGTTATTGAAAATAACAAAGCAGTGAATAGTAATGCAACCCGTTATTGAATGCGATGTTAATGAAAACTCTCTGATAGGCAGTCGGATACAACTCGACTCTGTTATTAATGATGACATGGATTGTGGAGATAAACAGTCGAATAAAGAACTAAAACTTCTTGATGAAATTGTGCACACATAATCACCCACAAACACACAATCATATAATTCGTACTGAAGAGAGCTAAATTCCGATGACGGACTCACGAACAAGCTCCATTCTGCACTGTAAACGATAGTTGTTTTCTTTGCAACACAAAGAGCTTCACGTTGACAGTTCATTGAATGTTCTGCCTTCGTCAAATTAGCACTTGAATGCACCGCCGTAAAACCCAATGCGCTCCCAGCACGATGATGGCCCCACAAAACAGGCATTACCCTCGAAAAATAACAAACTTAGTACCTTTTTTGTCGACTCTGGATCCACTAAAACACGGTTTTCACATCATTTAAACCCAGTCTTCACCGTTCGTGTCATTTCATTTTCGAAGTACCCACTCCGCTAGCTACAGTCTCCCCGCTTTTATGCTTAGACTTTTCTCCCAACTATCGCGAAAAAAAGGAGGCCCGGGAAATGCAAAGGTTTTATAAGTCGTTGAAAACCTCTCGAGTCTTGAGGACTCGTGTTTATTGTCCTTTTTTTCTGAAACATTGAGAAATAGGTGCTCTGAGACATATCAGGATTGAACTAAGGAATTTTTCCTGGAAACCCATGGAAAATCATGGTTAAATATTGTATATTGTTTTGGGAAGACCGTTTATTGAAAACAAACATATTTCACCAATGTAATCAATGGTTTCACTGTTATCAGTAAACATAAATTTATATCGTTTCCATGAAACATCTATTTGAAGTTTATGAGTGATATAGGGATACCAGTGAACACGTAACTCAAGTGGTAGTTTGAGAAATCCATTCTGACCAAATAATAGCAATAATTGCTATCATCATTCCTAAACATAGAAGTGACCCCTAAAAATAATAAGCCGATGTGTTCAATTGGTTACATTTTTTAATTCGATTTTCGAGTTTTGTAAGACTTGAAACGTGTATTAACAACCCGTTTTCTTGTTCGATTTAAAGATCAATATGGAAAATAATTAATCAATAGGTAAATATAAAGTGGCATAACAATTTTGAAATGCATTTGTTTAACAATTATAAATTTACTAAATTAAAATATAATGTACCTGGGAGAAATAGCACTCACGGAACTGAGTAGGTAGACGGTTTATTCACAACTGAGAACATTCTGTACAAGGATAGTAGAGGAGGGGCCTACTCTAGTGCGCATGCGCCCAACGTCCATTGACCCCTCTAGCTAGTCTACATCAAAATATTTAATAAATTTTGTCTGTTTCATCATTGCACTTTCAGAAAGCATACATCTTTTAATCGTTCAAATTTATATGGGCACTTTTTGAGAAAAAAGGTCTATTCGAACTAGTCGTTTTATTCTTTTTCCTGCGCTTTTAGGTTCAGGAATTGCAGTAATGTGCCATGGGTGAATTTCTATGGGTACAAAACCTATTTCAGTAAATTTTTCGTACCAAATTGCTAGAAAATGAAACCTCACTTTCAAATATCATTAAAAACCCCGAAAACCCACGTTTTTGAATGGTTTTTTGCCCAAAACATTCATTTGTGTAAAACGATCAGGCTGATTAGGAGTTTGTGTAATGGATAAATTCGTGCCTTTCTACATCTTCAAATTTGCGGTCTCAAAGTTGTGGACCAAACACAATCATGACAATGACCTAGCTCATCTGCTGACTTATTCCAGCGAGCATCTGCTGGGAAAGCAGCTTGCAGTTTCACTTCGTCATTTCGTCCGACCACGAAACAGCGGCGACGGTTGGTATTGGACTCTGAGAGAAACATTGAAACAGGTTTACCTGATCCTCGTTCGCGTTCATGGACCCGATCTCTTACCCCCCACCGAGACAGAGCGTCGCATTTACACGACCCGTTCTTGGGCGCTCAACCCCCCTCCAGTTGGATGCTGATCTTTCGTTGTTCTTCAATGAAGCGTCAAACATGCCATTCAGATAGGTCCGTTTTTTACAAAGCAGCAATCCGTGGGTTTAACTGCTTTGACCATGTGTAGGAATGAACGGAAGAAAAGGACGATATGGATGAAGAAAGTGTATGACACCTGAGGTTTTCTCAACCTTGTCAAATTAGTTGAGGCTCCATTTTGAAAAAAAAAAAAAAAAAAAAAAAAACACTACTATAAATGAAGTTCTGGTGAAGGAACGGTCGATTGTCATGATTGGATCGGAGATATTCTCCTGGTAGACGATTATACGTTCCTTTCACCAGGAGAAGCCATGGGGGCTGGGTCTGTCCCCACCCTTCCACCAGAAATCCGATGGAAATCTCTCCCGACCTCCCGTCCTGGTCAACCCCCTCCCCTCCTCTTGAAACCCAGAAGCACTTGTTTACACCAGCCAATTTCAGGGTCTGAAGAAGGTCGGACCCGATTTTGGGTCCGAAAGCCGGTCGTGTGAGAGTCCCTTAAATCGGCCTCATAGTCAATCCGTTAGAGTATTTCAACTAAAGGAGAATTTCACCTTAGTAGTAAGGACACGAGTTCGGGCTCAATCAGAGGTACCAATATTTTTATGGCGTAGCATTCAGTTTGGGATTGTTGGGCCAGTCACCTAAATGTTCGATCCGATGAAACATTCGCTGATTTTTCAGGTTGGAATCAGGGAGATTTGTGCAATTGGCCTGGGTCTGGCTTTTTCTCGAAATTCGCTCACTTCAGCGCCGTAACGCTGTAACAAACGGCCTTTCGAATTAGAGCCCATAGTGCTCTCGCTAAGAGAGGAAACCCATCGAAATAAACCCGATTACCGGGGGAACAACCTCGTTAAAGGGGAGAACGAATAAAAAGAAACAACGGCCCAATTTTATCCCTGCTCGTAGACGACGACAATTCAGAGCCGTCCGACGACCGGCGTCGCCTGAGTGTGGGTGAGGAGCCCTCAGCGCCAATATCAACAAAGTTGCCGCACCACGGGGCTTCTAAATCAGCAGGATGCCCGGCCGGAACAAGTGTGCGGGTTAAGTGACGTGAATTCTCAATTAGGTTCCGCCGCTTTTCAAATCGGCCCCTTGTTTGGCGATAAAACAAGAATACCGCCCCGCATTTAAAGGAGCTTTGAGATAACACGGTATTACACTCATAAAGTGCCATTCCCATCACCAATCCGACTGATGAAACGCTCAAATAAAAAGACATGATGTACAAAATAGTCTATTTCCGCAAAAAAGTGGCGGACATTTGTGAGGCGGTTTAGGTGTTTACAGTTCACTAAAGAATCAGGATTTTATCAATAAGGATGCTGTAGTGTTCGGACGATGGTATACAAATTTGTAAAAAGGGGTTTATTTATTAGATAGCCCTTCAACGTGAATAACTTATCCTGTATATTAGTCGTTGTTCGTGAAATAATTAAACAGGTATAAAAATACCTATATTAATTTTCAAAATTAATATTTGCGTGGTTGTTGTGGAAAAGAACAAGTTAAAGATTGATTTTAACTGGTAACGTTTAGATTATTAGTATTCTAATTCAATTATAAATTGACGAATGGTTTTGTATGAAAAACAACCTATGGAGCTCCATACTTGGGTGAAAAAATGAATGAAGGAAAAATAATGATACATTTTTATCTTGATCAATGTACCCTAACGGGTCTATCAAAAATCCGCAATCCCAAAAACGTTCGATGTAAGAGGGTAGTTTTGTGTTGGATTAAGATAGAAATTAGGTAGTCACCTGAATTGAATGTGACAACTCGGGTTACTGGAGGGTTTTGATAATGTACCACAGACTAGTGTGCTTCGATAGGTTATCTAGTGTCCATCGATAGGTGATTTACGTAGAAGATTTACTGATACACACATACTCGTAATAAACCTCTGAGATAATTTGTAGCTCTTTTATTGTTAACACCACTTTTCTGTTTCATGAGGTGCAGAATCTGAATTCGAAATTTGATTTCAGCTATATTCTTCAATCAAACGGAAAACAGTAATAAAGAGTAATAAAAAAAGGAAATTGTAAATGAAGTTTTTGGGGAAAAACAGCAAGTTGAAAGATTTAGTGTGGAAATCCTTAAGAAATGCTGTCATTCATAAGTCACACCCCGAAAAAGTGTCTGCTTTATGTGTTTCATTTGAATATCAATCCAATTTGCTAATGGAAGAGGACCGCTTACATATTAAATCGGGTTTCAAATGCGAGTTGTGTGCCTCATGAAACGATGAAAGATTGATTGAAAGTAGAAAAATTATTCAGCTATAAAACGTATACGAGCTAAATCTCAAAAACTTGAAAGCGAAAAACGGGTTTTAAATTTGGAGACGTCACACTGAAAATCCTCATCACCAACCCCTATCTGTTCACAACCGAACATGAAAGAGATGAGCTTTCACCTGATCAATGTGTCAGTGTGTCAATATTGCAATTTAACTTTAGATGTCAAAAGGCTGATGTCATTTTAAAAAAAAATTTGGCCCTTTAGATTATTCATTTAGGATTGGCTGAGTGAGATGTGAATTCAGTCTCAGCTGATAAATCTAAGCTAAGTTCGGTTGATGGAAAAAGGCATTTTTAAAAAAGGTTGACTTTATTGACACAGGAACACGTCCTCAACGCTTGAAACAAATCTCAGAACTAGCTCGGAGCTCGCAGGCTCCCTATATAAACTAAAAGAGTTGACTCGGCAAAGGGCTTCGTCTTACATGGGAATCAGCAGGAGGAGCGAACATAAGTTCTATCTTCTAACTTCACATATTCCAAAGACAGTGGGATGACCTGGAAACTCTCACTATTCCGATTTTCTATATTTTAGCCGTTCAGATTTAGCATTTAGGATCCGCTGAGTGATGTGCCGTGCATTCAGCCTCAACTCAGTTTCATGCTTTACTTCTAACCCTTTTGACCCGGATGATATCTTCGGAAAGCAGACGGACAGATTTCTTCGTAAGATTTCCAGATGCTACGCATCTTTGAAAATAAAACAAAAAATTTGAAGAGAAGGGGGGTGGCGATTTGTTGTACAAAGCGGTAAAAGTAAAAAGAATAAACAAAAAACTGTAGAAGCACTTGAAAATATGGTAAAAACTGACAAACATTTTTTTTTTTTTTTTTTTGAGGAGGAATGTTGCCTAGAAAATTTTAACTTGGTAGAACAGTTGGATTTACCATTTTACTACAACTCTACTTAAATGTACCACTAAATATTTACTGCACGACTGAAACTTTATATTCAGGTGTGTCAACAGCGAATATTTCACGTTTACAAAGGAAGAGAGCTGTTTCGATCCACATTGGCTCCAATTTACGTAATACTCTACTTTTCGTCAGAGTGGCAGCAAGAGGATATTTTCTCGCTGGCTGCAAGTATATCTCGTACTGTCATTTACTCGCTGTGAAATATTCTTGGTCGAGTAGCCAGAGTGGGAAGTAATAGCGTCATAACCAGCAGAGAGATGTGGTGGGTGGGATTTGGATCGTGTTTGGTCACGCTTATGCATGCATGAGCAGCCGTGCCTCAAGCGCTGAGGGAGCTGTAGCCCGAGATAGGAATGTGGCAGGTTGGGATGGCGGGAAGACTCGCGGCGTTTCACTCCCGTGAAGAGCCTTTACCGCCCTTTGAAAACCGGTTTATAGTTAGTTCAAAACAGTTTACACCAGTCGTTTTATC
Source organism: Creontiades dilutus (assembly GCA_031894815.1). Lineage (NCBI taxonomy): Eukaryota > Metazoa > Arthropoda > Insecta > Hemiptera > Miridae > Creontiades > Creontiades dilutus. Next base: position 263,791 of record JAVIWC010002658.1, on the reverse strand, counting down.
GCCCAATGTGATAAAAATTTGCAATAAAAGTGAATATGAGGCTCAAGAAGGCCGTAATGGGAACGCTGTCTCTTCAAATAACCGTGATAAAAACTTGCTGTTCTCGAAACGATAGAAAGTAGGTGAATAGTGATCACCCTTTAGTTGATTAGTGGCTCCTTAATTGTAAATAGTGTAATTGACTTGAGACCCTACTGATATATTAATAATAAAAAAGAACTTTATTTTCCCCTCAGTTCGTAACAAATATTGGTTATTTTTTAAATAACCCACAATGGTAAATTATACTATGAAATACGTCGAAACCAACTGACGAATAAAATAAAATACCGGTCTGACATATTATATTTGCTAGCAGGTTACATTTGAATCAAATTTATGAAAAAGTTTATTTCATTTGGAACTCTTCTTTACGAAATTCCGTTGCAACCATATCAGCTATTTCAATAGTCAGCGTTTAATGTATTCGGTTTAATAGCAAGTCTCCGTTTATTGGATGCCTATCGGAATTCATCCAAGGGGATGTGGGACAACCTACACATGAAAAAATATAATTAACATCTATTTCAGACCGTTCCAAGACGATATCAGATATGGTCCTAACCTCACTTATTATACTCACATACACGCTGGGTTTGGATTTGAATTGATTAAGTACCTATACTGTAGCCCCAAAAATTTGGGTGCATAAGAGGAAATGGGGTGTATAATTCACAAACCAAGTAATATAAAACAAGGTGAGGCTCGGCCAGAGGTGTCTCGGCCAGATGGAACCAAACCCACCTTGGCGGCCTTCGAGTGTATTCGTCCGTTTCTGGAAAAGAACACCCCAGAATAATATTCGTTGGTACCGGAGACCATCTGAAGAGATAGTCCTAGGGCCGACCGAGATCCCCAGGAAAAAAAATCTACAATCTAAAACAAAAGGAGTAGCCTCTAATAACGTCTCAATCAGTAGGGAACAAAGTAAACGAGATACAACAGTAAAAACAACAATTTTATCACAATAAGGTCTAAATCAACTAGTTCGAGTAACTTATCCCGAGGGTTGCAGACATAAGAAATAAATGGTTACAATATAAATTTCTCGATTTGAAAAAGTATACATAATTGTAACTCAAAATCAGGGAAGCCTTCTCAGAATTGTACCAAGATTTCCGTAAATCAATGCAAATTTAATAGAAAATCAATCTGAATTGCGCATCAATTCTTGTTCATTCTCATTCATAACACTTCACAATAATAATAAAGTAATTATTACTTCCTTTTCATTTCATTGATGAGCCGCTCTCTTTTCTACTTTTCCATTCTTCTTCTATCTCTATTCGAATAGCTGGTTTTGCTTACGGAAACCAAGTAAGTGATTCATTCAAACACCAAAAGATATAATTATGTCAACATTTGGTGTCACTTTTTGTAACGTTTGCGGGTAGCTAGATCACGGCTGAAGCACATTCCACGCAAAAATCTCTCAAGTTGTTGGAAAAGTTGAACGATCGTAATGAGTTTTGAGTAGAAGGCAGTCATTTGGGAAACCAGAGCTTTGCATGCCCCAGCCTCGCATGGTCGGACCGCTCATTGATCATGTTTAATGATGTTGGGCGAAACCCCAGTCCATAGTCCCATAACGCACGGCGCGAGGTTCGGTCATTTCACAGTCTCCCGTGATTTCCAAGTGTCGGCAAAGACAGAAGCTCCACAACCCTTCATGAATATTAATGGAATTACTGATGGCGTGAGGATATTGTACCCAGCCTCGGCTGGCTTTGGAGTCAGAAGGCCAACTGAGCCACCGCCGTAATAACTAGAGGTAATTTGGTTTGAGGTCAAGTCATTAGTAATCCTCCTCTTCAACTCGGAAAGCGATGCTCGAAACGCTCCCCAAACAAGAGACGCCCGCGAACGAACATAATTGGTGGGATTTTCTTTGGGAAGAATGAGGGAAAAATCTCCGGGAACCCTAATCAGGCGGATCAACGGCCTACAGCCTAACGAGCCACCGAAAGAAGCTGTCCAATTAGCTTCGCGTATTTTCCTTGAAAGCCTCCGATAAATTTTCTCTCGAAACGGAACCAGCCGAGATAACAGAAAAGCATCTTAAAGCCAGATTAGATCATAAATGAATTATCCGAGATGGATGATAAAGAGAATATTCAGTGGGGATGCAAATTGCATTGGGGAGAATTCAATACCATGATTGAATCTCCAACAAGATTTACATTAATGCTTCGTAGTCTTCGGGTTTGTTTCACATTCAAATTAGTTCATGAGTCCTAAACCTATAAGAGTTGAGTTACATTAATCTATGGCTGAAAGGAGATATCATTTTTGTTGTGCACTAAGCGTTGAGGAAATGAGTGAACTCAAAAAGACCCGACGGCCTATTAGAAACTATTGAAGAATACTACTATTTCCGCTTATATTGTGGTCGATTTATTCAATCAAGGAACTCATACTAGCCACAAAGTAGGTATTAAATAGTTATTATTTCTGTAACGAATTGCCATCATACATTATAATTTTCTAAAGATAATTAGTTACATAGTATCCCGGATATCAGAATAATTTGAGATTAAATAATTTCCCTCACGTCTTGTAGGCCCCAAGGAGCACAGGGTTACAACAAAGTGATCGGTATCTGGGTATCGGGCAAGATAAAAATTGAAATTCTCCACAAGCCGATTAGCCATAAAACTGACAGTTTAGAATTAGGTTTCAACACAATTTAACATAAATATAATACGATCATGCTGCTTGACTGTGTTGGGCCACTATTTGTCCAACTAAACAAGAGGCGAAGTTCATTGACGGCCGACTGACGACTGCCGTTCGTTGTCGCCTATCGCATCCCCTCACCCAGCCCATCGTCTTGAATTAATCTCGCGATAATCTTATCGTGTTTACCTTTTTCTTTTGGGCTTCTCACCCTTCTTCAACTTTCGCTCGCCAAGGAAAAGGTTTCAGTGTCCCGCCGTCGTTCAAACCTGAAATACTGCTGCCCTGCACGATAAATTTATCGACGTATAGCAGGTGTTCGAAATTTCGAAGTGTAATACTGTGGAATCAGGATAGGTTGAAAGAGGAGAAAGTTGCTTCATACTTTTTTGACGCTCTCATCATGTTGTGCACAAGAACATTTATGCGAATTCCACGTCCGGCTGAATTTCTACGTACCTACTGCCTTTGTTAGCTGATCTTCAGAAGGGACAACCTGCTAACCACAGAAACCCATACCGTTAGTATGTTTTCTTCTATACTAATTATCTTAGGGGTCAATAAATAGACTCAATAGATAGTTTATGATATCCTCAATTAGGTAAATATTGTTTTTTTCTGAAATTCGGGCTAAGGAAGTTTTATTTTTCTGTTTAGGGTTTTTTTTGGGACTCACTCACAGTACCATACTGCTACGATTCAGAAGTGCTCGACATCATCTGTCACCGCTATCTCAGCCACGTATTTTAAGAATAATTTAATCATAGGAAAATTTGATATGAATAACAATAGAAATTTAGGTATAAAATTAGGACTAGGGTCCAGTTAGATGGTGATCACCGTAGGTTAGTTGCAGGCTGGTAGCAATTTCCTCATTTTCATGAGAAACTTTGCTCCAAGAAAATAAACAACAAAATGCATAAATAAATAATGCTTGTATAAGAGTTTAAGATGCTCGTTAAGATGGAGTCGCAATTTAATTGACCAAGCTGAACGTATATAAATCAAATATAAATTATATAAATCAAAATTTCGTAAACATTTCTTGAGACATTGGTTAGATTTCTCGTTCTAAAATCAATTGGGGTTTCTAGTTGTGAAAAACAAATGAGGTCTTGGGATGTTCATTTTTTTCCACAACAAAGTAATAGGGTGAGAATGTTCTTTGAATTAAGCTACAATATTAAGGGGTTTGTGGAAGCGTAAAAAAACATCCTTTATGACATCGTTTAATGTCTAATACTAAATATTTTTGACGCACTGTAAATCAACAATGTTCAGTATTCATTCCCGAAGTAATGACATTATTAAATAACGGATGGTTCGCTCCGCAAGATAACATATATGGACTGAATACGCGCCTCGTAAATTTGTTTTACTCAATTTTATGAAGTTAGTATCGTGCATTAAGGTAAGTATGCATCTAATTTTCCATAATGTAAAGTATACATAATCAATATGATTTTTCCATGTTAAGCTATTGTCAAGTATGACACCCAAATATTTATACGATGTCACCCTTTCAAGTTGACTACACGAACAATGATTTCTGGGGGCTGATACGTTACAAAAGTGAATTTTAAGATATAGGGAGGGTGGAATATAAATTTGACAGAATATCATATATTTTAAATTATTTCTATTTATAACTATCTATTTCTATTTCTAATCTAACTATCAACTGTTAACACTCTAATCACCATCCAGCGACTGAATGCGTTCAGTGGTTGCTGCATCTGCTCGAAAACAGTTGACCACTCTGACCTCCACATTAAATGAGCCGCATTGCCCGCAAAAAGATAACTCTCCCAGATCGGAGTAAAAAGGTAAACATATTCGAGTAAATTATAAAGAAAATAGGACGTTAAGTACTTACTTCAATTACTGGATAATTCATTCCTTTTTCCTGACTAAACTGATTCCTCAGCTGTATAACTTGTTTTCGGCTCTCCAAAAATCGTTAATATCATGAAAGAAACAAGCCAACAACACCGATTCTTATATGAGCCCTAAGAGCAGGGGCCCCATCGATGGGATCAAAGAATTTACCTAGGCCTAAAAACGAGATGATGCCTACCTTAAATTGATCCTGAGAATGAATTAGGCCAAGGAAAAATCGGGTCCAGCGTAAACACAACCTTAGTCTCGGACAATGATTGTTGTCGTTGTTTGCCGTATATGAGTCGTTTTCATGTGTTTCCTACTGTACTGCTGTGTTTGATTGAATACGTAGCCTGAGAAAGAACAGATCGGGGGAAAAATCGTAGAGATACGCAATGTGAGAACCTGCGTGAACTCAAGTTTCCACTGTATCATCAGCTTGTCTCCTTCGCGTCAGAGATAACACATTTCGCTGCGTCTGTCTCTCTTCGAATTCCTTGGGTTGTCACTTGTCACTCGTACGACGCTTCTGTCGTAGTTAACGTCACTAGGAGCTCTCCCTGACTTATGTATGATCCACGTCTCATTTTGAAATTCGAGATTATGTTTCAAAACAAGTATTCTGCTCATCTCAAAAGGGTAAGTTTGTTGGCACCGTAATTTCTTGGAATAATTGATGATTATCAGGTTAATAGTAGCATAATTTATACTTTCAGTTAAGTTTAGACGTTTTTATTTTTAATTTAATAATTTTTCTTGACAATTTTAGTTTATAAAAACCTTATTTTCTCAAACTTGGCTGGCTGAAAGTTGAGGAAAGAATATCTCTTGCCATGGCAACTATTTTGTTTAAAATTCTAAAAAATCGTAAACCTGAATATCTGTACAATAGACATATATTTCAGCATGATATCCGCAATGTACCTACATACACGAAATGCAGAGTCTACTTTATACATACTCATTCACAACACATACCTTTTAGTAGATCTTTTCTTCTCCAATCAATTAAAATGTATAATGAAAATGTTAGTTTATTCGGTTCAAAACTGTATGTCAATAATTTTAAGAACAACTTTAAAATAATTTATTGAAAAGATACGAAAAGTAATGATTAATTCTTTCTCTATTCAAGAGGATTTAATTTTGATAACTCCACAAGAAGTTTGTTGTTATTTTAGTTTTATATTATTATTTTTTCTGTTAGCTACAACAACTATAATTAATAGTTGATTTATTGATTTTTTAATACGATTGTACGGGAAAATGTACTTACTTTGTACAGGGTGGAAGGAAGAGAGGACCAACACGGTCCTATTCTTTACCTGTTTTTATAAATGAACGCCTTCAATGAATCTCTCTGTCAGATTTCAGATGCATCAAACTCAAACTTCAGCTGCCTACGTTGATTAGAGCAGCTAATCGAGTACTGAAAATCCGTGTTGCCGTTTTTCGTTACCGTTTATCGTGATTTACGAGCTAATATTTTCCAGGGGGCGCGTGAAAAATAAGGAATTGGAATTTCAAAGTCGTTGAATATTTACTGTTATGAACAAAGAAATTTACGAAAAAACGCATTGAACAACGCAGGAACGTAGCTTCGTAGTTTTCAATCTCGACAGAACTTCATGACTGTGGGAAACGTTGCTCGCACATCTGAGATGTGATTCTCGATGTCTGTTGTTTGTTCTTCTGATGACTCACATGCTCCACAGGGTCTGGAAGCTGTTGCCAATCCCGGGGCCGCGGATGGCCAAGTTGAGGAGGCCTATGCAGAGGAAGATGGAGATCCCGTAGCATGCGAAGTACGCGATCTTAGCTCCCGTGTTCCCCACGATGATCGGACGCACGTAGTCGATGACTGTAGCCACGATACCCCTGAGAATGTGAATAAATATAAGTACGACCAAGAGACGCTTCGAATTCTCATGCTCCTGCAGAAATGGCCATTAGCTGACTAATTGTTTTTCTTTTTTTAGTTATTTTCTTTTTAGGTAAATATATAACTTCTACATAGAGAAGTCAAATTCGGAATTCCTCAAGCCCAAACTAATTCCAAAAATTTCCAAATCAAATTCACAATTTTGCATTTCAATATGTAACGAGAGAATTAATTGATGATTAATTATCTCGCACTGGGAATTAAGTTAAAATGAAATCACACTTGGTCCATATCAGTCACTTCATTTGCTGTAAAATACACAATTAATCTATCATTCTCCCCAAAGTGCTCAAATGTTAATACATTATAAAAAATGTATTGGAGACACGAAAATTCGCTCTTACAGCCATACTGCATAACTGTAACTTTTTCAAAGCTCTAGTTAAAATTAATAATCATATTTTCGCTCAGGACTACACCAATATCCATCTCACACGAATATGGAAGACATTCTGAAATTAAAATAGACCATACTTGGCGTCGTAATTTTTAATATGATTTGGACCATTCTGAAATCAGTTTGGAAAAATTTTAAATTAGTTTGAAAATTTTGAAAGGGAAAATCCCGGTTTGACTTGGAAAAACTATAAATCAGCTACCTATAAGCTATTAAGAGACCATTTACTTTTGAGCTACATTAGATATTGGTTGAGAAGTACTGCTATTAGCGGAAAGTTAGTTTTCATGAGAAGCTAAAACCCAATAGCTTCAACTGTGTCTTTCAGATAATAGGTACCTAACAGCTAATTTTGAAAAAATTGCTCCCGGGTCTGCGAACGATGTTTTTTCTACAAAATTAAAATTTCTACTCATATTTTGCTCTTCGGAGAACTGTGAACACATATCGTTGATGGTCTCCGTCTCACCTACGTCTTTCATCGTTCAATTATAATTGAACTGATAATTATCTGTCCGCGCACGCGCAAAACTAGGATCTACTCAGCAACACGTTTATAGGTTCCAGTGTCGCGACTTCGATAAAATTCGGAGATTAGTCGAAGAGAATCAATTTAACGAATCCGTGCATTGTTCAACTCGTTACTACCATCGGTATTTACTGCCCATGCGCTCTTGTGGAACTTAAATTTCTACTTTTCATCCGATTTGGTGGAATGTTCAAAGAACATTTAGGATGGGCAATAGAATGGAAATAGTTTCATTTATCATAAATTTTATCATAGTCTGCGGATGCTCAAATAGCACCCACCAGGCATAATTTTTTGCGTTCTGTTGCCGCGAAACCCTTATAATGTGCTCAAGAAGTTTGGTCTTACAAACTAATCCTTTCTTATTGAATGCTTGATTTTTTGGGCAAGAACGGGGTTTTTATCTCAATGCTATCGTGTCCGTCTTGATGTATCAACATAAAATACATTAATGCTTTACTCAAGTACTTTAGAATACTTTCAGCGTTAAAATCCAGAATACCTCAAAACGCATTTCCTTGATGAAAATTATTTTTATTTTAAAATTTTCGGAGCAATTCCTACGAGTTTATTTTTTTTAATAACTCGCTGAAAAAGTGAACCTGAATGTAGTTTCACATCGTAAAAATCCCCTGGTAAATTGAGAAGAAGGAATCAGGTGATATAATTGCAACGGCATTCAGTTTTTAAGAACTCCTATGCAAATCGAGTTTTCATGACTTATCGCTAAATTTCAGCTGTTCCATTCATTGGTATCAATGTCTGTGACGATGTACAGTGCATCATTTTCATTATTTAGATATTAGTTTGTGTTAGTTGTTATGGGACTAGCAATGTTTTAGTATTTGCGGAATTGTATTTATAACGAAATCATCCTCCTATCATTGGTTAAGCTAGAAGTTTCTTGGAAGGAGTGGATGAACACTGTTCAGGTGAAGAACTGTGATCGCAGATTTGTTCCCTAATCAACTATGGTGAATGTGAGAAGGTGAAATGTGCCTATTTTTACAACCTCAAATACGTTTAAAGTGCTTAACCGTCGAGCTTAGATAATGTACCACAAATTATGTCCTATAAAACTGATCAGTAATTTTCAAAGAAGGGAGTATATAGGTACATAATAAACCTTTGTGTAATAATTTCCGAAGTTTTTCAGATTACCCCCCAAATTTTATCGATATCGGACAACTAGAACAAGAAAAGAGACTGCTTCTTCGAACTTACGATATCGCTTGCGCAGAGTGAACTATTCATTTTTACATCTGATCGTAAGGGACCATTTACAGGGCAACGCACATATTTTGTGAAAAAAATATAATGAAAACATTGAAAATTGACACGTGATTAACATTTGTGACGAGTGGCATATGTTCCTTGTTTAACCGAAACTATAGTACACCTTTAAGATGAAGTCACTATTTCTCCTGACCACTAAAAAAATGTTCGTCAAAAATTAGCTACGAATTGGTCTTACGAGTTTCGTAAACGTTACTATATCCAGAGTAAAATTACTTCAACCAATTACTTCAACCAATTCAGACAGATGTAGAAATACTGTGAGATTTGTAACGGGAATGAAGCATTATCCAATTCGAATACAAAACACATTATTAGCCCTTAGAGGCGGTGATGGGGGTAGAATATCCAACAACGAGCGTTTTCATCCAACTTTGGTATTAAAAAAAATCGGTATCCAACCAGTCTAATAAACTCTCATCATTTGTTGCTAAAAAAAAAAAAAAGAAAAAAGAAAAAAGAGCTCAAAGAAGAATTTCCTCAGAAAGGCCCCTTATTTGGTCCGACAGATTATTAAAAACTTGTTCCCTGTCAATGGAACTAAGATATACAGGCTCGCCAACTTTCCAAAATGTTATTAGTGCCGAGAAGTTTCAACTTCAACCCTAATCCATCGGAAGTGGAAAGTAAAACTCGTCTTGAGTTTGAGAGAGGTTTTTTAAACAACATTCTTGTTCTTGCCAACATTTACTTTAGTATGTATTATACTTATTCACAAAACTAGTCAATCTCCAATTATCTGATTATCAGTCGTTTCCTCGAATAAAACTAAATACGGTTGCATTGTAACCTCAATGAAGTTGATGGAGAATGCCAAAGTAGTTGTAATGATGGTCCTATGTTTAGAGAGAAGGAGGACCATTTAATCGAATTTAAAATTCAAATAAGGCTTCAATTTTCTGAATAATTCATTTATATTATGCTTGGGTGCAGTGCACTCGTTCCATCGTAATGGGACCCAACCCAGTAAATGGTAGAATCATTGAAGTGGAAAATGCTACGGATTAATGCTTTTTAAACGTTGCTTGGAATACATACCTAAGGGCTTTGTTGAGCAATTTTTTGTTTCGAGTACGATTCGGACTGCCGTTTGATATAAAATTTAATCATTCATACCATCAAAATGAAATTAATAGTTTTTCACACGAATACGGACCGTTTGCAAGATAATTCATACATCTTCACTGAAATCCTGCATTAATTTCTGCAGCACACACCTATATTTACGGAGAAAGTGTGCAAATAAAATAAAAACTGTATATAATAAAGGGAATATTTTGACTCAGTTGACACACTCTTTGGTAACAGAACCATGCATCGATTATGTCATATCAGTAAAAATCCACACAAGTACCCAGTTGGAAAAAGTTTTCTACACATATGTTGCACTTGGAATTTAATATCCGGTCGCTGCCTTGAGTTTTTGGACGTACATTTCAAACACTCAATGTAAGTTAGTCGACTCCTTGAGGATCGATTGCCTCATATTATCGCTCCAGAGTCGATTAGAACCAAATGTCATTGGTTTAAAGCCGGGACTAATCTGGCCGAGAAACATGTGCAGTCTACTCAAGATTTCGCTTTTACGGTGACAGAACAGGAGAATAATGTATTTTAATTCTTGGCGCAGGAGTCAGATTTCTAGTTTCTGTTTCGAACACAAAGTCTGGGATTCATTAAGAGAACCTGCAAAAACAGTCCAAAAATGGTGAAATCGGTCTTGAAGGTTCGACGTGAGCAACTGCTTCTCAATTGTAGGATTCGTAACAAATGGGAATCTAGAGCCAAGTGCAGTTTGTGTAATCTAGCGGAGAATGAAGATACGTTGTCCAATCATATCGGAGTTTCGCTGTCGACACTTTGCAGTACCTCGCTTTGAAGGATCCCAAATTATGAAAATATTAGATTGTGAGAATTAGTTGTAATTTTAAGTGTTTTCATACCAGATTGTCATTTCGTCGCCAATTATCAATTTTAATGTTTTTATGAAGTAGGTAATTTTCGGGTTTCCTTTCAGTAATGGAGCTCGCTATTACTTCGGATTCGAGGCATTTGCCACAAATCCTACGATGTTGAAAATATGTTATTTTATTAAGAATTGTATTTTATTTTGGTACCAATCTCTCTCTCTCTCTCTCTCTCTCTCTCTCTCTCTCTCTCTCTCTCTCTCTCTCTCTCTCTCTCTCTCTCTCTCTCTCTCTCTCTCTCTCTCTCTCTCTCTCTCTCTCTCTCTCTCTCTCTCTCTCTCTCTCTCTCTCTCTCTCTCTCTCTCTCTCTCTCTCTCTCTCTCTCTCTCTCTCTCTCTCTCTTCGGAAAAGAACGAAAATCGATGTTGTGGTTTCCTAACTCAGGGTCCGAGAAGAAGTTCTCAGTCATCCATAACTTGTGTGCCTGGTATGTACGAATCGGTTTGGTCTAGCAGTGAAAGGATCAACGTAGGACTGAAATTCTAATAGGATGGGATGAGAAATGTCCGAAAAGCTCAAATTTGTCCTGAATTATATTCCTCACACTTTTAAATGACTATTCCAGAGATCAATAAATCGAAACGAATTTGCAAATGTTTTTGTTTCCTCACTTCCAAATGTGAGAAAGCTTCCTGTTATGGAGAGGAGAAATCCCTTCAGATGGCACAGCAAGTGGTGGCGTTGCCTCCCCTTCAAAAATATGAGGGCAGACCGATCAGATCTAATATACCAGACGTCGAATAAATATATACTCGTATATCGACGCACAGTCTTTGAAGTGACTGGACTGCTAATGTAGCGGAAAACCATCTTATCAAATTTTAATTTCACAGAGTGAACATGGGAGAAATCATGGGGGTTTAATCGAGTCCATATCAATTGTTCCTGAAGTCCCATAGAGTCTCTCCCATCAAATTTTAACTTCCTAGGCCGAACGGGAGAAAATTTAGGTCACCAAGTTGACAAAGGACCCACCATTTCAATTGTCTCCTAATGTCCTAAAGAGTCGCTCAGCTGATCAGTATAGAGCCCATCGCTTCAATCGTACCGGCGTGTCACCAAGAATGTTCTCATCAATTTATTAAATTTTTCAACATTTGATGTTCCAATTCGATATCCAATAGCCATCCATCCACCATTTATTTGATATAATACAAGCTTTGTATAATACTTCGACAATATGAGATTTTTTCCTTGATTTCAAATTTGTTGACCCCGAGGGCGTAGCTGGGAAGTCCAAGTTTACAACGGAGAAACAAATCTAGGATCGTGATGCAGTCTAAAACTGTATGTAGAACTTGAACTTCAATTTGGCCCACTCTTTTTAATCGGTGGCAAAGTTTTTTCAGTTTTTGGAGCATTCAAACACCCTACAAAATATCTTTACACAGGGTGTCCCAGGAGTTATGCACAATCTGACTCCTTCGTGTTCTACAACTCATTTCCGACCGAAAATGCCTCCCAGCAATTTCTTGCCAGAGGCCTCGTTTCCGAGCTATACGAGCGGTTTACGATTTTTTTCGTGTTTTCGATCTAAGATCATTAAAACTATCATAAATCCCTCAATTGTGGAGATAGCTCAAATTTGATGACACCGTTGGAAAGAGCGTTGAATTTTCCATCTACTTGATGTCAAAAAACTTTTTTTAAAATTGCATTGAAGATGTGCAATTGCTGCGCGAAATGGCAGTTTTGTCAAAATCTCAAAATCGCCTGTTTTTCATCTCGTCTAGAAACCCCATGAATGCTTGACGCAGAACTGTGCGGACCTGGTAAAACGTGCGTCAAAATGTCAGATTTCTAACGGTGTAGTCGTTTTGGTTTTTAAGAATATTTTTAGTTAAGGAAATGGTGTTTAACTGCAGAAAAACGTGTGTTTTCTGTTAAAATTGAGGTTTTTCCAATAGTCTCGAAGATGAATGGAACTCATCGCAGTCGGAAATGAGTTGTAGAACACGTAGGAGTCGGATTGTGCAAAAGTCATGGGACACCCTGTATCACTAAAAAAGACCTAATGTTTTAAAATTGGGAAAGCTACGGAGGAGGCATTCTCTTGGTCAGGGGCAAGGATATGCAATGACCCGCACGACTCCTCGGTCTTGAAGGAGGGGTTGCTCTGTGCGCCGTGTATTATCAACTCCAATCTGATTTGTCAGTATCATTGGGTGCTGCAATGTTGATAATTTGTTGTTTCTGACCAAATTCAGTTTTTGTAAAATGTTTATTGACTAGAACATATTATCCAGCTGTTGGACAATGGTAAGATGTTGGGGTTTAAATCGAGTTCATACAAAGAGTTAGAGTTTAAACAAAATTGTTAAGATTTAAATTAAAAAATAAATATTTAAAAATTAAAAATGAAAATGAATTTAATGAATGAAAACGTTCGTTTGTGATCAGCGTCTACGGAATTTCCAAGCTGTCCCTCCAAAGTCAGGATAATCGAAGATCCGAGAGACAGCTATTGTTTGTGATCATTTACGATTGATTGCGTTGATTTGCTTTCAGTTGAGTAGCTATACCACAAGTGAGTATGTTGACATAATTTTCGTGTACGATTTTGCCAATGGTAATGCTTCTGAAGCAGCAACGGAGTCACACTCCTCCTGTGTACTACGTAGATAATATTGTTTATGTCACTGATCCTTCTTTATCTAGTAAACTATCTGTTCTTTATCTACTGATTGTTTTTTATCACTAAGGTTTTGGTTATTATTACCAGCTATGTTCAATAGCTATAGCGCACCATGATGAATGGGAATATGCAATAGAGAAAACCTCGCTGAAGGAAATACAGCGAGGAAAGAGACGAAAGGAAGGAGTTGGTAATGATACGGAAGCCTGGTTTGATAAGGGTCCATAGTGTCAGCAAAAAGATGAATGCAACTCATCGCAATCAATCGAAAATGAACACAAACAATAGCCGTCTCTCGGCTCTTCGATTATCCTGAATTTAGCCGGACAGCTTAGAAATGCCGTAGATGACGTTCACAAACGAACGGGTTTATGCATCCGACAAAACTAACTTAAATCGTCACTTGAGAGCTCTGACGTTGTCAACATTCGATTCAGCGAGAAAAGTTACGTATATACCTCCACCAACCTTTTTTGTCGAGACTTTTGGAAAACCTCAATTATAACAGAAAACAATCGTTTTTTCAGAGTTAAACACCATTTCCTTAACTAAAAAGATTTGTTAAAACCAAAACGACTACACCGTTGGAAAGCAGACATTTTGGCGCACGTTTTACCAGGTCTGCACAGTTCTGCGTCAAGCATTCATGGGGTTTCTAGGCGAGATGAAAAACAGGCGATTTTAAGATTTTGACAAAACTACCATTTTGCGCAGCAATCGCACTTCTTCAAAGCAATTTAAAAAAAGTTTTTTGACATCAAATAGATTCCAACGGTGTCATCGAATTTGAGCTATCTCCACAATTGAGGGAGTTATGATAGTTTTAATGATATTAGATCGAAAACACGAAAAAAATCTTAAATCGCGAATAGCTCGGAAACGAGGCCTCTGGCAAGAAATCACTGAGAGGCACTTTTGGTCGGAAATGAGTTGTAGAACACGTAGGAGTCGGATTGTGCATAACTCCTGGGACACCCTGTATATGGAGATAGTAAACTTTAATGATTATGTTCACATGTATAAAATGTTTGTCTTATTATCGTATATAGAAACCCTCTGATTTCCTCGGGAAAACTCAACATGCAGACAACGGCAAAAGACGACTTTGTCCGATGAATCAAGCCACACGCAGATATCCAAGTGAAAGAGAGCTTAGCCTGTTGCTTATGTAGGGTCGAGCGACAGGTGGCCAAGGGCTCTGTTGATTCTCTCGAGATCTGAAACGCATGAACTTGGTTCTTTATAATGAGGAACGACCCAATAGATAGTGGCGGTGAAAAGGAAAACGCTGCAAATTATTGCAGATGGGTTTTTCATTTCTGTATCAGATTACACTTCCTTCTTGCTCCCATAACTCGTAAATCTACTCTAGATGCCTTGAAAACAGCTCTATTTATATTTCACCTCCAAGGATCCATTAAGAAAGAAAGAAGCACAAAGTCTTCTTATCTTTCAACTGATTCAGGTATGTTTCAATTATGGAAGGATTAATTCGTCATAAATATAAATCCGAGAACGCTAAAACTAGTCACTCAATGCGAAACAAATTCTGATATCTAAACACCTGCGGAAATTTTTGGAAACTGGTGATCATGATCCATTTGATTGCGGAAAACAGTGGGGCGTAAAAGTTGAAGAGACGTGCATAAGATACTTTGATAACGCCTCACTTACTTCATCTGTTCCAGTGGAGTTATAAATAGTGAATTTGTAAACTCAGTAAATCCCTAATTCTTTTTCGAAAATTGAGGAACATTATAATGACTAGTGGAATGAGGATTTATTCTCCACACCTTTTATGCGTCACCAAGGTTTATATGGCCCGTTATCCTGACTATAAGGTTGTGAAAATGTATGCCACTTTTTGTGCGACACTTACCTTCCTCGTAAAAACTAACTCACTCGCGACTAAGTTATGGAATCCCTTTTCAATAAAAACGGAGTAAAAAAAACGCTGCAAATTCTTTCACTGGGGTTTATTATTCAATTGGCTTGCGTTCATGATTTGAATTTATACTAAGCTTTGGAGTGTGCGTGTTTCACAGGTGATAGAGCGATTATTGAATTTCAGGAGGTATGCATAGAGCACGTAAATCTGTTCTCGACCAAAATACCAATTTGGATTGATCTGTTGATCATATTTGTGTGCCTCCTGAAATTCAATAATCGCTCTATCAACGGTGAAACACGCACACTCCACTTTTTATTGAACCTCAATACCCCCCCACAATAAAAACATCTATAATTTATCAAGTCCTTTGGCACTCGTATTGCGTTAAAACTTCCCCAAATCCAAATTTGAACGATGTAGCCAAAGGTAGACTGATATAGAGGAGGCACACAAATATCATCAACTGATCAATCCAAATAGGTGTTTTGGTTGAGAACCGATTTACGTAGTCCATGCATATCTCCTGAAATTCAATAATCGCCCTATCCTGTGAAACACGCACACTCCAAAGCTTAGTAGAAATTCAAATCATGAACGCAAGCCAATTGAATAATAAACCCCTGTGAAAGAATTTGCAGCGTTTTCTTATTGAACCTCAATACCCCCCACAATAAAAACATTATAATTTATCAAGTCCTTTAGCACTTGTATTGCGTTAAAACTTCCCCAAATCCAAATTTAAACGATGTAGCCAAAGGTAGACTGATATAGAGGAGGCACACAAATATCATCAACTGATCAATCCAAATAGGTGTTTTGGTTGAGAACCGATTTACGTAGTCTATGCATATCTCCTGAAATTCAATAATCGCTCTGTCACCTGTGAAACACGCATACTCCGAAGCTTAGTACAGATTCAAATCATGAACGCAAGTCAATTGAATAATAAACTCCAGTGAAAGAATACTTATTTACCCCAGTAACAATATTGAATAATAAACCCCAGTAATAATATTGAATAATATTTACCTATATATTATCAGCGTTTTACGCAAATCAGAATGCTTCAACTCGTGTACGGCAATAAACTACAAGTATCCACATCGGCTATCACTCCAGTATCCACATTCACTACAACTCGACGGTATCGGCCGGACATCACTAGGTTTCAAACAAACAATAATAAACCAAAAAACGCAAATGTTGGCACCATAAATCGGGAATGGTTTGACCTACGGACCTGGGGAGAGGCTCATTCGATTCCTCGTGGTAGGTTCTTTAAAATAAGTAAACATTTAGGCCGCCTTGGCTTGTTTCGAGGTTTTTAGGGATTTTACAAAACTTTGACAGCCCTTAAAGGGCACTTTAAATTGAGTGAGAGAGCTGGCTCAAGAATTGGGGCGTCGTCGGACCAAGATGGATTTTTCCTCAAAATTTCGGATCCTTTGCTCCAGCTGTTTGGGAGAAATCGTGCGTACGGACGGACGGAAACATTTTTATTGCAGATTCGGATTCTACACCCTTCGAAACGCAAACCATGAAATTTTCAGGGTCAGAATTTTTTTTTCCAGTGCATTTTTTTATTATTGAATAATAAACCAATAACGTTGTCTATATTTACACTAAAATAATAAGAACACTGTTAGATCGATTTCAAACATGAACTGAATGTACATCTTATATGGTCTTCATAAGATGTGTTATCTGTGATGTATTCTCAGTTCATGTTTGTTATTGATGATGACTTTAACTGTGTGGGTACTCATTATTTTTGTGGAAATATAGACAACATTCTATTTTATTCCTTTTTTTATTCTTCCTTGTCTATTCAAAGTGAATGGGTAGAAATATTTTAAATAAATGGGAATTATGTAGAATTTAAGCTTGTTACAACGATTCACGGGTCCGAAATGCCGTGGACGTGTTCTAGCAGACATCAACGTCTTCAAAAGTGGATTCGACATGTATTTCGAGTCTGTTGGGCTAATTCATTCTTTGGCCGGTAGAATAATGTTATACCCTTCTTTTCCGACTAACTACAAAATGGGAAGATGATACATGGTGGATTTCACGTTTACGTATGAGCTGAGGGATGAATCGATTTGTGAGCAATGGAATTCTTTGGGGGCTGTTCATACAGGAAATTACAGGATCCATGAAAATTTAATGAAAATCAGTTAAAAACTGTAGGTTACCAGAATCTGCGAAGGTACTGACAGACACAAAACAAATTGTTCAGAAGGGTTAAAAACGAAAAATGAGCGTAGGAACCTTGCTCTCTTAGAAGAAAAAAATTGGTCATCTACCGAAAAAGATACTCGTCAGCATTATGTTGAAAAATGTGATTTTGTGAATAGTTTTAGAAGGAAACATCGTGAAGTATTGATTTTAGGTATAGATACATGGGGTGTTTTCAGAGACAACCCCAAGTTTCCTATAAGAATAGATCATAAAATAATTTTCATCCAGAATCGTGTTCGGCATATGTAGTTGAATAGGTTAGAAAGTGTAAGCGTGGGCCACTAGGATGCGTGCGAAACATCATGTTTTCTTATGTCTTCCATTCATCTGGTTAAATTGGTATTGATTGATTGATGGTTCAATTGATTGTAGAGGCACAGTTTTAAATAATCATATAAAATCGTTGTTTCATACGAAGCAGTGCACATCAACTTACCAGTGCATGTGCCCGATCAACGTGAAAATCAGAATCAAATCGAACAAAGTGTTCGGATAGAAAATCGCCATGGGCACAACCGGAATCAGCATGGCGGATATTACTTTCTCGATGAACCAGAGCTGCCCGTGGGGGATGAGCCCGTGTTTCTTCTTCTCTTTCCGTTCCTCCTCTTCCTTGGGGCAGTGGGCATCCTTCATCTTCTTCTTAGGCTTCTTCATGAGTTTCAGCGCGTGTTGGACGAGCGCTGTGGTGCTGATGGACTGGAATCCATTAGGCTTGAGAGCCTGTTGAATGTTCGTTTCAGTAATAACATGTTTCAGTGCTATTGGTGTTAATCCCTATAAAATCTTGTACCTACATTTACATTTTCAAAAACAAGTTTTCTATTCTCATTACAATGATAACAAATTGTGGGCGAACCCTTACTGAACCATTCAACGATTACTGAACCTTTACCGATTAAATAACTCCCAGTGATCGAGAAAGAAGATTTACTACACTGCTAGACCACTTTCTCAGTTAATTAAACAATTTCTACCAAAACGACAAAAACCAAATGAAATCTAAACCAAAATAAAAATATCATTAAACACAAATATATCGATCTTATATAATAATATTAATCAAGGATACATTATATCCTTTATTAATTGCAGGTCTCCCTCCATAATTCTAAGTCAGTTTGATGATCATTCGAGAAGGGAATTTAGCGGGAGACTCCAACTGTTGACGTAGACGTCAACTGAGAAAAGATATTAAAACGAAAAATTCCGATTCTTAACACGGTGAAACCAAATATCTGGAACAGTAGTGACAAAATACTCAACGTTTTTTTTTTTTTTTTGTTTTTAATGAAATAGAAAGCACCAAGTAATACAACTTATAAGTAACATTTATTTAGCAGTGAATAATTAGTTACTGATACATGACTGCGATACATCCCTATAACTATTTTCTTTCAGAGTTTCAGTGTCATCATTATTGGCCGAGTATCTCGAAAGCGTAATAGTCGTCTTTGTAACCTATCTAATACGCTCTAAGCAAATATATATTTTGGTTTATTATTCAATAACAAACCATTGTAATCGCTCTGGAAAAAAAAATTCTAACCCCCCCTGAAAATTTCATGGTTTACGTTTCAAAGGGTGTAGAATCCGAATCTGCAATAAAAACTTTTCCGTCCGTACGCCGTACGCACGATATCTCCAAAACGGCTGGAGTAAATAATCTGAAATTTTCAGAAAAAATCCATCTTGGTGCGACGACGGCCCAATTCTTGAGCCAGCTCCCTCACTCAATTTAAAGTGCCCTTTAAGGGCTGTAAAAGTTTTGTAAAATCCCTGAAAACCTCAAAACTAGTCGAATCGGCCTAAATACTTTCCTATTTGAAGAAAATACCATCAGAAATCGAATGAGCCCTTCCCCACGTCCGTAGGTCATACCATTCCCGATGTATGGCCCGATTTACGGTGCCAACATTTGCGTTTTTTCGTTTATTATTGTTTGTTTGAAACCTAGTGATGTCCGGCCGATAGCGTCGAGTTGTAGTGAATGTGGATACTGGAGTGATGGCCGATGTGAATACTTGTGGTGTAGTTAGTAGCCGATACACGGGTTGAAGCATTCTGATATGCATGAAACGCTGATAATATATAGGTAAATATTATTCAATATTATTACTGGGGTTTATTATTCATTATATTATTACTGGGGTAAATTTCAGGAGATATGCATAGACCACGTAAATCGGTTCTCATCCAAAACACCTCACAGTTGATGATATTTGTGTGCCCCCTCAATCTACCTTTGGCGTAATTTGGATTTGGGGAAGTTTTAACGCAATACGAGTCATGATAAATTATAGATGTTTTTATTGTTATTGAGGTTCAATAAAAAAACGCTTCAAATTCTTTCGTGGGGTTTATTATTCTATCGCTTGTTTGATTTGACAGGTGATAGATAGCGATTATTGAATTGCAGGAGGCACACACATATGATCAACTGATCAATCCAAATAGGTATTTTGGTCGAGAACAGATTCACGTGCTCCATGTATATCTCCTGAAATTCAATAATCGCCCTATCCTGTGGAACACGCACACTCCAAAGCTTAGTAGAAATTCAAATCATGAACGCAAGCCGATTGAATAATAAACCCCAGTGAAAGAATTTGCAGCGTTTTTTTATTTGAGTTGATTTTGATTTGTATTTTTTTAGTTTTTTGTGTTGTATTGTTGTTTGTTTTTCATTTGATAGCGTTGCTTATACGTGCTGGAATCGCAGCCAAATTTCTTGCTTTTTGTGCTTCTGGTATAACTAGGATTCGGACTTGTTCTTAAAAATAACTTATGAGAGCTTATTATTGTGTTCATAAGTGTGATAGACGTAGAGCAGTCCCTGTAATGCAAGCATGACAGATATGTTTCAAGTCATTTATGCAGTTCTAAGTTAAAATTTACAAAACTGAGTGGGTGTATAACTTTGAGACAACCTTAATTTTATTGCGTTTACAAACTCCACACAAACACACCCCTCTTTGCGAATAGAGTTGATATTTACGACGGAGCTCTATCATTCGGATGTACGCTCTGAAATAGGCCGGCGAGTCTCCTCGGAGTCATGAATAAATTTATGCCGCGTTCCGTTAGCCACCGCTCTAACGGTGATTTATTTGGTTCTCTCTCTCTCTCTCTCCCCCCCCCCCCCCCCCCCGGGGCCGGCGGCAAACCAACTCAACTAAACTAAACTGGGCTCGCTCAACTGAACTCGACTGACTCTCGGCTCTTAAGTGAACTCACGTTACTGAAAGCGGCGTTGGGCCGAAACTTGTCGGTTGGGGCCGTCCCCCACTTCGGGCTCTGGCAGGCTTGAGCGGTTCGGAGGGCCCGTCCTCGGATGAGATAACTTCCGTAAGTCCCTGGAAAACGTAGACCGGAATATGATTCGCCCAGCTCAAGTGTTGTTAGTAAACTGTTACAGTGTGGAGTTCAGCAGGAATTCTGATTCAACATCATATTTCCAGTTTATCATGTCAAAACCGACATCCTTGCTATTGTGGCGGTTGAATCTGGGCAGCAAGTAGCATATTATAGAAGTCTTCTTCATTTATCATATTCGTGGACGGCTTTTAAAAATGAATAGTCGAGAATGACCTATATTTGAAACCTTGTTTTAACAACGTTTGAATGTTTGAAACGATAGTAAACTGTTGAAGTGTGCACATTAACGGAGGTTCTGATTCAACATCATATTTCCCGTTCATTATGTCAAAAGCGACAGCCTTGCTGCTGCCGCGGTTGAATGGAGACTGCAAATAGCATATTATCCTAGTCCTCCTTATTTCTCATATTTATGCCAGGATTTTAAA
Organism: Creontiades dilutus; assembly: GCA_031894815.1. Lineage (NCBI taxonomy): Eukaryota > Metazoa > Arthropoda > Insecta > Hemiptera > Miridae > Creontiades > Creontiades dilutus. The sequence goes on along the minus strand of JAVIWC010002658.1, from coordinate 242,491 downwards.
AATCATATTTGAAGAATGACTTATCTTTTGAACCTTGGTTTGCAAAATGTTTGAAATCGCTTTTGTTGAAAGTTTCAAATCATTCGTTCGCAGCCCAATTTATCTTCCCTCTTCTCGGCCGTTTGCTCCCTTTTTCTTCGTGAAAGTCAACATTTTCAAGGTTTGTGTATTTACTAGACTTCAAATGGGATCGAACGAGATTAGGATCATTCTAATTGATAGAGAATTTTGGCCAGAGAAGCTTTACGACGATTGGATGGGGCACAAAACCATCCTTTTAAACTGTTTTTCATCTTTCCTCCACAATATCTCCCTTTTTCTCCGTGAAAGTCAACGTTTTCAAGGTTTGTGAATGTACTAGACTTCAAATGGGGCCGAACAAGATGAGGATGAGGACCCTTTCACTACCTAGTCTAAGCTGTAGCATGTATTGCGATGTATTAAAATTTTCATCGCTCATGCCAAAATGAGGTAACAATTTGTTAGTTGCCAGGGATAAATACAAAATGTCAAATAACAGTAGGGAAATAATGGGTCAATCACAGGTGTTTTCTCCGGGAAATAAAAACTCTGCGAATCATTATTCACGGGTTTATTAGTTCTGTGTTAGGTAGTAAATCAAGTTCTTGGGATTTCGAATTTTCGATGGAAACTTAATGTAATCCCGCACGGTTGATTGATCAAGATACTGAGATTACTTTCACATCCTTCATCAAAGTTGGATTTACGAGCCAACATTTAATGTCGTTAAACTTGGTCCAGTGTATTGGACAAAAGATTGGGCGTACCAGAAATGTGCGGCACACAACGACTGATTCCATTTGAGATTTGGACTATTGGAAAGAGTGGATAGAGTAAAATATAAAGATAATATGTATGCAGATGTACTATGATATAGAAAGGCAGAAGCTCAGCTATCAAAAACATCTCCAATGTTTGGCTCTTCGATTGGAGAATGATCTGGTACTCCTTAGTCAGTTCAGAGATTCCCAATTTTCGAAGTGGCTTCTAAAAGCGAGAGGTGACCTACTAGTGCTGAAATATAAACCTTAAGATTCTGGAAACCATAGGGAGATAGAGAATAGTTTTCAATTCATTGAAAACAGGTGTTCAGCTTTTTGTGAGGTCAGAAGAAGGAACTTGGGTAAAACGGAAGTGGACTGGGATGAGTATCTAGGATTGTTCAAGACGGGTGACCCAAGGCTGATAAAATATTGTAAAATTGCTATGGGCCTGAGATATAAAACCATACTTTTTATTTAATAGAGGATAATTGAGATAAAGTAGTTTATTTTCTGTGTAGCTTGAATAACTTGGGAAATGATATAATTCATTGTTATGCGGATGTTGTTGCTGTTGTCAGTTTTTCGTTTATATTTTTTGGTAATGTAGTGGTGATATTATCGTTGTTATGGCTTGCGATTTTGTTATGATGAAAAATTGTTCATTTATTGTGTACAAGGCTAACCCATCGGACGGTCCCTCCAACCACGATTGTCGAGTGCATCAGTGTAATTTGTAACAACAAACCATAATTTATCTATCTATAACTGGGGCTCTTTGCTGCATCTGGAATGGACAATACAGGATATCTAGATAATGTACAGCTGACTACGTCTAATATACGAGTACATAGAACACAGATTTAGTAAATCTCTGTATGATTTTGAAGCGTTTTTCTTTCCACCGTTGGAAAGTTGAGATTTTGGGAAGTAACACGTATGCTAGGTGCTAGGAAAAACTCTTGTTTTGATCCCAGCTCCTGACCCACGTAGGGCAAAATGAACGAACTTGCTCGGCAAAAGTCATGTTCCAATTTAATCGATTCATAAGTGGAATGCTAACGTTTTTCCCTCGGCAAGATAACCGAAGAGATCGCACCCGGGGATATGTGGCATTCAAACTAACATCTCATCTTCCTTTCCCCAATGTTGGAACTCGGCCTGGAAGTCTTAAACACATTACTTCAGAGCGGGTGAATGAGATATTACAATTATGTAGTGCAAGGCATTGGAAATGGTTTCCTGTGTAAACCCAGATGGTAGCTGAGGCTAGGGCTGGAAATCGATAATCGATATTTCAAAAATATCAATATTATGTTAAGGAGAACCGATAATTTTACATCGTTGTTGGGTTGCCAATGTTTATCAACAGTCGATTGTTCTTAACCAATATATCGAGATAACAGAAGACATTTCTTTGAGGTGATCAAGGTGTGGTATTGTGTGAGTATTTTGGACAGATAATCCAACCGCAGGTTCCTGCTATAATCATAGTTAGAGGAGGAGGAGGAGGAGGAGGAGGAGGGAAAATGAAACTCAAATAATAACCTCTATAGTTATAGCGCAAGGTGAAACTTGAATTTTGATTTTGAGCGATTCTCAAAGAAACAAAAATTACCTATTTTCAGGCCCTGATTCTGACAATAGAGTAGGTAAGTGTACTGCAAGCGTCATGCAGGCTTATTTTTACAAAGTTGAGTGAGTTCCTACAATGGTAGATAATTTTCACACATCGTCTAATCTCTCGTACAACTTTCTTTTTGAACCAAGATGGCAGAGGAAATCCCTCCGTATCTCCTCCTGAGAAGATTATTTTACAAACTACGTTCATACAGGAAGCTGAGTCGGATTAAGGACGGAATTACGGTGGTGCAGCTCAGAATCGTGTGAGTTAATTCAATGGACCTCTCACATCTCGAACAGAATAGAGGTTTACTCTATTTCATGGCACTCCGCATATCGCTCCGAGTTTTCACGACCACGTTAGTGACGCTTATCTGTTGAGCGGATAAGTCTATAAACACGATAGCTGTGGTGATGGCATTTTCATTGCAATTACAGATTTTAGCTGCACATTTGGCGTTTTAGTTCAAACATTCAACCTCGTAGGAGGTTGAAGTATAGTAGGAGGAGGATAAAGGAAAACTCTGTCTTCTTTCTACAATCCCCATCGGGCAATGACGGCCAGTTCCAATTCGCAAAGTTTTATCTTGTCTTCGGGTTTAACTCAAGTTGTTTATAACTGTTGATTATAACTTTAAAACCCATTTTGTTTGTTTGCTTACGGGATCTAGGGATGTTTGCTGAGTCGCCATTGACTTTCAAGTATGAACTCCCTAATGTTTTCCAAGTGGCTGCTGTTACTTTTACTCACCTTAAATAATAATGATAATACACTATTATTTACTCTGTTGACAATTTTTGGAGTATAAGCAGTTGATGGGTACATGTCTGTAATTCAGCCAGTTCCAAAATCTCCCTTATTATTTTTATTCCTGAATCATGTTTATTTGAAACACATAAATTAATATCAATCGATTAAATGAACACAAACCACAGCCGTCTCTCGGTTCTTCGATTATCTTGACTTTGGCCGGACAGATTAGAAAATGCAGTAGACGCTGTCCACAAGCGAATGAGTCCGACAAAACTAACTGAAATCGTCACTTGAGAGGTTTGGCGTTGTCATCATTCGATTCAGCGAGAAAATTACGTATATCCTGCCTCCAACCTTTTTCGCCAAAACTTTCGACAAAACCTCAATTTTAACAGTAAAAACGAGTTTTTTTTGCCGTTAAACGCCATTTCCTCAACTAAAAATATTTTTTTAAACCAAAACGACTATACCATTGGAAAGCTGACATTTTGGCTCACGTTTCATCAGGCTTCTGACTCCAACATTAATGGGGTAGCTAGGTGAGATGAAAAACAGGCGATTTCAAGATGTTGACAAAACTGCCATTTCGCGCGGATACCGTACATCTTCAATGCAAAAAAAAAAAAAAAATGTTTTCTAACATTAAATAGATAGGACATTTAACGTTTTTTCCAACGGTGTGATCATATTTGAGCTATCTCCGAAATTTAGGGAGTTGTGACAGTTTTAGTGACTTAAGATCGAAAAAACGAACAAAATGTTAGATCGCAAATAACTCGGAAACGAGGCCTTTAAACGAAATTGGTAGGAGGCACTTGCAATTGGTCGGTGAGTCGACCCTGTATATATTATGTACACGCTGTGCTGAACTATGCATAAATATGTACTATGTACACATATTTACTATGTATACATACATTTATCATTCATACATGTATGCATGATAAATCCAGAAAACAAATTTCACAAATGAGGGAGAAAGAAAATATCCCATATTTCGAAAAATTCCCTTGCTACTACAGTCTCATTCTGTCCATAGATGCGATGGTGGCGAGAATTATAATTTGACGGAATTTTCCATCAATAATTTAATTTGATCATTGGTCGATTAGCTCCAAGAATTCATCTATGGGCTCTTTCTGATTTTTGGAGCTATTTTATATTTGCAGTGTTTGCAAACTTCTTCAGAACTTGCTCTCAAAAACACTCGTCAAATGTTGCATTATGCGAAATTGCATGCTTTTTGACTGGGAGTGGACGGTCTTGGTTTATCGAGGCACTGTGGTTTTTGATGCGTAAGTTGAGGGTGGTTGTATTGCTAATATAGAATGCCTCTGTGAACTTTTTGCAGACTAATTGGTGAACGCATAATTTTGACTGGCATTCTGCTACATCTCGACACTTATATTTGTGATTGGTGTTAGCAGAGAAGAAGGCGAGCCCCACAATCACTAAATTGCATAGTTTACACCTCGCTCGTTGGTACGGGTGTAAGTCTTTTTAATCTGGTGGCTGCAACCTTGAGTGGCGATGCGACAATATCTCTTCAACATTTTTCGCTTGCCTGTATGTTACTCTAGGTTTTTCTGGGAAGGCATTTCGAGTTAGTGGGCTGGGTGTTAAGATAGAGTTAAGTTTGCAAAGGATGCTATTGAGTTTTTGGGCTCCAAAGAATATATATATATATATCCATGTTTGGGTTGTCCCACAGCCTCATGGGGACTCTCACTAATAGGAGTCTCTTTACACACTGAGCTTCACAGGGACGTCCTAAAACATGGTCAACTTTCAGCGCGCTCTTGATAGATCCTGTCCGGATCCTAATTGATTTCCGAGTTATGGAAGAAAAACCAAACAATGATTTGTGATGTCCATGGTGTTCCCCCATTTCTACAGTGAAGATATATCCGAATCTAGAAGATGACCAAATTTTCGCATTCATCATCCAAAAAAGTATAGCGCCATCGAAAAGAACTTTTCAAGTATTTTCTTTTTCATACCAAACTACTTAATGACTGGACTAATTGACTTGTAATAAAAACCAAGCTTACTTGATAAGATGGAAGTTGCAGTCCTGGGAAATAAATGAGCAGCGAGCATGGTCGAGCGTACTCTTATCGGTGGAACAAGATGGAACTCAAAATTATTCGAAGAACCTTAAACTTTCACTGAAAAGAAGTTTATATCAGATATTATACACACTGAGAAATTATGTGCTTGATTTGTTATTCAACATTAGCAAATTTTCAAATAAGTAACGAGTCAAGCAACATTGTTGTCACTAACTAATACCGACTAGAGTTTTCATTATTTCAAACATCGAAAAATGACTATAATTCTCTCCTATCCTTTTGGTTTATTATTCAATAATAAACCATTGTAATCGCTCTGGAAAAAAAATTCTAACCCCCCTGAAAATTTCATGGTTTACGTTTCAAAGGGTGTAGAATCCGAATCTGCAATACAAATTTTTCCGTCCGTCCGCCGCACAGTGGGCTGAATCACTAATTTAGGTGGACAAAATTCTGAAACTTGTCCATATGCAACCTTTGGGTTCCCAGATCACGGAGAAAATTATTTAAAAAATCAAACTAATTTTTTGACATGATTGGCGAGCACACAGTGGTCTAAAATCAAATTGATTTGCTAAAATTTAAAACTTTCCTAAATTCAACGATTGAAGTCCCAGAATACGGGAAAAATGATATTTAAAAATCTAATTAATTTTTTGACACGATTCGCGAGCACAAAGTGGTCTATTATCAAATTTATTTGCCAAAATTGTACTGAAAAAAAATTATGTATCACCCAAAACGCAAAAAATCGCAAAAATTCATTGCAACATTTAAAAACTAGAAGGATTGATGAAACAAATCCTGCAAACGAATCCGTGGAATAACTTGGCGTTAATATAGTTTTTCGTTATTGAATAGGGGCATACATTTACAAGTTGCTAAGTTAAATCCACAGGTAGAACGCAATGTATATTCTATAACGAATGCAGAAATTTAATGTCTTACCTGTCTCAGCAATGTCCATTGTTGAATAAAAGCAATAGAACTTCGCGCTACACACACCTTTAACATAATGAATGGCCATCGAATAAAGATAATCCCACTGCCGATTATCAGGCACTTGCGTAAACATGACTGATTCAGTCCTTTACTATTTGTTTGTAAATACGATATGGAGGAAAATATTAGTATTTACAGTCTCACTAACTAATAATAAAAAGCTAAAGCACTCAGAAATTCCAGACTTTTGACTTGACTTTTGTCCACCTAAATTGGTGATTTAGCCCACTGTGCGCCGTACGCCGTACGCACGATTTCTCAGAAACGGCTGGAGCAAAAAATCTGAAATATTCAGGAAAAATCCATCTTGGTCCGACGACGCCCCAATTCTTGAGACAGCTCCCTCACTCAATTTAAAGTGCCCCAAGTGCCAAAACTAGTCGAATCGGCCTAAATATTGTCCTATTTGAAGAACATACCATGAGGAATCGAATGAGCCCCTCCCCAGGTCCGTAGGTCAAACCATTCCCGATGTATGGCCCGATTTATGGTGCCAAGATTTGCGTTTTTTGGTTTATTATTGTTTGTTTGTAACCTAGTGATGCCGATAGCGTCGACTTGTAGTGAATGTGGATACTGGAGTGATAGCCGATGTGGATACTTGTAGTTTATAGCCGATACACGGGTTGAAGCATTCTGGTATGCATGAAACGCTGACAATATATAGGTAAATATTATTCAATATTATTAGTGGGGTAAATAAGTATTATTTCTCTGGGGTTTATTATTCAATTGGCTTGCGTTCATGATTTGAATCTGTACTAAGCTTCGGAGTGTGCGTGTTTCACAGGTGATAGAGCGATCATTGAATTTCAGGAGATATGCATAGAGCACGTAAATCTGTTCTCAACCAAAATACCTGTTTGGATTGATCAGTTGATCATATTTGTGTGCCTCCTGAAATTCAATAATCGCTTTATCACCTGTGAGACACGCACACTGCAAATTTTTTCACTCGGTTTTATTATTCAATTGGCTTGCGTTCATAATTTGAATTTCTACTAAGCTTTGGAGTGTGCGCGTTTCACAGGATAGAGCGATTATTGAATTGCAGGAGATATGCACGTAGCACGTAGATTTGTTCTCAACCAAAATACCTATTTGGATCGATCAGTTGATCATATTTCTGTGCCTCCTGAAATTCAATAATCGCTTATCACCTGTGAAACACGCACACTCCAAAGCTTAGTCGAAATTCAAATCATGAACGCAAGCCAATTGAATAATAAACCCCAGTGGAAGAATTTGCAACGTTTTGGTTTATTGTTCTCGTATTCGAGAATCAAATAAGTTTCATAAACTCCCACAAAATATGGTCATATGTCGTTTAAAGGTGCGTAGACTAAAATCAGCGATGTCCACTCGGCGCAAAGTGGTCCAGAACTCCAATTTCCGAAACGTCCTGCGCAGTGACCGTGAACAAATCACAATGCGAATACTCAAATATTCTTGGTCTGAATCCAGAAAATTCATGTTTTTCCCATGGTCAACTATGTGTGGCATGTTCACGGGTCGGAAGACCTTCTGCGTGTTTTGTTCTTGAACCACGCAATGCACCACCCATGCACTAAAATACATGGCCAATTAAGAATCCCTAAAATAGTTGCATTTTTATTTACCTACATTAGTGATCCAAACAAAAAATTGATCTTGATAAAATTGAAAGTTTGCTAATTTATAACCTCTAAAGCGGAACTAAATTCGCTGGGTCAGCTAGTAAGAAGTAAGTAAGAATAGAGGTGGCAAATGTTTAAATAAGGACAACTTTAGAAATATTCCATTTCCAATCAATTTCCTCTTTAATTTTGGTCGAATATTTCAGATTTTATTCTAAAATCTCCGTGTTTTTTCTCGATTGTTGTGAGCTGTTTTGTGATAACCTCCTTAACAAACTGCCGTACTTGGATGGGCACAAAACACTGCTTTATTACTTAGAACAAATGTATTTACAAAGAAGCTCAAAGCTGGGGAAAACGTCAGATCCCGAGAGAAGTGCTTAGAGAGGCAGGAAAAGGGCGCCGCTTGTCTTTGAATTTATTTCCCCGTGTTTCCTGCAGTTTTCCCTCTCTCGCAGACGCCGCGACTACGGCCTGGAAAGTCGTTTTCATCTCTGACGTCATAACTTGCCGAGAAAGTTTTCTCATTTCTCGAGTCCTCCTCTCTCGCGGCGTCCGACTCAGAAGCTGGAAAGGAAACACCGGATCAGCGGGTCCTTAGGGCGTGGATGCTGGGTATCCACAGGTTACACTGTACATCGGAGACACCAAGCTACAGCAATTCCACCATATTGAGACAGATTCACTAAAAGGTTGATATAGAACCGTATTTTTGCTTCTCAGTCTACCTTTCTAAACCGAACCTATCTCAAGTTTTATTTGCCGTTAAACGTATGAGCAACTATCTATATGAAATAAATAACACAACTTGAAGGCAACCAATAAAATGAATATGTAATTTTGTACAAAGTCCAGATAGATAACCAGCTATTAGGTAATTATCATAGAATATTCAAGTACGATCACAAGAAGAATCATTTATTAAAAAACGAAAGAAAATTTATTATAATATCAATCGATTCAATAACTAACTTCTATCTGAGTCAAACGAAAAAAACTACCCTCTTGCATCGAAAGTTTAAGATTTTGAGTTTTTATATTTACTATAGATTAATCCTCGAATTCTTTAGGGCTGTATGATCGAGACACTCAGGTTACTGGCACATCCTGGATCGATGTCGAACCAAATTTATACCTGTAAGGCATACACTCCAAGGGACATCCGCCTTTTAGACATTCCTTTCGTGATTTCGCTATGTACTCATGGAGGGATGTATGTGTTTCAAGTATTTGAACTCAAAATGAGTAACTAATACTAAAAACTTCACCAAAAACTAATTTTCTAGTTCATATAATGACTGATAATATTGGAGGCATGAGGTTGATACGAAATTTTGTATTCTCAAAGTAAGAAAATATTTGTAATACATTTTGGGACCGCTGCTGATTTTTTTATGTGTCAATGACTTGATGGACATGGTGTATGATACTGACGGGGAAATAGTTATGTTTGTTGACGATACTGTTCTTCTGTTCTCTGGTGATTCATGGGATGAGGCTCGGGAAAAATTGGCAAAAGGCTAAGCGAAAATGGATTAGTGGCTGAAAAACTGTGTCCCAAAAACGTGCTTAATCTCCATTTCTCTCACTCTCCATCAGACAGGTTGTAGAAATCTTCCATGCAATTTTGCCCATACATCGAAAGAAAATACACGACTAAATGTTTAGGGTTTATTCACGATGCTCATTTGCAAAGGGAAACCCAAATATCCAGTCTGGAATCTAAATTAAGAAAATTGATTTGTGTTTATACCAAGATTAAGATGTCCCTATCACTTGATGTCATAATGACTGTTTATAGTGCACTTGCCCTTCTGCTCTATGGCCTCCCGCTGTACGGAAATGCTTGCAAGAATGTTTTTGGTTGAGTAGAAATTCTGCAAAAAGCTCTAATCCGATTAACTTCTAAATCTTACTACCTTGCCCATACAAGGCCTATCTTTCAGAAATTAGGTATTCTACCGTTTGGTCTCCTGTTTAAAATTAGAATTAGATTATTCAATTAAGAAAATTGATTTGTGTTTATACCAAGATTAAGATGTCCCTATCACTTGATGTCATAATGACTGTTTATAGTGCACTTGCCCTTCTGCTCTATGGCCTCCCGCTGTACGGTAATGCTTGCAAGAATGTTTTTGGTTGAGTAGAAATTCTGCAAAAAGCTCTAATCCGATTAACTTCTAAATCTTACTACCTTGCCCATACAAGGCCTATCTTTCAGAAATTAGGTATTCTACCGTTTGGTCTCCTGTTTAAAATTAGATTAGTTAAACTGTTTTTTACAAATTTCCAGCCCATGGTTCCCAAACATGATGCTTTCACCCGTATTTCTCCAACCAGAACCTCATCAATTCCGAGGTACCGCACCACATTGGTGCAAAACTTCTGTATTTATCAAACGATAAATATAATTAATACTTTTTCCTTTGATTTACAAGCTAATGAGTTAAAATCGTTCAATAACAATAGTTTTAAATTTAAATTATTAAAGGGCTACCTTAAGAACTTAATAAAGAACAAAAATCGCATAATTTAGAGTTTTTTTTTTTTTTTTTTTTTGTACTGCGCAATCCTCTTTAATTCTGTCACTGCTGTCTATGCAGGCGGGGCTGACTTTTCCCCAACCGCGGACAGTAGCCCATACAGGCGAATAATTGTCCACCGTGAGTCGGGGTTAAGTCTAACTTTATTTGTTGTCAACATGATTTCTGTTAAACAAAGCCCCTTTCGTAATCTTAACGTTGCTCACATTCTTTCGCAGTGTTTGCACAACTCCTTTCTTTCTCCTGTGAGAATTTATAATCCCAGCCTTTCTTGGCAGTCTTTAAACAGTCCCATGTTTCTCTTGAGTTACTTTGTACCTTCTCACCACCCTTGGGAATAGGTGGCATTCGAGTTATCCGGTCTGCCAATACCTGTATAACCCATAACCATTCATAACCCCTATAGGGAAATGCCCATTCCAGTGGACAACTAGAAGAATGGAGAGCTCCTCTGAGAAACGTTATCGGAGACAGTCACGATAATATGTCATTGAGTTTTTTTGAGTCACGTTACGAACTTTATAGACTTTTGTTATATCCATGTCCAAAATTCAACTATAATTTTTAAAGAATAGTCATTTTTGTATCAATGCATATCTTATCTAGAAAAGCATTAGAGGTACCTATATAATTCTTGAAATTGATAGTTTCCCAGGAGTTCGATATCCGTGCCCGTTGCCTGTAAGTATAGTGAGAATGTTTCGATTTGACATGTCTATTCAACCGCTATTGACGAGGAGCTAGACTATTAGCTCGCTTTCTGTTCACAACCTTCGATTCTTCTTTTAATCGATCGCAGTCCCATTCATAATCAGCGCTATAAAGTTTCCTAAACTAGCGGCCAAATGTGGTGAACTTTGCCAACGAAAGAGAAACTGATAATGGATATAGCCATTGGATACAGTCCAAATGGGCTGGGAGACTGGCTGAATTTCCGGATGATTAAACCAATCACGATACATCTTTTCCTACTTACAGTCTGTTATGGGGCTGTATAAGAGTTAAAAGTTGACGTATGTTTTTGCCCGAAAATTAGTAAAGGTTCAGCAAAAAGAGGAATTTGATTGGTTCGTTAGATGGATTAACTCCACTCAGATTTTTACGAGTTATATCTCTCAGCTGGAAACCCTTCCTGTTCTTTCTTATTCAAATGGTTACAATGGTTACTCCAAGAATGTATTTCACGTTGGAGCAATGAGTTTGTAATATACTCCTACATGTTCTACAATTCATTTCCGACCCAAAGTGCCTCATAGCAGTTTTTTTAGAGGTCTCGTTTCCGAGTTATTCTCGATTTAAGATGTTTTCCGTTTTTTCGATCTTATTTCATTACAACTGTCATAACTCCCTCAATTTTGGCGATAGATCAATTTTGATGGCACCGTTGGAAAACAGCGATAAATTGTCTATCTATTTAATGTTAGAAAACATTTTTAAAATTACATTGAAGGTGAGCAATTGCCGCGCGAAATGGTAGTTTTGTCAAAATCTTGAAACCGCCTGTGTTTCATCTCGTATAGCAACCCCATTAATGCTTGACGCAGAACCGTGCAGACCTGGTAAAACGTGCGCCAAATGTCAGCTTTCCAACGATGTAGTTGTACTGGTTATTAAAAATATGTTTAGTTAAGGAAATGGTGTTTAACTGAAGAAAACGTGCGTTTTCTGTTAAAATTGAGGTTGCAAATAAGATCGTTGAAATAAGATCGAAAACACGAAAAAAACTTAAATCGCGAACAACTCGGGAACGAGACGTCTAAAAAAATTGCCATGAGGCACTTTTGGTCGGAAACGAGCAGTAGAACATGTAGGAGTCGGGTTCTGCACAACTCCTGGGACACACTGTTTAGGTCCTCCTACCTCAAACGTATTTTAATTACACGACACGATTCCAGCCATATTTTTGCTACCGTCCTCCAGTGTGTGCAGTGCCACCGACCTCTCGTTCAGAGAGGATTGTCTTTCGAATTACGTCTAAAGGAAATTTGAGTAGATGTGCTTAAAATAATCAATTGGCGGTTTCGGGACTATCTTCAAGTACTACGAGAGTATTTTAAATTTTTTTTCTAACTTACGTGATAAATATATATTTTTTATGTTTATACTTAGCGTCATATAAGAAGGTTATAGGTCCTTTTCCAATGTTTTCTGTAATATTATGATTTTTTCAAAGTCATATCGATCCAAACTCAGGTATTACTTCAGATTTACCTGCAACAGTGTTACATTACCGGAAGGTTATACTTGTGAAAAGTCTGAGTCGACAGCCGCGTCACGTTAAGCGAGCCATTCTCACGTCACCATAATACCCCTAATGTGAGTGGCGTTAATGGCACGTTAGTAGCTACCAAAGACTCTCTGTAAGCTGGATTTCGGTGATTCAAATCCCAACTATCCCTGTACATGTTCAAACTAGAAAAACGCTCTGGTAAAGAAAAATTTCCGGATTTTTCGTCTTTTTCCAGCTTAACCGGGGTTTGTTGTTTGGTGGAAGTGAACCTGAAAATTATAAATGACAGCTTGGGTAATCTCTCCAATACCGTTAACTTCCGGTTAACAATCGGCGCTAAACTTTAAGTCGAAGTCAAGTGCGCTCGGGGAATTCGAGAGCCTCCGAAACTCAAGAAGACGTCACGACTCAGGAGTTAGATTAAGACGAGGCACTTTCCAAATTAAACCAGCCGCGAATGTAACTAACTCATCATTCCGAAGTCGCAGTCGTGGCCTCCCCATTGTCTCACCTAACGAGACTCCCATTCAACTCTCATTGGGGCTCGGCACTCATTCAGCTCGGCATCTCATCAGGGGGCGTTCTTAACCCTTTGGAAAGATGAAGCATTTTTTTTTTTTTTTTTTTTTTTTTCGTGCTCCCTTCCCTGAGCACAACGACAACGCAAATGAGATATACCGTCGACTTTTGATGTATTTCTGAGTTCAGGGAAATGAGAAGGAGCCACCTTCGTTCAAGGGAGCTCAAGGGTCTCTTGAAGTCATCCTTACGAGCTGTTTTTTGGCGTCCCCTGTAGCGACTTTTGCGTCAGCCAATAAAGGCCTCCAAATTGAAGCACCATCCGCACGTGCAGCCCTGCTCAATTGAATTATAAGACTGCTAAAATGTACTTCAAATCATTCAGAAGAAATACTATTCCATATAAAAGGAAGGTGTTTACACTGTCACGGGAGCTTTGCTTCCACTTTCGGGAGATGAAAAATTTGTTCTTCAAAATAGAAATTTCCAGCAGCATTTAGGCCAAGAAGTGCACATTAAAGGGTGCACTGGGAATTGGAGGGTTAAACTGCCAATAATGCATTCTTTCTAAGGTTCGTGGTGTGGGGGGGTTTATGAACCACAGCGGTACATATAACCGTACATTCTGTAATATACTCCACTTCTCCTCCGGAAAGTTGTGTATATACCAGGAATCTTAGTCAGCACATGGAGGGTAATTGAGTTGGAGGGAGGCGGTATGCGATAGTCCGCTCGACTGTTGGTTTTCCTAGTGGATGAGGTCAGTGTTGTCTAGGGAGGCGTGTTTGCCTTATAAGAGGCCAAGTCTGAACCATTATCTCTCGAATTTACTTATCTCTTGCCTCCACCCTTCCCTCCTCCATGTTATCTGAACCTGGGTCGATGAGGTCATTCTACCAGCAGTAAATCCGTCACTCCTGATTACCTCCGAGGGTTGTTAGAGGGATAGAAGAGGACGAGAAGGTGGAGGGGCCCTTCTCCAAGGATGACCTCCTCCTATCTCCTCCACCGGCCGCACTTTTCGGACCACACTCGCCCCCGACCTCGCTGTCTAATGCAGGCGTGGCACTTGGCCTGATGTTGAGAAGGGGAGGACGGGAGGTGATTAGAGCCACGCACGCCACAAAAGATTAATCGCCCGGCAAACTCGGAGGGTCTCTCTTTTAGAGGCGAAGCAAACGTTAAATCCCCAGTAGGTGTGATTATCTTAGAGAGCCGAATGTATTCTGCCGGGCACCACTTACTTATTTAGGTAGCTGATTTCCTAAGCTTGATCTCCAGAAGGCGCTCCTTTGGTAGGCATTGTTAATGTCAGTCAGTACTCTCTGTCCATTCTACTACTTTCCAAAGACCCAACAAATTGAAAATAAGTTATTTAAAATTCTCAAACATTGAATTTTAATTGATATCCCTCATCCTCCTGCGGTACAGAGACTGTGTTCTGCCAACCACCCACTCCTACCCAAGCTATGTTTGGGATATTTAATGCATTTTTCAAAGTTGTTTTGCACTGCTGAGCCCAGGTAAGATTCGTACTCAATAAAAAATTGAACAGGTTCTGAAGTGCTACTACTTTATACAAATGAGTATAAAAATACCCCAAAATATATTTTGTACCTGGAAAGTGGCGCAGATCTGGTACCTATACACATTCTGCCAGTTAATTGAATGAATGGATGACATTCATTTACGATCAAAACTGTAAAACTAAAATTTACGCTTTCATAATAATTAGTAGAAACCTGTGATCATTGGTTGGAAAGAAACTAAAAAGAAAAACTCATCATAATTGTGTATGTTGTGCCAATGTCCTCATAGCGGTTAGTCCCGATTTTTGTACATAGTTTAAGATTTGTTGATGAACGCAACTCATAGATAATGCTTAGAAATATTTAATACTTCAACAAACAGCATTGCTTGACCAATACGACGTGTAGGTGCAATATTGATCCTATCACGACGAGTATACTGTCAGCTCACCAGTCCTGGTCTTTGTCGCGCGAAAACAATGCTGTATTTGCAGCATCTTCGGCACTCTATTCGTATCTTAGTTGAATGAATTAACCATTTGGTGACCGTATGAGGACATATATTGACCTCGACCTGACACAGCTCTTGAGGCCCAGTGTCGTAAATATCCGTCAACCACAATCTGCTGCTGGAGGCCTAGCGACGGATTTATTCGTCACCGTCTTTTCAACAAGAGTTCCTCTTTCTCACTTCTACTTCCGTCTCTTGGGTTTTTGTTGACACCGCACCAATCATGAATAGTTTCGAGACCTTTTACCACGTTCCACCCCTCCTCTAACCGCTCTTTCCTCTTCAGCCCACCATCCAAACGAGTGGCATCCGTTTCCCTGCATAGGAGCGAGGTATTGATTTGTGAGCAATGAAACTCGTATAGGAGCAAGCACAGCCTTAGCCGAACATTCCCTGAAAATTTCATATTGGTGTAAGCTGTAGGAATTAAACTTGTTACAAGGTTCTGCGAAAAGACGGACAGACTAACACACAACACAAACAGTGATAGTGATAGATGGACGACAGATGGACACGAAACAAAGCCATGATGGTCTAAATCGCAAAATGCGAGTGGGAATTTCGAACTTGGAGGAACAAATTCTTCATCCTCAAAAAGGGAAAACAAAACTTACACCACCTACGGATAGACTCTGAAGGGAAATTGTCACAGTAGTTACCTACCTAAATTAGTTTCTTTTAATTTAGTTCTTTAAAGTTTTTTTTTAGCGTTCCATTGTTTTTAATTTTAACTCATTGATTTCGGTTTTTAAGAAACTTCTAATCTCAATTCTTCCCTGATATGGCGGCTTCCGCTACCCTAACTGAATTACAAGAAGTCTGGTAAGACCGAGGACATAGTTGACACCCACCGCACACGGACAATCGATGTAACTTGACGTCGAAATCGAGGAATCCGAACAACTAGCGATCGGTTTTCGCTGTCAAATCCTCGGCGAACTACGTTTTACGTATTCATATTTATCAAGCGTGAAAACGCCACAAAAATATCCCACTCAGTTTGCTCGGGTACTCAACGGCCCAATCATCGGAAGAAAAATCGAAATATCAAGTATTTCCCCGCTGCTAGCTGGAGATTGGGGGGAGGACGCTATTTTTCACAATAAGAACGAAAGCGGATTTGCTTCTTCTGGGTAAAGGGAAAACAGGAGATGATATATTTCATGCGCTCCCGCCCAAGGGTTTGCCGTCGATCATCGTTCCAGGTTCTACCTCTTTTATTGGGGTTGTTTGTTACAGAAACTTTTTAAGGACTCGGAGAATCGAGCAAGGGTATTCAACCCTTATATCGATTGCTGTACGTAAAAAAATCAATATAAAATTTAAAAAATGGGATAGGTGATGGACTTTAATTTCCGATTTATCTTGCATTCGCCAAAAACAAATCACAAGGACAATTCTTGAAAGTTTGTGGGCTGAATCTAGAAAATCCATGTTTTTCGTGTCCTATGTATCTAATTAAATGTGGCACGTTCTCGGTTCGGAAGACCAGCTGCGTTATTTGTTTTTGCACCTGATAATAAAACAAAACATGTGGTCTGTCACAAGGTGCCTAAATAAAAAGTGGAACCCTAAAATACATGGCCAACAAACAATACTTAAAATACTTTATTTTTTATTTACCTACATTAAATATCCGAATAAAAAATTGATCTTGATAAATTTACATAAAACATAAGAAAGTATGAACGTTACTGGCTAACAACTAATAATACTATTTGTATAAAACAAGAAGATATTATGCAGGGGGAAAGGATATGAGTCTTTTTGGGCAAAGACGAACGTCGCTGGTCCTCCCCTAAAGTTGAATTGAATTGAACCACAATCCAATTAGACTTCCATCAAGTCATACTTGAAATAACTCCCGGAATATCAAAAATAACTATGAAAAACCTGTGCTGCAATTCGTATTCAAGTATTCATCCCTTCTGCCTCTCAAACAGCTGGTTACATTGAAGCGAAGTTGATATTTATCGATAACTGCTTCGGAAAATAAAAAATCACGGAACGATTAGATCGCTTCCCCATTTATTTCATACGCCGAAGGAAATCTATGACGCACCATTTTCGTGCTCGGAGAGCCTCAATCTTCAATCAAAATCCAATTCTTGAAGAAAATGGCAATTCCCTTGCCTTCGTACTTTAAATTTATTGAAATATATTCCAAGCTGAAAACTTATAGTGTGGAGCTCTGTCGGGGGAAAGAAGGTTTTTACCCCCACCTCCTCGCCAATGACGTCAATATTGATTTTATTTTCATCGTTGGCTTGCAGAAAAAAAAGAAAAAAAGCGCGGCCCAGGATATTCAGTTTCTGTTGAACAATGGCCCTTTCTTTTGTTAGTTGGTCCTATCCCCTCCTGCTTCATCTTCTCGAGCATTCCCATCTCTCTTTGTGAGGGACATTTCGTGTATCGCCTTGTCTCTGTTTCTTTTCGTCCCTTCGCCCCCCCCCCCCCCCCCCACGTCATTTGATCTCTTTCTAGCTCTTCTCTGCTCCACATTTCATCGTGTCTCTTCCTCCCAACTACTTGGGCTATATTGGCCGTAAGCTTGCAATGCCTGCCAATCGTTCGAGAGCCCCATCAGAGGTCTCGACAGTGCTCTTCAGTTACACGCTTTTCACCGTATTATTGGCTTAGTTTCGTCGGGGAACCCCGTTCTTTCGTTGAGTTTTTCTTCGATTCTTATTCTAGAACATGATCGATGACATGTTTCACATCTACGAGCGGATATAGAAACATTTGTGTAATAGCCCGTCGTAATACATACATATTACACAGTTTTTGGAGCTAACGCGTGATAGTAGGAATTTGACTTGGAAAAGGTTGAATTTGAGTTGGAAAAGTTTGGATTTGACTTGAAAAAGGTTGAATTTGGCTTGGAAATGCTATATTGAAAATATAAATAGAGTGGTGAACGATTTTGTTGTATTGAAAACTAATAGCAGTTCCACGTTCCTCAACAGTTTCAGTGTGAAACAAATGTGGCACAATTTTCGGGTTGGCGGCCTCATAAAAACTGCTTGTCCATATGAAAATGCCAGATTAGTAATGTAGAGATTTATTGATTGTTCAATCTTTTCTTTTCATTGTTTCTGTTCAATATTTACTTTTTTTTAGGAAGTTTAGTTTAGTTTGAGGGTGTTTAGTTTCAAGCTAGCAGTTCACACGTTTTTGGGACGTTTTTACAGTTTGTTGAACGTGTTCACGTGAAGTAGTGAACATCAAAAGCTTGTAGTATAACATTCATTAATAGATTAGACACATACATAGATACAATTAAACTTTGAGTTCACAACATGATTATGAAATTATATATGTATTATACATTATAATATTTATTAAGATAAACCAAAATTAGTTCATTAGATACCCACACACACTAGGCTGTTTATATGGGGAAAGAACATTGATTTAATTAATTTAATCTACTGTTACACACAATCGTTATTTCTTTCGGAACCATCAGACGAGGACAGGTACCCGCTATTTAACGGTTCATTCGGGCGCGAAATCGAGCGCGGTATCCTGAAAGCGCAAATATAACTGCGGAAGAGCCCTCTGCAAAATGTCAGTAGGTCAAAGGGACAATTTAACATTTGGGAGGGTCGTTGGCTCGACTGGCTCTCAATTTCATCTCGGAAACACGTTCGATTTAAAGAACCGAAGTTGGACAGACGGGTGGGAGTTACGTGCTAAGTGCACACAATTGAGCGACGCTTTTGTCACTTGTTCCCTCTTCACCAGTTCAGATAGGGTCGGATCTCTGCTTCTTCAAAAATCTTCTTGAATACTAATGCGGACTTACTTAAATAAATTCGAGGTGAAAATGGAAAAATCGTAGGAAAATGGTTGAAAATCCTGGGGGTGAAATGAATTTTTCGATTCACCTAATCGCCTTACAGTCAATGAAACGCTGCGAATCATTACACAAAAAGTCATTATTCTTGTAGTAGAAAGCCATTCCAATTAAGTCCCTGACGTTCGTTTATCAGACCTCGAATAATGGTTAACTATCTATGCACCACACTTACATACGTTGGAACAGTAATATACAGAGTATTCGGTATAAGAATGACAAGTACATGGTTTTTTCTGGCCTTAACTTAAATAATTTAAGTTAAAAATTATTTTTGCCCAACAATTTCCCATTTTTCAACAATTTTCAACGTTGATTATTATACGATCTACTAGAAAATGGATGAACTCTATGGCAAAAATGTCCACATTTTATCAGCTTTCTATTGGTTTATTACATTTTCATTTCAAGAAAATGCATTCATTCGATTCAGCGAGAAAAATAACGTAGTTTTATCGCGCTGCGTATCTATCTCCTGCAAAAACGCTGATTTCGTTTAAAAAACTTTTACCCATAGAAAACTGATAAAATTTAAATATTTTTACTGTATAGCTCATCCATTTTCCAGTAGATACCTAGTATATTGGTAAATCAACATTGAAAATGGTTAAAAAAGCAGAAGCTTGACAAAAATTCAAGTTTAGGCTTGAAAAAACTTGATTTTGCAACTCCCGCCCCCTTAGGCAAACTTCCTCAAAATCTCAAAATTTCAACGGCATAAGCAAAAAATAAAAAATTAAAGGTTTTCACGTGGATTTTTGAAGAAAACCACGTTGAAATATAAATGCGGTTTCATACGTTTATATCGACGTTTAACATTAAATGATCAATAATCTCTCATCGGAGAAAATTGTTCATCATTCATTTTTATTCTTTTGATTGGAAATAATTAGTAATCTATGATTCATTTTGTTTCCATCATAGATATAAAAAACTAATAGTTAGTCTCAAATCTCGATTGGTTTTTATTATTAAAAAAATTAATGAAATAGAATAAATAAATCCCCATTATTTCATTGATTATTCCGGAAAGTGTTCTTTCTATTCCCAATTATGGTATTTTCTTCAATAATAGTTTTTAATGAATCACACAGGTATGTTGATAATTAATAAAAAACCTTGTAGTACATTAAACAGGATAACCTAACACAGACTGAGACGTAAGTGATGTTCCCGGTATCTCATGAGTAGCTGGTAAACTTGACTTTTATCAGAGTAAATAGTTAAAATGAAATAAAACCACCTCGGGACATGCATGGTGTATGAACAAGTGCTCATATAACCGCAGTAAACCCACAACAACCTCCGCTTCTGTTATCTTTTCACTGCAAGTTTAATGTTTAATCGTTACTACACGAACATCCAGCTCTCTTGAGCGTTTCATGTTTATACACATATACATCTATGTATATATAAATCCTTCAAGTCGATGCTAAGAGCAAGTTGAAAGTAGGAGTAAAAGTAGTTTAGAGCTCCAACTATTGTAAGCTCTAACTCTAGTTAACGGCCTAGTTCACTTCGATTACCGTCTACTCCTAATGACTCCACTTCCATCTTGCGAGTTCGTTATTTAAGAGCAAAAAGTTGGGGGTGAAGAAAGGTAATGTCTTCTTGGCTATTTACTCCAGTTGTTTTCGCTTCATTCTCTGACGGCTGTTCCAACAACAGTTAGAGCAGATGGAAAAGTGAGATTAGTTTTATTGTCGTGAACTATATATAGCTGAGTTGTACCGTTTTTTCCATACCAAAATTATGAGTTTGTTTCTAAAAGGTACTAATGACCTTTTTTTTCAAAGCCGAGCTATTAACTTCCCGGGGGTTTCGGGACCGAGTTCTTCATAAAAATGCAATCACATTGGAGCTAAAAGTGTTATTTCCTGTTAAAAAATTAGGTTGTAAATTAAGTTTTATTTCAAAATGTACTATATCCATCATAAAAGAGGACTTCCGCCTGTTTGGGTTCAAAAAGTGCTATATCCACACCAAATACATTTTCCATACGAAAATACCATACCAGAGCTTATTTATGAAAGGTACTAATGACCTTTCTTTTTTAATCGAGTTATTACCTTCCCAGGGGTTTTGGGACCGAGTTCAGCCCATTTAGGGATCGCCTCTTGCACGGGTACCCGAAGTTTCAAGTTCGAAAAAACAGGATCAGGCTGTAAATATGACCACGCCTCAAGCTATGAAGGCCGGATTCCGGTAAACGAAGTCATTTTCAGAGCAAACACGGTCGTATGTGTCTCCATCATGCAAAGGGAGCCTCGTGCTAGTAATTCCACGGAAATTGTCCGGCAAACATTTGCAAGCGGCAACAGGTGACTTTGCCCCTATTGAAAGGAATATCGTGAAAATAAGAGGAGGGTAGATTAGGATATAGAAATCTCCTTTATCCTCGTTTTTATCGATTGAGAGATAGGTAGACAGTTGATTTACGTCATTTTACATGAAAAATTCTTCAATTTAATAATAACCGTTGACCGAGCTGGATAGTGTAACACTGTGGTCCAGTCCGGAGTTGGTTCTTACTTCTAATTTCTATAAAGTACCTATGACTCTATATTAATTCACTTCCATGGAATAATAAACTAAGCAGATACTTCATTTACATTGCTGTTGATGTTATAAAAACAATAATTTTTAGTTTATAAAGTACTCATACTGGTTATTTCTTATTAGCTTACTTATTCTTATCAGCTTTATTCTAATTAGCTTGCTTTTTTGAATAGCTATTCACTATTCATCATCATTAGATTTATAATTTGTTCAATACCTTTACTTAATACTTCCATGCTTCTGTAATTTGTCGTAATTTTAGCAAATCTATTTTTCACTCTCGGCAACTTGAGTCTATGATTTTGATTGCCGCTGTTTACGTCAACAAAATATATACTTTTGTGTTTACGAATTAGCTTTAGGATATTCACTGTGTAAAATTGATGGGCAGTTAACAAATTTAAATAATGAAATAATGTATCGCTGGGATGGCGTCTGGCCTGATTGAAAAGTGGGTCTATGCTGTACTGATTCGGGCTACTTTTTGTATCAATAATAGGTATTGATTTGAGATTACTAATCTGATGGGATCATGTCGTTTCTTTCGACTATCCATAGCTTTATTGTAACTTTGACAATTTGAAAGCGCGCCTCTCCATGTTTTTTGAATTTGTTGCTTGTTTTAACTTCAGTCTCAATGACCACCATCCACAAAATGCACGATGTGTCTAATGAGGATAATAATAACGCTTTTCAATCAGCTCTTTCTGTCGACAATCACCCGCTCACCTCCAGATTCAGGGACAGGAGTGTCAGTGAGCGAGAATTGTGGAAGTAAGCACTGTGGCTCATCAGGAGGTGAACATGACGTGTCGAATGCTAAACCTTCAGGTGTAGATCGGAATTGCTTCACAGCATTTCGTAAAACGGAGAAAAGAATTATAGATTTTTGGCGTTTTAAAAGATTGGTCAACTTAGTACTTCTAGTACGGACGTGGCTGAAAATATCATTAGAAGTGAAGAACAACTCTCAGGAGCAGCTAGGGGAGAGAGCACCTTCAGCCACCTCAGGGAAAAACAAAAGAGATGCGGTCCATTAAAAGGCCTTAAAAAAGTAGAATGGCCATTCACTACGTGCAAAATTTCTGTGTTCAGAGCCCACAAAACCTATTCGTAAATAATGTTGTCAAAAAGTAATTTAGCTCAATAAGAAAATGATGACTTACCTACTGTGCCCAACTTAAATGTTTTACTAAAAATAATGTGCTTTTTTCTAGTTCATTATTTCGTTCCCTTGAGCTATTGAGAATATTTGCTATTTATAGATTTGTCTACCTGTAAAGTCTAAAAAAACTTGAGCGAAAATTGCTCCGTTCGGTGAAAACATAGGTCAAAAATATCTGTGAAGAATGTTGCGAAAAAGTTATTTGCTTCAATAAGGAAATATATACCAATTGGGCTAAACCCAAAATATTCCTGGATTATCTCTTTTTTTGCTTAATAATTAATTTTCTTGAATTTTTGTCTAGTATTATGATAGTTCCTCTATTTATATTTTTGTTCCCTCACCCAATAAAACGATAGATAACTTGATAGATTAACAGTCCCTCAACCTATTCCCACTCTTAACACACATTGTATAAAAAAGATACACCTCGCATATCTCTGTTTTTTTTAAGTCCACTCTTATTCGAGTGTTAATAATGAATCGTTTTGCGATTAGTAGTCCTCCCGTTTGCTCCGCCAGTTTCTGGTTGAACATCATCGAAAAAGTGGAACGCAACGGCCCCAAGCTGCTTTATAGAGGTCGAGAGCGGATTGAGAATGGAAGGAGTGGAACGGGGAAGGAGGGGGTATAAGAAGTGAAGAGAGCAAACCCATCAAGATATGGGGACCTTATCTCTGAGGTAGGTAAAAGCCCTCAGCAGGGCAGCCAAGCGGGGAAGCGCCCCGCAGATAAGAAATGCTCACTTACAGTAAGTGTCTGTCATAAGCCTCTCTATGGTGTCCTGTTTCAGCTTTGAGTTCCGCTTCCCCATGGTTGTCACTACCGAGTCATCACACACTTGAACTGAAACAAGAAATAAGAATTCATATATAGTTAGGATGTATCGTATTACTGTAATATGATGGAAAATTACGTTCCACTATACAAACATATGGTAGGTAATCCGTATGTCGGATCTTCCCTATGTCCGATTTTTTATGTAGTCGAATACATAAATTATGATTATAAATACGTGAATATTTGTGATAATGAGACTCAATTCTTAATCGAAAAAGCGGATTAGTAGGTATGATTAGCATACGAATCACCCTTTCCTTTTCCAGACATCAAACTCAAAACTGTTGTGCCCAAGAGAGTTTCGATCGTTAAAACGCTGCAAATTCTTTCACTGGGGTTTATTATTCAATTGCTTGCGTTCATGATTTGAATCTGTACTAGGCTTCGGAGTGTGCGTGCTTCACAGGTGATAGAACGATTATTGAATTCCAGGAGATATGCATGGAGCACGTAAATCTGTTCTCAACCAAAATACCTATTTGGAATGATCAGTTCATCATATTTGTGTGCCTCCTGAAATTCAATAATCGCTCTATCCTGTGAATCGCGCACACTCCAAAGCTTAGTAGAAATTCAAATCATGAACGCAATCCAATTGAATAATAAACCCCAGTGAAAGAATTTGCAGCGTTTTTTTATTGAACCACAATACCCCTCCACAATAAAAACATCTATAATTTATCAAGTCCTTTAGCACACGTATTGCGTTAAAACTTCCTCAAATCCAAATTTAAACGATGTAGCCAAAGGTAGACTGATGTAGAGGAGGCACACAAATATCATCAACTGATCAATCCAAATAGGTGCTTTGGTTGAGAACAGATTTACGTGGTCTATGCATATCTCCTGAAATTCAATAATCGCTCTATCACCTGTAAACACGCACACTCCAAAGCTTAGTAGAAATTCAAATCATAAATGCAACTCAAATTTATAAAATTGAATAATAAACCCCACTGAATGAATTTGCAGTGTGCGTGTTTCACAGGAGATAGAGCGATTATAGAGCGAAGCTTACTACAGATTCAAATCATGAACGCAAGCCAATTGAATAATAAACTCCAGTGAAAGAATACTTATACCCGTTTCACTTCCCCTGTGGGATTATCACTGGCTAAAAATGATCTTCCTATCGTCTCAGTTGACGTAGAACAGTAATTATCAGCGTTGAAAAGTTCAGCTGTTAAAACATTCTATTCTCCCCATGTTATTGTCAGAAAAAGCAAAATTTCCGAAGTTCATTGTGCCACAACACTAAAATTGGTCTCAAACGAAATAAGAATCGTGAAAATCGGTTAAGAATTGCGGGCTTCATATATACACTTCTACACACACACACTCTCTCTCTCTCTGTTTCACATACACACTTTTTTTCATCTCCCCTTAAACTCGGCACCATTGAATGAAAACGATAAAACCAAACAAAATAACAGTGGGGAGGATGCCCGGTGTACCCGACGGTGGCTTTTGGGATTTGGGAAGTTGAGGATGATGTTGAGGAGGGTGAGAGGGAAGGAAGTGTCTGTATAGAATGACTATCAGTTTAAGTAAGAGCGCCGCATGACGCGGGTCGTTATACCACGAAGTACTCCTGACGAGCCTCCTCCTGATGAGCAGCTCGGGTAACTCCGTGTCACTTTTCGCGAACTACACTCCGCGCCATGACACGGTTGCATAACCGTGTTTTTAGCATTTGGTTCCTATCATATTCACTTTTCTTAGCCTTCCAGGTCTGTTATACTCATATGTCCACTCTGCCACTGGCAACTTGAATATCCAGGATTTTGGCAAACTCATTGAGATTAATGGCAGCGATGACTGGCTTCTTGCCCTGGCCACTCGGCATATGATATAGTCTCTCTATCTCCACATCACAGCTGGATGGCAACTCACCAGTTGTCTGCTTGGCAATTGCATCATACGTTTAATGCGGTCATTGTGAGTTTGTGGATAGTGCTGCACCTTATGACACAGGTTCTCATTTTTACCACTACAGGCACGACAGAGATTAACTACGACCCCATGACTACCTCTGTCCTAGTACCCGAAGTCGTGGGCCCAATGCCCCCGAAGCCTACTCCACCCATTGGGAGGAAAAGGGGGATTCAGAGCACTGTTGGAGTTCTTTACCATTAACTAAATCACGGTGGACAGCAGCAAACTCAGCAGATGAGTTCGGTTTTGGAGAAGTTGGAGTTGCTCAATAGCACCACAACAACTGCTGCCTGACAAAATCACTTTCAGGAGCAGTCCTGCCAGCCTCACAGCTATAGCCCCTAAAGGCTATCACTGGCAGTGTAGAGAAATGGATGTTGGCTTTGGTGGGAACCTTTGTGTATTCATTTGTAGCGTTTTGACTTCATTGCAAACGGTCTTTCCAACTTTTATTCTGAGGACGAACTGCGTAATTTACAATTACCGCATATTTCGAAAAGGTATTCCTTTGGGCCATATGAATAACGAATAACCCCTAATCTAAGAGAATCCGCTGACCACGTTCGTCGTAGCAACACGTCCTTTTCTCTTATAAAGAAAGCGTTTCTCCAGGCGGCTGAGCTCCCAGCTACGGCGCTTGTCTAGAGACTTTATATACTCTCCCCCTTGACAGCACCTCTAGTTTCTCGTTAACCTTTTAAAACCTAGTGTGGTCATCCTACCCCAGGCGCACGATATAAATGGAGCCCTTTCAAGAGTATTGCGAGGTGTTTTTACCTTAGTGCGGTAGCGATGGAGTAAAGAAGGGGGAGGGGATCACGGTTTTCTCTACAATACTCTTCCCGCGGGAGTTAGTCCGACCTGAATGTTTCAAGGGGAAGAGACGTTTTATTTTTTACGACTTTTTGACCTCAACAGTCAACTTGACAAAACCTAGTATGCACAATTACGGTGTCGAGTGAAATTATTGTCTAGATACACAGGTTTTAAAACACTCACAGCTTTTAACACACCTAGGTGGACGAAAACAATGAGAGCTTAAAATACATTCGCTCAAATGAAGATAAAATACAGAGGCGTGCAAACAATATTCTTCCACTAATGGCGGTTGTTTCACTTTTTTATTGTCTATCAATGAAAGATCGAAATTATCACAAGCTTGCCATACAACTAAACAAGGATAAAATAATACGTACAATAGCTATTAGAATCTGTCGAAATGTCAAGAGATGATTTCAAATAATACTATTTCCACAGTAAACATACTGAGATGAGTGAGGAAACATGGTTGACTGTTGGCGGGTTCGATCATATGAAGAAGATCGATTCTCTGTGACGTCACGTGAGCCCACCCATACAATTAGAAAGTAGTGTTTAAACAAAACTATGATTCTGATTTAAGTAAATATAAAATTTAGGTGTGGGGACTGTCTACAAGCATTTTTAGTCTATCTCATTTTATTTATTTCAGATATTAATTACTTTTCTCTCTCACAGTCATATTTCTGCACATTTTGACGGGTGTTATAATTGTTGCAAAGTTACTGAATAAATTATTCATTCATTCATTCTGGAAACTTCGTGGTATCAACTCATTCTATGTAATGAGTGATATTCAAATCTATTATAGGTGTTAGATAATTCGGGAACCTATAGGTATTATGTATATTAATGGATTTAGATAGAAAAGTCATGATTAGTAAGAAAGGGGAACAAGGAAAGTTGAATGATGAAAGAAAAGTTATACACGTAGCGGGACAGTTACTGACCCTCATGGACACACAAGATCATGGAGACAGACCAGTAGGTTTAAATTCAATCAAACCTACGGAGAAATATGTTTACTTGACAGGTTTCCATTGACTTTTTTCTTGACATGGTAACTTTATAGTAAAATTATCAATAGGATTAGTACGCCATGAGCCAAACAAGCATTCACTCCCCATTCGGATCAGGATTCTAATTCCATCCGTGATTCGGATGGCTGATCACAGTATTCCAAAAAATGCAATGAGGTAACAGGAAGTGAAGACACTGTAAGCCTAGAAGCAAGTGGGTGAGGAACATGATGTTTGAA
Organism: Creontiades dilutus; assembly: GCA_031894815.1. Taxonomy (NCBI): domain Eukaryota; kingdom Metazoa; phylum Arthropoda; class Insecta; order Hemiptera; family Miridae; genus Creontiades; species Creontiades dilutus. The sequence goes on along the minus strand of JAVIWC010002658.1, from coordinate 214,875 downwards.
CCATTATAGTCCATTCAACCCAATGATTCATTTTCGAATACAACAAACAATACAAAGTTGCTTGTCTGAAGTGCAGTTTCTAGTATATTTGTATTAATTAACCAATCTTTGGTTTATTGGGGGTTCGCTTTACAAGTTAAACATCAGGTAGTGTGCAAAAAAACTCGAGAGTAGGAAACTTGTGCTGTAGTAAAAACGAAGCGTTAACCAAAATGTATCGTGCTTATATGCACTTGCAGACATCGTTTCCATGATAATTCGCTACCATTAATATTAGTTATCTCAAACTCGGGGTTTTATGGTGATATCTACTGAATGCCACGACAAAGTTGGTACAACGCTATAGCTCTAAAGTGCAGAATTACATACTGCGTGCACGCCAAAGATAATTAAGAGTTGGTTCACGCGTTTCAGTTCTATGTGGAGTTTGTTTTGAGCCAAACTCGGTCTCGGGTTTTATCATTGTCCCTCCTTTTTTTTCATTTTTTGTTTCATCGATCGGGGCGCAGCTCGGCGCCGAAGTGCTCACGAAGGTGACGATAACATCGAACCAAGCCGTCGACCTCTATATGACTCCATGTGTGACTCCACTTGTGTCCCCGTTCGGTCTTTATGGTTTATGACAAATCATTTTTATAACCCCCTCGAACTTTGTCACTTAACGTTTCGAAATACGTTTATTAAAAATCTGCAATATCCGTCTTCCGTTCAGTGGAATGAAAACGCAAAAGAACTGCAAGAAGTCTTTAAATGGTATAGTTTTTACAATGTCTCTTCATTGTAGTTGGTTTCTATTATTTTGTCTTAGCATATTCAATAATGATCCTCAATACAAGTTCAAGTTTCCAATTTCAAGAATTTCAAAAATTGAAAAAAAAAAATTCCGTCCGTTCGCCGTACGCCTTCCGCCGTAACGAAGCTTTTATCTGAAACTTAAGACCGAAGCTTATGAAATTTGGCTCAAAAATCCGCCTTCATCACTTTTCGAATAAAATCATCTTCAACAGGGGGGTCTGAGCTGCACCTCTTTACTGGCTGCCGCTCAAGTATTTTCGTCTTGAATGCAATAGCAAGATATGAAAGCTCGGTACTTGAAGAAAAACATGGGGTTTTCAGAAAAAATGTAGTCTGTTTCCACAAAATCAAAAGGTATTAAACTCTATAACAGTCATTCCTATCTTAAGAGTGATGAATGAACCGTCAAAATCGATTTAACTTTTATAACTTTTTTTTTGAGAGAGAGAAAAAACATTTATTGATCATTATATGGGGTGGAATGTTGGGTTAGTTGGGATTTGTGAAAAGTATAAATTGATATGATAAAAGCTCGAAGTGGTATGACAGAAGTTGAAATTGAAATATTCAAATTGATTTGTGCCAATTATGTGGAATTCGACCACATTCTTTCTGAAAACGTGGCCAAGTTTACGCATGAGTTTTGCAATTGAGGAGGTGAGCTGCAAAACTCGCTCGTTCCTTTCAGATGCAATTTTCAAAAATCATGAAAAACGTCGCACATCTTTGAAACTGATCAGGTGAAAGTGATTCTTTTCGCCTTGCAAAAGTCCTGCAGCTTTGATTAAGTAAGAGAGAAAATAATAAAATCCATTCAAGCATGACCGAGAAATTAGGGATTGAAGTTGGGAACAAAACTGCACAATTATTCTGTTCATCAGATGAAAATCGGTAACCTCGTACTATTCAAATAATAATTTACACAATTTTATGCAAGAAATAATCATATGTTGACTTGACTTTTGTCCTTCTAAATCATTCGGTCTACTGTGTGCCGTACGGGCAGTGAAAGACTATAGAGTTGATGTGAAAAATCCGTTCTTTCACAAGTGGATGTCACGTGAAACCCCCTCGAGTTAGCCCAGATGATATACAAGCAAAGATGCTATGTGATTTTTTTGACGAATGCAAGTGGGGTGTCATTTCCAATTAATTTCGAACACCGATTCGATTGAGATGGGTCCCAGACCAATTTGACCTCATCTGAATCAAGAAATGTCATTTTAAGGGCCGTAGACAGTTTCTAACTTCCTCATTGACATCGTACCTGTTTTCTAATGTCCCCATGCGCTTTTTAACTCCCTACTAACCTACTTTCCAACGTCTCACGAACTTCCTAACAACCCATGTTATTCTCTGTTCCCAGTAACCCTCCCGACCTAATATTCCTACCACCTCTCCCCCTCCTCACTGCCCTCGGACATACTTAATAACACCCTTACTAAGTTCCGAAATTTCTCACTAACATCCTGATGTCTCCATGTTTCTCTACTTAACAACGTTCTTAATTCCTGACGCCTCTATCTAGCACACACCACACGTATACGACGAGGTCCTTACTCTCTCACAAACATCTTATCTATTTTCTAATGTCCCCATGCACTTCCTAGCTCGCCACTTACCTACTTCCCAAGATCCCCACGAACTTCCCAAATCCTCTCAGTAAGCCTGATCCTCCACCCTCAAATTTCCTAACGCACCCCAAACAAAACGTTTGCCAACAAGAAAAATTGTGGATGGGGAGGAGGGTATGAATAGTTCAAGAATATAAAATCTCTGTGAAATAAATGTCAACCTTTTTTTTTTCTTTTTAGTCCCGCGTTATAACAGTTAAGTGTAAAGCGTTGAAAATGTAAAACATCTCATTTCAAAACATTGTCACTCAAAATTATTTGTGTTACACCCGTGATTTTGGTTCAGAGATATGCTAATGTGGGTACGAAAATGGGAAACCAGAAATAGAATATTTGTACAAAGTTGAATTAAATTTGTAAATATTTTATATCTACAATTCTGTTAAGATAATATTATGGTCAAGATTATGGTTTACTGACCATAGTATAGCGGAAAAACTTGAATCATCAAAATTACAATGTACAAGGCACCCTCGCAAACACAATATGTTCGTCCGACGTCTGTCTATACTGCAAACTAAGCGAAGGAAAAAGAATCCATTCGATTCCGTTAAAAAGTTTTGAGGTCTGAGGGTGTCGCTGGACAAAGTTTCAACCGGCTCTCAACCTTTTCCAAGAGGGAAAAACTCTTCAAAGAGATGTTTTCAAAAGATCGGCATTAAGTAAATATTCTAAAAAGAAAAGTACTCTACTACCCCTGATATAAATGATGAGGCTCTTAAACAAACTATTAACAGCTGTAGGGAAATCGAATGAGTTCAAGTATTAAACTCGAACGTAAAGACATTTTCAACACGATTTTTCGGAAAATTAAGCTTCACAGATAAGAGCGTAGACACACATTTTGTATGATAGCTGTGTAAAGTTAACTAGACAGCCATTGATGGTCGTGGGTTTTCGTCTGACTGCCTCGACGTTGCACAGTTGAAAGTGATCACGTGAGGAGAAGAAAAATTGTTAGAACAAGGATACCTAGTGTTCTCTGTATCCGTTATTCAATATTATTACTGGGGTTTATTATTCAATATTATTACTGGGGTAAATAAGTATTCTTTCACTGGGGTTTATTATTCAATTGGCTTGCGTTCATGATTTGAATCTTACTAAGCTTCGGAGTGTGCGTGTTTGACAGGTGATAGAGCGATTATTGAATTTCAGGAGATATTCATAGATCACGTAAATCGGTTCTCATCCAAAACACCTATTTGGATTGATCAGTTGATGATATTTGTGTGCCTCCTCAACATCTGTCTACCTTTGGCTACATCGTTTAAATTTGGATTCGGGGAAGTTTTAACGCGATACGAGTGCTAAAGGACTTGATAAATTATAGATGTTTTTATTTTGGGGGGGGGGGGTATTGTGGGGAAAAAACGCTGCAAATTCTTTCACCGGGGCTTATTATTCAATTGGCTTGCGTTGATGATTTGAATTTCTACTAAGCTTTGGAGTGTGAGTGTTTCACAGGATAGGGCGATTATTGAATTTCAGGAGGCACACAAATCTGATCAACTGATCAATTCAAATATTTATTTTGGTCGAGAACAGATTTACGTGCTCCATGCATATCTCCTGAAATTCAATAATCGCTCTATCACCTGTAAAACACGCACACTCTGAAGCTTAGTAAGATTCAAATCATGAACGCAAGCCAATTGAATAATAAATCCCAGTGAAAGAATACCTATTTACCCCAGTAATAATATTGAATAATAAACCCCAGTAATAATATTGAATAATATTTACCTATATATTATCAGCGTTTCATGCATATCAGAATGCTTCAACCCGTGTATCGGCTACTAACTACACCACAAGTATTCACATCGGGCATCACTCCAGTATCCACATTCACTACAACTCGACGCTATCGGCAGGATATCACTAGGTTACAAACAAACAATAATAAACCAAAAAACGCAAATCTTGGCACCATAAATCGGGCCATACATCGGGAATGGTTTGACCTACGGACGTGGGGAGGGGCTCATTCGATTCCTGACGGTATGTTCTTAAAATAAGTTTACACACATGCCGCTTGGACTTGTTTTGAGGTTTCTAGGGATTTTACAAAACTTTGACAGCCCTTAAAGGGCACTTTAAATTGAGTGAGAGAGCTGGCTCAAGAATTAGGGCGTCGTCGGAGCAAGATGGGTTTTTCCTGAAAATTTCAGATTTTTTGCTCCAGCCGTTTGGGAGAAATCGTGCGTACGGCGTACGGCGGACGGACGGAAAAAATTTTATTGCACATTCGGATTCTACACCCTTTGAAACGTAAACCATGAAATTTTCAGAGGGGTTAGAATTTTTTCCAGAGCGATTACAATGGTGTATTATTGAATAATAAACCAAAAGTTAAAAAAAATATCATTTGAAATTTGAACACAGAAATCTTTGAAATTAATTATTATTGGAGTCAGATAGCGATATACATCCCCAATATATGCTGACCCCGACGTGATATGAACACGCAACCTTCTGATGTTGGCAAAGGTCCTACTATGTCCACATGGACTCCGGCGAATCTTTCATCAGGTTTATCGAAATTTTGAATCGGAGATTTGGAATGACGGGTAATTTTGCTTTTTTGACAAGGGATGCATGCTCTGGTTCATTCTTTCACATCTTTATTTATTCCTGGCCAAACGAATCGATCACTCATCAACCGTAGTGTTGATTTTATTCCTCGGTGAGACATATTATGAATTAGATCAAAAAGATGTAGACGAAATATTTTTGGAATGATTGGCCGGACGCAGTTGTTTCACACGTCACACCAAAGCTTTTCTTGTTGTATAGCAATATACCCCCCAATAAAACGTAAAACAAAAACAAAGAGGAATGTTAAATTAGTTTTTTTTTTCGTGGTAGATTCATGAGCAAAGGTTCTTTGTTGAAAATAATAAACTAAAATCCCGTTAGCCGAAAAGCAAAAATCTGCGTTTGTTCTGCATAGATTTAGATTTCCTGATTTTCCGAGCAGAAAGTACAAGGTAATTTTTTAGCAATCGGATACATCGGGAACCTTTTACAGTCCTTGAAATTTTCCCCGAAAATGGATGAAAACTACAGCAACCAAGTTTGTTATAAGGACTCGCGGACCAAATCTACCGTTAAAAGACATAGACATAGACAGATGGACAGACGCGAAATGAAAACGTTCGGAAAAATGTAAAATGCGTAGAAATGTTATCTACCTATTCAGTGGATTGTAATTTTGAAGAAAAACAATTTTTTATCCCACTCAAAAACGGTAAGTCGAAAAAGAGCCTCATTTAAAGCTATTATCCAAACGGTTTTGGACGTAGAATGCAATATAAATCTATACTGTTGGCAACTAATCATCAATATCGATGTAGAGTGTGCCTCTAGCGTAGGGTCAAAGTTGAGAGTTCAGAAAATTCAAACACATGTAATCGCCTACCTCTGTGAATATTTGTCGTTTCAGGATAGCACCCGGAGTTGCGTCTACTAAGGGGCGGAATAAAATAATAACGACTAGGATATGGAGTAGGTGTGGCAGTGAGTGTGGTAGTGACCATCGGCAGTACAACGTGTCGGACCAAAAAAGATTGTGATCGATAACAGCGAGGTGATCTCTTGAAATACGTCAATACAAGCGCGGCACATAAGTTTATTGGCACATACATTTCACCGTCTATTCACTCGCTTGCCACTCTGAATTGATCAATTGGATAGGGCTATAGGTACAAACTTATCAACAATCAAATTACATTTTATTGTTTTAATTTTTTTTTTTTTTTTTTTTCATTCGTTCAAGAATCGAAACAAGAAAGTTTTGCTGAGAAAACCTGAAATGCAGCAAAAGACCAGAAAAGCAAGCCAGAGATCCTTTTGTCATTTTTTCCCCATCTTTAAGATTTCTTTACGATAAGTAAAAGTGACAAAAATTGAAGTTTGTGAGGGTCCTGCTTCACCAAGTACTCGCAGACAAAAAGATAGCGACTCCCAGTTACTCCCAACTGTATTGGGTAATTAGAAACACAAAAATGTACGCAAAAAAATATACAGTTCCTGCTTGGATGGCTGGAATGCTGAATCAGATATAATTAAATGAGAATTTGGTTGGAAGGAAAATGAGCAACTCTCTTTACAAGGTCTCAGGAATTATGCTTGCTACACCCGAAAATTCTAAAAAGGAACAGAGTTTTTTCCCAATTACTCCACTTGATCCTACAAACTTATCAACAATCCAACTACATTCGATTGTTTTGATATTTTTTTAAAAATGAGTCAACCCATTCAAAAGATCTATTCCACAAAAAAACTCGTCTCTTCATTCTGGACCCCCGAATGCTTCTGCTTGGAGCTTACACAGCTGAAATTCGAAAAACATGGAACATGTTGAATTTGTTTATTACTACAGCCTAAAATATTTTACAGCGTTTGTACGGTCTGCACTCTCTTGAGAGACTGTACTGGGTGTCCGAGAAAGATAAGGCTAAACTTCAGAGGTCCAACTCACAACCGCCACTCGATTCACGAGCCATACTCGGTCTTTTATGCTGACCTAAATTAACAACCATTAACAGTTATTATGATCAGCGGCAATAGAAAAGAATCTTTGGTGAAACGCTAGAAAGAAATCGATTAATTTGGCAGTTGTGGTTAGAAGGAAAGATTTCCGTGAGAGCGGTTGGTAGAGATTTACATTGCATGAAAAATAAGGAGGTGTCAATTCAATTGAGGTGTCAAATGTTCTCTACATTTCGCGTAGAATCCAAATCTGCGAACAAAAACGTGATTTCCAATTAAGAAGAACAAGGTTGATCCGTAAATTGCGCAACTGTGCGCACGCACGAGAATGAGATATTTGGATTCCCCGTAGAAAATTAGTGGGGTTACCGTTTTCATTTTTTTCATATTCGGAAATTACGGAGATAAATTGCTGGATCCATAAATTTTGGCCACTCTGCATACTGCCCACCACTCTTTGTACGATCCAATTCATACTGTAGGGAGAGCGTATTGCCCACCCTCCTTAGTGGTACGTGTATCCGTACATGTACCTACCCAAAGCCCTCACGCTTCGGGTAGTCGAAGGCTGTAACCACACTAAAACATAAATTTTATGTCCCGTCGCTTACTTCATCATAACAGTATTTTATCCCCCTCATTCGTGAAATTCATTCAGAAAAACATCTACTCGAATATCGAACTAACCCGTGTTTCTCGTTCCCTTGTTTATCTTATCCCTCGTGGAGGGAGGTTCCGAAAAGAAGGAGGGGGGGAGCACTGAAAAGCCGATCTTGTTTGGGACTAAACTTAATTGGATCTCGGCTGAATGAGAGCTAATGGGTCATTCCACTCCTAACCTCGTTTGCACAAATAAGGGTTTGGACTCTTCCTATTAGGCCAAGACGGAAACTCTTCCTAAATCCAAGAATGAACTCGGCCCTCGCTTCATTTCATCGGGTTGCCTGATAATAGGGCAAATCCCTCGTTCAAGAGTATTAAGGAGATTTCTCTTTTCATGCCGAGAAAATGGCGCAGTTTTTATTTTCCGGTCAGAGAGGGTCTACTTATAGAAGCTTTGGTAAAACGTGATAGCGTCTTACAATTACGGAAAACTAAAGCATTTTGTGGTCTTAAAAATGTGTCTCACACACTTCGAAGGGGATTAGATCGATCAAAGATTTTGCTAGTAGAAGATACAAATTATTATATTTTTTATTTTCTGTATTAGAGCCCATATACACTGTCGAGCATCGAGTATTCGTGATTGCAACAAGCGACACTGCCGAGACTTGACGAGCATTTGCGAATATCAGGCGCTCGCGAGCATGTCCTGCTATCGGATGGCTCCCGCGTTGTTATCGAGAGCAGTTGTTGCGGCTACATCAAATCAAAAGCAATTTAAAAAATAACAAAAGTGAATGTCAAAATGGAAGAGATGTAACACCTTTAACAACTTTGCTGAACTTTATTCGATTAAACGAACATCGGTGAGGGGTGTTCACGCTGAGGGGGCGAGAAGTGACTGTTTAAACTTCCTGAACCTCGAACGAACTTCGATGCCTCTGCTCGCAGCGAATGCTCGAGGAGGCTTTAGATAGCCTTCCTATACGGATCACGGAACTACCAGAACTTGAATTTGTTTACAGCCAGAAATGCTTGTCTGGCACACTCGGAAACACACGTACAAACCCACGAATAGAAAAACTAAAATTTAACTAAATAAAGTAAAACTCAAATTGAACTGCAGTCGTTCCATATCCTTTAATATAATACGTCTGCAAGTCCTCGATTCACCTGGAAGTCTTCATGCCACCATCAACATTTATGCTTTCTAAATTGACTAGGACAGAAAATAGCATTCGGATTCACTCTGCTGATCAGGGGGCCTAAGCGCTTAAGCGGGGTCCGGTCAATTGCGCCCCGACTTGGAGCCCCCGAGCGCAGTTGACATTACCTTCGCACCTTGCCCTCGAGGGACCCTCATTAGTGCTCCGTAGATAGTAATGGCAACAAAAAATCGATTTTTTTGAAAAATCGATTTTTACTGTTTAAAAAATCGATTTTTTAAGATCGATTTTTTAAAGCCGATTTTTATTTAAAATCGATTTTTTTAACCAAAAAAATCGATTTTTACCTATTTAAAATGCGTTTTTGTTATATTACAGTGAAAATAATACATTAAAATATTATCCAGTGTGGAGAATCTAAAATAACGATCCGTATTTACTCCGGTGGTCAGTATTCAGTAATGATGTGAGTTCTACTGATTCTACACAGTCACCATTTTACCACAGATCGAAATAGACGGCACTACCTTCACAACAACTCGATCTCGTTCGAATCGAATCGTCGAGGTCTCTCCACTCTCTACCTCCTTCCCTTCCTCCGGCTTCAGAGAATCGAGAAGAGAGATACAGAGAAGTGGAAGTCATCGCCCTGCCTAGACAGTATTCCTTTGTTAAACAACAACAACAACAAAATTAAAAAATTATAAACTACTATTTTAGACAAATTATACTGATCATACCACTCAGCAGAAGAACAAAAACAATCATCAGTTCAAATCAGCTGATTAACCATGTCAGTCAACACTAGTTACAAAATTGTAACTCTACTCTACTCAGTACCAGTACTAGTACCCTTGCAGAATTGTAAAATTGTAGATGTAGATTGTAAATTACAATTTTACCGGATTAGTCCGTATTTGTAAACTTGAACTTTTAAGTTACAGGCCCCATATATTGTTTTATACCGTGTTATACTGGTATATCTCATAGATTTAAAAAAATCGATTTTTTTAAAAAATCGATTTTTTGGTCTCGATTTTTATTTGAAATCGATTTTATTCTTTCGATACATCGATTTTTTGAAAAATCGATTTTTTGATAAGTGTTGCCATCACTATCCGTAGATCGGCCTAGTCATAATCCTATTACTCAGGCGCGAATGACCTGTACCCGCCTAAGGCAGCTTCAATAATATTACGTCAGACTTGAAATAGACGATTTCAAAAGGAACTCTTGAAACAAAATGCAACTGCAATTATATCCGTAGATGCAGCCCTTGCACGTAACTAGGTAAATTTTACTATGTTCAAGCAGGTTCACATTCACATTCGTGTCACATTCTTGGGGAGAGTGAACGGAACAACGTAAAAAGGTCTGGGTGGGTTCATTCGATTCTCTGAGGGTACCCCACCACCAACGAATATATAAAAGATAGTGTTATTTCAAAAGTTTTTGTATCCAGATTTTTCATACATTAATACTTCGATTCCATCCTTTAAGATTCATCGATGCCAGGAATCCAGTACCAAATAGATTTCGAAAGTGATTAATTAAACCAAATTATATTAACTTTATCCAATAAATCTATCTAATAAATAAATAAATAAATCCAATAGTTCCGGAGAAAGGACCGGACGGCGGACTCAGGGATTTTTCAAAAATTCCATTATCAAATTCTACATAATCTCTTGAAATTTAAAACTTCTTATTTTGATGGGTTAAAACTGTTATTTTCTTGGTAGATCACAATTATTGAACATAATAAATCAATAACAGAGGCTAGTAATATTATTACGGGGATTTCAGCCAATTAAAGCCTAACAGCCTCAATATGGGTTTTAATCGAAAAACACCGTGTTGAAAGACAAATTTCGGAAACCTCCGTTAGTTTTCCAATATCTTCTAGCTTAAACGGAGTTAAATGTTCCGTAAAAGTTGCCCTATGACGAGTGAGGCAGTGAAGATTACATCCCTGCGATGATCTAAAATGTAATTGAAACGTCCATTTCAAAGATGATGCATCTCGTGATTGGCCCTCGCTTCAAAGAGCTTTCTACGGAATAAAACGGTAAAAAGAAACCGCAGCCCCGAAACTCTCCGCATCGCGTTTCTTTCTTTCATTTAGCGGAGAAGACGAGGGAACAGCAAAAGTGCCCTTCCGTCACTTGCCAGCCACTTTTCTTAGTCCTTCCCGCCAGCTTTTCCGTTACTTTTTTCTTCATCATATTCCGTCTGCAAAAGAGAAAAAAAGAGAGCTTTCCGAGGAAAACCTGGTCGAGTGAAGTGAAGAGCTCTGCAAACTTGGAGAAATCCGCCCACGAGAAGGTGGCTAGGGTTTTTCTTGGGATTTCCCTTCGAAAAAAAAAACCTCAATCCCTTTGGGACGAGACGCCAGTCGTCGCTTCCTTCAGTGATCCGAAAAGCTCAGGGGTCAACGGTAGTTCGCAGTTATTGGACAACTCATTTTTCTCTCACCAGTTTCCCTCTCTTCAGAATCAGTTAATTATAGAAGGAAATCCACCTTTTACGCTAAGAAAACTGCAAATACTCGGGATCAAAGCAACTAGTTTACGGAGGTTGAAATTATGATAATATTCCTATAATTTTGGGTTTTTATTTTCATAATGAACCTCGGCAACTGACCAATAAAACAAAATTAACCACTTCCTCAAAAGTGGTTGGTTTACGTTTCAAGATACATAGATTTTAAAAATCGAAGGAAAAAAGAACCGTCCGTCTGCCGTCCGCCGTCGGTACTTGATTATGTAGACGATGGAAGGCGGTGTGAGGCAACTCAAAAAGGGAGCTCCAAAAATTGGGGATCCCCAACAGTCCACAATGGCAGGTGAATTTGACGATGTTGTACGCCAAATTATATCCTCACTCAGCACTATAAAGCCAACGGGTGGGCACCGTAAAGTGGTAGGATGACCAGAGCGAATATGAGTTTCTCCTCGTCAAGTTGAGAAGGAACTGGAGACGATTCGAGTGAGGCCACGTCTCTTTCTCCTAGCAGGTCGGACCCTGCATGATCCCAAAAAAGGGCAATCGGTCTGGTAGCGATAAGCCGGGTGCGACGTCCACAACTTGGGCCGATGGTGTTATGAAAGATACTTCTTGAAAACAAACAAATAAACTGCAAATTCTTTCACTGGGGTTTATTATTCAATTGGCTTGCGTTCATAATTTGAATTTCTGATAAGCTTTGGAGTGTGCGCGTTTCACAGGATAGAGCGATTATTGAATTTCAGGAGGCACACAAATATGATCAACTGATCGATCCAAATATTTATTTTGGTTGAGAACAGATTTACGTGCTCTATGCATATCTCCTGAAATTCAATAATCGCTCTATCACCTGTGAAACACGCACACTCCGAAGCTTAGTACAGATTCAAATCATGAACGCAAGCCAATTGAATAATAAACCCGAGTGAAAGACTACTTATTTACCCCAGTAATAATATTGAATAATAATCCCCAGTAATAATATTTACCTATATAATATATAGTTTACCTGTATACTTGTAGTTTATAGCCGATACACGGGTTGAAGCATTCTGATATATGAAACGCTGATAATATTATTATCAGCGTTTCATATATCAGAATGCTTCAACCCGTGTATCGGCTATAAACTACAAGTATCCACATCGGCTATCACTCCAGTAACCACATTCATTGCAACTCGACGCTATCGGCATCACTAGGTTACAAACAAACAATAATAAAATAAAAAACGCAAATGTTGTCACCATAAATCGGGCCATACATCGAGAATGGTTTGACCTACGGACGTGGGGAAGGGCTCATTCGATTCCTCATGGTCTGTTCTTCAAATAGGTAAATATTTATTCCGTTTTGACTTGTTTTGAAGTTTTTAGGGATTTTACAAAACTTTGACAGCCCTTAAAGGGCACTTTAAATTGAGTGAGAGAGCTGGCTCAAGAATTGGGGCGTCGTCGGACCAAGATGGATTTTTCCTGAAAATTTCAGATTTTTGGCTCCAGCCGTTTGGGACAAATCGTGCGTACGGCGGGCGGACGGAAAAATATTTATTGCAGATTCGGATTCTACACCTTTTGAAACGTGAACCATGAAATTTTCAGGGGGGGTTAGAATTTTTTTCCAGAGCGATTACAATGGTTTATTATTGAATAATAAACCAAAAAGAAAAAATACACCTGTGAAGCGGCGTGAACAATGGCGCTATGTGAACGAACTATAATTGACAACAAACATGAAAGTTGCATTGCTTTATCCCATCAAAAGAGGAACTCATCAACGAAGTATTCTCAAACATCATAACTAACCACACGAATTATAAATGGATTAAATGCAATAAATAAAAGAATAAAGAAGCAGATGACTTAAACTTCACAATTCAGAATGAGATCATCATCGGTATACTGCATTCTTTCAAATCGATTGACTCTGTTACGAGTGAAGATGAAACCTCTAACTATTCAATTGAATTTTTAAACTCCTTGCATATCCCAGCCCTACAATCGCACATTTTACGACTAGAGGTTGGTTTAGCAGTAGTCACGGTTCGAAACGTAAAATAACCAAAACTGTACATCGGAACCGGTTTGGTGATTAGGAAATTTATGAATAATGTGATTTACGCGAAGATACTCAATGGAAAATTTGAATTTGAGGAAGTTCTCATTCTAAGGATCCCGATGATCCCAAAAAATATAGTTTAAACGACTTCAATTTCCGATCTGTGTTGCACCCGGCAGGCCCGTAAACAATAAGGAAAATCCTTTTAGTTTTTTTCTGGAACCAGATTTTAAACCACAAATATCGTCTATCACACGGTGCCTAATAAAAAGGGGAACCCATGTACTAGAATACATGACCAATAAAGAATCCCTGAGATAATTCTATTATTTTAACCTAAATCAATCATCCAAATAATAAATTTATATTGGTACAAATTAAAAATCTGCTCATTAATATCCTGTAAGGCGGTACAAAGTTCGCCGGGTCAGCTAGCATTACAAGCATTACATTGAAAAACGCGATTTCCAAAATAACTCCTGAAGCAAAATGCCTCTACAATTATACCAGCTGATACGTTCCTCACTCAATATCAGGCGAGTTTTCCGATTAATTTTTCTTCCAAGCATGTTGACATTCACATTCCCATTTATATCCTGTTTTCTGCCAGAATAGAGCGAATTGATGAACTTGGAATGGTCAGGGAGGGGTTATTCGATTCCTCGGAAGCACGTGTATCAATAATGAGCATAAAAACAGTACTGTTATTTCGAAAGTTTCAACATCTAGATATTTGAAATTTCAGCCCTTCGATCTCGATATTTAGAAAAATGGTTTTTTAATGAACGATAACGCACAAAAAAATCATGAAATTCATTGCATGTTATAGTTAAGACTGTTAACATGGAATAACTGGCTACCCTCTGGTATTGCCACTACCTGGGAAAGACCACCTGACACTCATTCCACAAGATGTAGTTCAAATTTGAGCTTAATCTGTCTGAAAGAGATTTCACAGTTGAAAGCAAATATTTAGTTCTAACAGTTGACTCAATCAATCAAGCGGTTCATTCAATTAAGCGGTTGACGGAATTTCTGATTTATTGAAAGGTTCAGGGCTACGGGGCGGAACTTCGTTCAAAACAGGACCGTCATCTAAAGTGGCAGTCAAGATAATTTCCAACTTGAGAAGTTGAGAAACAAACTAGATTAATATCCTTTCAATTTCGGGCGCAGCTGCGATATCGCCGGAGTCTGTAGGATTATTAGCATTGACGAATGGCATCTTTACAGGATCCCCAACAACCGCTACCACACCTGGGAGAGAACAACCTGGTTTAGAATTTTCAATTATGAAATTTCGTCGAACCAAGAAAACGTCATCCCCCTTCTCGCTTAGAATATTTATGTATCATGTTAGAGAATTATACAAGTTTTATTGTTTGAACTTCCATTAAAAACTGCTAAGACGTCAAAACGAGAAAAAGTTCAATTTCACTCCCATTTTCTTCAACATTTATCTTTTAAAATAATTTTTTTGAGTCAGATGAGCTGGGAATGCTCAGAGACCCATCCCGATATAATCGGCGCCCAACATTATTTGAAAGTGACACGTAACATTACTAATCAATTCGCTGTCCGGTTTAAGCTGCTCATTGATAATAAATCACTCAAGAGTATGAGGTCGAGCAAACCACTTCCAGACGAGCTCACAAGATAAAAACACCAGTGCGAAGAAATCCATTCCTCCTTTCGGAGGCTGCGGAACTTCATCCATCATTTCCACAAACCACAACGGAATAACTCGTCCGCGGACTCCCCTAACCCTTTAACCCCGATAGATACCGGTTAATCCGGCCAATGTATTCACCGGAGGTCAGACCACGGGAAGGGCTGACAATGAAGAATGGGTTGAAACTTGTCAAAACATGTCTCTGTTCTGTTTTCTGAGGCATTTGCGGCACCGGCGGGACGGAGCGATCTATTCGTTACCGCTAATGATGCGGCATCACAGTCCCCCCCCAAGCTGAAAGGATATCAATCCTGTTTGTTTCTCAACTTCTCAAGTTTGAAATTACTAGCGACAGCGATCGTTGGATCGCAGTTTTGAAGGGCTCCAGGTGTGAAATTCCCGCCTCGAACAAGTGTGGTTAACGCGTCACATTAAACCGTTCAATTAATTCCAAATTTCGCCGCCATTCACCAAACAAAATTTTTAGAGATAGAGTAACGTTAAAGATCACCCAATTCCCGTATTTAGCGCTCTAGACAGTTGTCAAATATGAAAATTCAGCGATTAGCAGATATTAAAACGTTCTTCCTTCCTCTTCAACAAAACAGAGGCCACTGATCCCAAAAGGGAAAATGATACACCAACCTTTCACTTTCCAGGATTTAGGATATTCACGAACTGAACTTTTAATTGGTCAAAATCAAATCAATAAAGATTTATAAAATCGAAAATTGAATGCGTGATAACAGCTAGAATCTTAAAGCTATATGACAATGGATTTTCTAGATCGGTTTGCCAGCAGATCGTCATTGATACAGAATTCTAAATATAAAAGTTCATCTTTATTGATGGATTTTCATAGAAAATGAATATATCACAATAGCTCTGAAAATGTTAAGAATACAAAGTTTCGAAAAATTGCTTAATCGAAATATATATATATGTACAAATAAATGTCATAACATTAGCTGTTCTACTGAACTGTATAACTTTTGTTAATTAAACAGTAAATATTTAACAAATATGAAGGCGAAAGAATTTGGTGGATATTTCCAAAAAATCTGTGTCAAAAATTAGAAGAAAAGTGATTTTGGGTATTGGAATCGGACTATTTCGTCGTCATGACATGATAATTGTCACCATGATCAGTCATTGATGTTGGGTCATGGGGGACGATTTGATCCCAGTACCGAAAGGTGAGCTCGTTCTGACTATTGTAAAAGTCGATCGTTAGTAGGATGAGTCATATTTTTTCAAACTTTAATGCCGCAATATCCATTAAAAGTGGTTGAAGGTCCGTGTGACAATGTAAGGAGCTTTAATGGCTGTAGTTGCGATTGGTCTATTGATGGTCTGTGATTGTTCATTCTTAAGTTAAATTGTGCGGCTTTTCCAACCAAGAAGCTTCTTGATTGATCTTCTGTGCATTTTTTACAAATCAATTGGTTAATGCACATACGTGATTGACAATTTGCAACGCCCTGGCATCTGTATGAATGGGTAGTATTTGTGAAAGTCAAATGTGTGTCATCTATGGCAATTTCGCACAGCTTGCATCTTGGACGGTGGCATGGATGTAGTCCCCGGTGTCACTGATTTTGAGGCTGAACAGATGGATGCCGGGATTCTATATACATATCGATGTTGGGTTGTCGAGAAAAAAATCGGTAAAACATCGTGGTTTTTTCACCTTTTCTTAATGATTCAGTACAATTCATATTCAGCTAGAAAAAGCATAAGTGATCTTCCCTCTTCTCATACATTCGGCAATTATCTCATGTGTTAATGACAGTAGGAAGATGAGACCTTCCCCAAGTTAACAGCTCCGTTTTCCTTTGTGTTTGTTTTTTTCTGGTGCTGGGATATAAATAAGTTCCAAAATACAAGTTTTGTTGTTGTCAATTAAAAACCTATTTGCTTCTAGAAAGTTCTATATAAGGTAGTTAGGAACCTACTTGATATCTATACCAACTGGTTGTAATATAAAATTAAAAAAAATAATTGTGGGTAACACGAAACTGCATTGGTTTTGGGTGGTTGGAAAAAGTATCAACAGGAAAATCGATATTTACCCAATAGATCCATAGATATCGATGTTGATGGACGATATATCGTAAGTGTCGATATTTATGGTTCGATTTTGGTTTTGATTCAATAATCAATATTTGATTACCGATATCCCATATCTAGTGTTAACAGCTTCCATTATCTCGGTAGGATCGAAAACAGTTTAATATAGCTAAAAATATCGAAAGTTCAGTATTGAGACTAGTTTCCAATTGAAACCCGTCTTTCGAACTTGGCACACAAACTACAATTGTCGCGAGAAGCTTTTCTCAAGTTTAACGAGAATCCCATAGATTAACATTAGCGTTGTAGCGGCTCATCCCCCGAGGGACAAAACCGTCGTCACGACGACTCCAAGACAATGAAACCCATTGAAACTCCGCGACGCCCCTTGACATGCTAACAAGGAAGTTTAGGATGGGTAGCTCCCTCTCGGAATGAGAAACCCTAACAATTGCTCTAATGTCGGCCTGAAACGTCACGCCCTGAGTCTGTAGAATGTGTAACTGTAATACTGTTCTAGTAATATGATAACCGTCAGCCAAGTTAGGTATGGCAGATAGCATCCGGTTTGTTATTGTCAACAAAAGACCTTTGCATTGGGACGACTAAAAGGAAGAGCTATTTTGCTCGGTCCTCAGGTTAATAATTATTAATGTAAATCGATCGAAAAAACAAACTTATTTTAGGCATGGACTTTTGGGTGTTCCTTATGTTTCAAATTCGAAATTTTGAACGTTCATTTCTCTTTTTTTTTCCTTTTGGTCTGAAACTAACGTGTGCGCCACTAAAATTCACGCCGTAGGATCACGTTTACCCTTGCTGCGTTGACAGCAAAGTTAAAATTATGGAATCCAGCTTTTCGAAACCATGTTCGGGACACTCAAAACCTTCCACCTCCTTCCCCGCCCACTTCATCAACTTGAAATATTCACCAGTTGTTTGAAGATGTTTAATAAAGGTCTGGTTAAAATCTGAATTCAATAGAGTTATAATAATAGCTGTGCACAGGAATATTTGTCGGGAAAAACAACGTCGATTTTATTGAAACATTCAGTGAAATCAGTTGGCTATTTTTGTGAATATTTCCTCTTCAGAGGTTCATGAACAATCAAGCCCAAATACAATTCACATCCTTCAATTCAATACAATATCTGGGTTGAAGAACCTTCACCGAGAGGCACAGACACTTGTTGAATTTGGATGCTCCTTTCCATATCCTACCTCATTATTGAAGTGAAGCACCAAATAGCAGGTTCCAAGCTTCTCTCAAACCGTCAGCAAATTGCTACTTTACAACTTAACAGAGATGAATTTATCAGGGAGTGAAATTGCGAATTCAGCTGTTCGCGAGTGCAATGTATTTTGGGAGAAAGACAGAACCCCAACAGTGTCAAAAAACTATTTGAATTGTATGAGGAGTGGAGGAAGCTGCAAAAAGACTCTTGCTAAGAAGAAGAAAGCATGCTGGATTGCTTGTATGATATAGCACACTCCAACGCTCTCACTATCATCAAGTTTTCCTACAACAACAAAGGGAGCCAGGTGGTCCGGTTGAGTGTCTCGAACTTGGTTCCGAAAAGCGGGATTCTATAATTTCAACTTTGGTTTCAATGCGGCACGGGTTAACGTCATCCTAGGGGGAAAATGTTTGGCCCATGGTAGTCTTAGGCAAAAATAAAAAAGATGAGAGGGTATGCATACCGTTTATTGAAAAAATAGAAAAAAACAATGTTTTCTCTCAGAATGTATAAGGGACATCTCCTGATGGACTTGTTTAAAACATTAGCTCGATATGTCTTGAAGTCGTCAAGAAAAAAGGATAAACATGCTGACATTTTAGTCAAAATTATGAAACAATATCCACACGAATTTGAATGTTATTGTGCTCCAACATGATAAATTAAAGATAAACTACCATGGTCTCGGTACTATTCATTTAGAACCGCTTGCGTACGAGTATAAGCATCCACTACACGACGACTTTCAAATTTTCATCAAAAAAATGGAGCGATTGGAATAGCTCTGAAAAATTTGGTATCATCCTTGCGCCAAAAAATCAATCATTCTAAACAAAAGAATGAGTTTGTTAAAAAAATCTTTTTGAGAACTTTAAATTGGAAAACATTCAAAAATCGTATTAAAAAAAATATATCGGAAAATTAAACATAAACTGTTAGAAGTTGTTAGATTTATATATTTTTTCAACTCAAAAAAATCACTAGGTCATGTAGCCATTGGAGCTCAAATTGTACTTGCATTCAATTAGAATTTGCAGAAAAAGTGGATAGAAATTTTTTAAAATCCAAAATCTTAGTCATTTAACTTGAATGAAATTTTATAATTTTACACAATTTGCTCGTACTATCTTGCTGCATGACTGGAGCTGTTTTATGTCCCGTTTTTCCTACCTCTCCTCCTCTTCTATACCCCCCCCCCCCCAATACGAAACGCAAACTGATACAGTGGGTTGCATTTATTTATTGTTTTATATTTATAATTTATCGCTATCCATAGCTCCATTTTTTCGTTTCCTCGAAGTGATTTCTAACGGGGAAACTAATAACAACAAAACGAGCGGAAAGTTTACTACATCCATTAATAAAATTGATACATATGTAATGCCAATAAAATAAATAATTTTAAAAAAAATGGCTACATAGAGACCAACTACACGGTTGGAAGGAGTGCGTGATAAATCGAGAGTTTTCCAACGATTGATGAACGAGTTCCTCTCATTGAAAACTTGAGAAGTTTCATTTCCCTATAAACGGTTGTAGCTCAATTGTAACTTTTTTTTTACCAAAACAATGCTTCTTGAATCTATATGCCAAAGAAAAGGCATAAAACGTCGATAATGTTTTTCACTTCCTCAAAATTCGTTAGTTCGCGTTCCATGGTTTGCAGAATCCATGGAAGTCTCTTGTTGACCCAAACATCTTGCCAGCCATCTGTTTCATGGAGAAAGACAGTGGCCAGCGAAAAAACGCATGTGAAAACATACGGGATAGGACGTCTGAATTCAATAGCTGAACAGGGAGGGCAGTCAGTTTACGGACTAAGGCCGCGGCTCCACTGGCCGTAATTGGTCGCGCCGTAATAGTAGCGCGCTACACGCGACAGTTGGGTGGCTCCACTGGCAACAGAGAACGAACTGCAATCCGTCGCGCCGCCGTGGCTTCACTAGCAGTAGAAGTCAGCGTGCCGTGTGACATGGAAAGCATCACACCTCGAGGAGTAAGAGGAACACTCAATGGAGTAAATGTAAGAAATATGTTCTTGTACCACTTCAATTGTGCAGAAGGATCCATCCCATGGCAAACCAAGTACATGTAGAAAGAGTTCACATGGTAAAAGAAGCATGAAGTTGCAGAATGTGTATTTATGCTCAAGAGACTAATTAGATTTAATTGCCATGATTATTATTAATATAGTAAACAACATGTTATTATTCTTATTTTAAACATTGAATAAATAACATTTCACTCACCTATTTCATTGAGTTTTTCTTTATCAAATTCCAACAATTTCTCTTCACCAACAACCCCTGCAGTTACTTTTTTCCATGCATCAATTCTAGCATTTCTGTTTTTGTAATTCTCATCAACTTTACTATATAAAATTGGGTATTTCTCAACTTCTAATATAATTACCTCACAATCAAGTTCAACCTCCATTGTTTACAAACAAAAGAATTCACTACACTCAACTAAACAGTTCACAAAGCAGACTAGCGTCACTTGCTACTTGGTCGGTTGTTGGACTGAGACGCGGCCGACGCTGCAGTCTACAGCTAGTGGCGCAAGGTAGTGGCGGCAAAATGTAGCACTAGTCACTCGCGACGAAGTTGTGGAAACCCATTTCAAATAAAAACGGAGTAAGATGAAACGTTGTCTATATTTCCACGAAAGCAAAGGAGTTACACTGTTAAATCGATTTCGACCGTTAGGTCATCATCAGTAACAAACATGAACTCAGTAAATCGGAACGCAGTCAGTTTCCTGCTCCCCAACTCTTTTTTTTTTTTTTTTTTTTTTAATTCGTTGGTGACTGGAAGCTCCTAAACTATCTCCATCAACTGGTCAACTATACAGTTCAATTCATTTCCGCCGCAAGAGCATGCTCCACAACGATGGCACTCTCTTAAGACGTTATTCTCACTAGGTATTTTCTCTTTCTGGTTTTAGTGATTACTCTGAAAATGCAGGAACTAGTTATTTTAGCTGATCCCGTCAGTACTCTCACATCGCTGTTGTACTCAGGCTAGGCGGTGGGCGAACTGAAATCAACCTCATTTTCCGCGAATACACCCCGTGAATCTATCACACTAATATGCTCCCGTTGGGGTTCATTATCCAGGGCGACGACATTCGCTTGCTCAGAGCAAGCAAGACGTTGAACTGAGCAAACACCGTGAGCGTGCATAATTATGGCTCAAAGCGATCGAACGAGGTAAATGTTTGTGATGGCGACCGCCCGAGCTTTTGTTAGAATTGTTCCCCGTCACATTATCCGGCGGCGGGGGATGTAAACACGAATAGGATTTTGATTCGCCGGAGACGTTGGCAGGAGAAATAATTGCGGTCGTACCGCCATCCCAGGCTCCCCAGTCTGTTATTTCAATAAATAGGAGGCGCTGCCGCGGCATTCCTTCACGTCGGATGGAAAAGCCTTTTGGCAGGTGTATTCATGTGGTATTCATGTTGGTCGTTCGGAGGCGTATTATGTAAGTTCAGTGTGTTCAGCCTCCTACGCGGGGTAAACAGCGAACGCGGAATATATAACGTTCAGAAGCTTCCCTTTTCACAAAGGTCCTATTATTGCCCTTTCACTATCAACGAGGACGTTCTTGCGGCTTTTTGATATTCTATAGTTCAAAATGGCTGGTTAATGGTTCGAGGTATGTAAGTATATTTACGTATTTATTTGTTATACTACTACTATTTAAGTTGATTCCAGTATGTTGAAGGTGCGGCGTACACAACAGACAAATTTAAGAATGATTTCAATAAAGCATATCTACAGTTACTGTGAAATAAAAAAGAAAAGTGCAATCCGAAAGGCATACCTAATATAAAATGCTATAAATTATTTTTACAAAATTATATTATTTTTTTCACAAGAACTTTTCATAACTGCCAAGCCGTCAAAACATGAATATGGAAAAAATTGATGTTTTATATGATATTCCATTTGCGTAAAATGGCTATCTAGAAATATTAAACCCACATGTTGGAATTGCCAGCGTGTTTTTCTCCCAACAACGCAGAGCACGAAAATTTACCCGAACTAAACAGAAATGCACCTTATTACACATGCAACGTGATGTGACTTTTCTCGAATGAAAGCTGTCGTATGACTTACACATCTACCTGACCTTTCCCGATAATGTTATCAAACCTAAAGCACGAATGATAATTACGTTCTACACGAACTACTATTATTTCAGTTTCCTTCAAAATCGGTTTTCTTTATATCATGATATTCTGACTGTGTGACCACCAAACTACAACTGATGAATTGTACTGCGATACTTGAAGTTTGTCGCAATGCGTAACTCCCTCTCGTAAGTGGGATTTTGCACTTGTTCGTGCAGAAAGTTTCAAATCGCCACGCGAATCTTTTTTGACCTTTACCTAATGAAATTAGTACACTTACGTCGCTCCGGGACGCATATTAATTATAAATTTAATGAAAAGTTATAGAACCCTGCGGTTGGTCCTTGGCACGATTTACTGATAACCTACACATATTGTATTTTGCTTAATTACTTACAATAATATAATGGAACTTTGTTATCTACCAGAAACCTAATTTTGAACGACTGACTCGCAACACTATAATAATATTATTATGCAAATGATAGCAATAATAAATTAATTAAATTAAATTAAATATATAAACTTATTAATAATATTATTATGTGAACTGATAAAAATGATGAAGTTGGGTCTGGGAAACTTTTGTATCGATTGAATATTAGAATCCAGTCAATCGGATTCTCGATTGAGGGGATCACATCAGTCAGAACAACCGTGAGCTTCGACAGGGGGTGGGCTCCATCCACAGACGAGCGATCCAGTGCATCCTCGAAAAAGGTGATAATTTTGAAGAGTGTGCACGATACTGTTATTCAGTTTTGTGATGTCGTCGTTCAAATGTAAGTTTGCAAGTTAATATCTGTAACTAGACTTGAATTAATAAATCCATATATATGTATATGTTTACGTAGGTGGATAATTATTGACCTAGATTTATAGTAATCCAGAAGATGCTTCTGGGTGTTTATTGAGGTTTGATCTTGAATTTAAAAAATTGTTCCCAACGTTTAGGAGTTTTATTTCTTGACAAGGAGAAATAAAAAATCCGAAACGTTGGGAGCAAGTTCTTTTAATTCAAGAACGAACCTTAATGAGCCCCCAGAAGAGCCTTCAGAATTACTATATACATATTCCTTAGGTGAACAACATATACTTACATTTCATGATATTAGCGTGAGATAACGACAAATGCTAACTAAGCATACGTACTCGTAGGTTTTATAAGAGGCCTGGGCGCCCACAAAACCTCAGTCTCCTTTCAACGGAGATTGCTCCCCCGTGCTGTATCGCTCTTCCTAAGTTTGAATTCTAATATAGTTTTTTTAAACTCATCCGTCCAAACGACTTATTTAGCTTATGTAATATAGATACGTAATAGAAAGTCGTGTTACTTACCTACACTATACATAGTTTATAACTATATGCTATAAATGTATAACTCAAGAACGGCTGAACTGATTTAGCTGAAAATTATTGGTGGAGAGGTAGCTTAAAATCAGGAGAACGACCTAAGATAATTTTTATCACGTTCCTGTGAGAACTGATAAAAACTGGTAGCATAGAACTAAGACCGTTTGAAGAGTTTGAAGATCGTTTAAATTGAGAAATGTGCTTAAAAATTAGGGTTTTTTTGTTTTAGAACCAAGACACGGACAAACAGTACTATGACATCAAAGGCGGGGGTCACAGGTCTGGGAACAGGAGGGGCCTGCCAGAACCACCTCAAATGATGATAGTTAAAATGATAATAATACCGAAACGAGTTATTTTCATTCAAACGTAAAAATTCTCTTTGATATCAAATACCCACAATGTAGAAAAAGAAAAAAAAAACATTTAAAACACAACAAGGTCATTAATTATTTATCGTACAGCCTGTTATGCGGAATAACTTTTGGATTTTACGGGCCGAGGTAGTCTCGGTTTTCCCTCTCAAATTCTACGGAACGAAAAGCAAGTTTGAATTTACCCATTGTTTCATAGGTTCTACATATTGAACTAAAATATTTGAAGTTCTACCAATATAACTCAGCAATTTGATAGAATAACATCATTGACTCTGAATAGATTCATTACATCATTTTTCCCCCCTTTTATGGGGTGGGAGGAACCCCTGGTCACTGAGACCGGTAGGATCTATTGTGACACTTTCCCAGTTTTATTTGAGAATGTTTTTAATTTCCTCTTCATTCACAAAGTGAAGGAGGTTTACAGGTGTTTCCTTGGCAATATCGGCGGGTGTTAGGGGCACCCTTTCCGAAATGCTGGAATCTTATCGATGCAGTCGTAGAGTAAGTGTTCAGCTGTCTCCGCTTCTTCGCAACAGAGCCGGCATTCTATTGTCCTGGCCTTACCCATTTTGTTAAGGTGGTACCTTAGAGGGCAGTGGCCAGTGAAGAGCCCCACAAGTTTGCGAAGTTGTCAACACCTTGTTGACAATAGGGAATGTGCGCGTTTCTTTGAGATTGTAAGAAACCGCTTGGCTTGTCTCTGCTTAGGATTGTGTTGTTCAAGTCTTGTCCTCCCATTTCTGGACCTGTTGAGTTATATAACTCTTGGTAACTCCTAGTTGCGGTTCGGGTCCAATTGGGCTGGACTATGATCACTTTTCAGCTAGTCGATCAGCTTCTTTGTTGCCTTCTATTCCTTCATGACCTGGTACCCAAAGCAACGTTAATTTGTAGCCGAGGGCTGCAGCCTTGAGTGAGGTAAGGCAACTCCAGGTCAGCTTTGATGTTGTTGAGAAGGCAGAAATGGCCTTTAATGCTGCCTGGCTGTCTGACAGTATGTAAATTCTTGCACCTTTGAGTCGTTTCCTGGCAATCTCTTGTGCATATTTCTATAGCATGGGTTTCTGCCTGATAAATGGTGGCTACATTGCCCTTACTTCATGATTCAGAATGAAATCATCGGTACACTGCATTCTTTCAAATCAATTGAGTGTGCAGCAAATGAAGATAAAACCACTTACTGTCGTATTGAATTTTTAAATTCCTTGAATGTGCCAGGCTCACCACCGCACAGTTTACCTGTAAAGGTTGACTTAGTAGTAATCATGCTTCAAAACATAAACCAACCAAAACTGTGCAACGATCCGCCTTGCATTCTCCACGGCCAAATCACAAGATCAATCCTTAGAAGTTTGCGGTCTGAATCTAGAAACACGTGTGTTTCCCCTGGTCAATCATATGCGACATGTTCAAGGGTCGGATGACCACCTGCGTTATTTGTTCTTGCACCAGATAATGGAACAAAAAATGTCATCTATCACAAGGTGCTTAATAACAAGTGGAACCCATGTACCAGAGTACAAGGCCAATAAAGAATACTCAAAATACTTGTTCTTTTTTATTTATCTACATTAATAATCCAAATGAAAAATTGATCTTGATAAAATTTGAAGTTTGCTCATTTATAACCTCTATGGCGGAACAAAATTCTTGGGTCAGCAGGTTTTATAATGAAAAAGGCTGAAAACGTATTTAATTCGTCGCCAGGGAGGTCCAGATACGTCCATTCGATGTAGAGTAAAAAATTATTAAATCTACATCCGAATTCTACTAGTCATATCGGTATTGTTAATTAAGCAAAAATTGAATGGGCCTATAAACATACATTTTTAAAAACGTCCATCCACTTCATACCAATCTGATACCGAATCCATGAAGGAAAAATAGGTGTATGTCTGTTTTTGTTACTGTGTATGTGACCATACAAAGCTGCAAAGCGTGCAATTATTAACCAACGTAGATTTTTCTTTTTTCGAGTGGTGTCCATTACTCTCTTTGCTCGTCTAACCCCTGAAGTTTCGAATTTCACGAACGAAGAGTGAGATTAGTAAGGTGATGAAATGGTGTAGTTGCCCCTTCCATTGAGCTGGATGAGGTAATAATGCTCCGCCACGCTCAGTGGATGACCCAGACGCTCGAAAACGTCTGATTCACCTCCCAAGGCGACGGATTCAAGAATCGGGAATCCATCACAGATTGTAGAGCATAATGCTGAAGAACATGTAACGCTGCTGAGTCGATGATTCTTAACAGATTTTCATGATTTTGAATTGATTCCAATTAAACCTACTCTAATTGTGCAACAAACTGGAAATTTCTAGTTTCAAGAAGGAAAGGAGAAATTTCCAACTAAAAAAAGTCGTTTATCTCCACAAATTAGGTCCTCGCTACTCAGGCTATAACTGTCAATAGTTTTGGTTTATTATTCAATAAAAACCATTGATAGTGCAATGATAGTGAATTTAAACTGTTGCAAAACACAAATTTCAACAACCATTCCAAAACTTTCATTTCTGGTTTATTATTCAATAATAAACCGTTGTAATCGCTCTGGAAAAAAAAATTCCAACCCCCCTGAAAATTTCATGGTTTACGTTTCAAAGGGTGTAGAATCCAAATCTGCAATACAAATTTTTCCGTCCGTACGTACATTTTCTCCCAAACGGCTGGAGCAAAAAATCTGAAATTTTCAGGAAAAATCCATATTGGTCCGACAACGCCCCAATTCTTAAGCCAGCTCTCTCACTTAATTTAAAGTGCCACTTAAGGGTTGTCAAAGTTTTTTAAAATCCCTAAAAACCTAAAAAAAAACCAGGCGGCCTAAATATGAACTTTTTTGAAGAACTTTCTATGAGGAATCGAATGAGTCCCTCCCCAGGTCTTCAGCTCAAACCATTCCCGATGTATGGCATGCTGCAAATTCTTTCACTGGGATTATTCAATTTTATAAATAAACTGAGTAAAACAAGCCCGCAGCGCAAGGGTCTCGTACGGGACTATCAACCACAGGTTTTTGGGTTCGTTTCCCGCGTTTGGCAGGAATTTTTTGCCCCATATGAATATGCTATACACACTTGGACACAAGAGAAACGTTTTGCCCCGCATACACACCTAGGCACAAGACAAAACAAAACGCTGTATCTATGTGTCACAAGTGCCATAAAATCATAAAAAAGACGCTGCAAATTCTTTCACTTCATTCATTTCGCTTGCATCCTTAATTTGAATTTCTACTAAGCTTTGGAGTGTGCGTGTTTCACAGGTGATAGAGCGATTGAATTTCAGGAGATATGCATAGAGCACGTAAATCGGGTTTCAACCAGAATAACTATTTGGACTGATCAGCTGGTCATATTTGTGTGCCTCGTGAAATTCAATAATCGCTCTATCACCTGTGAAACACGCACACTCCAAAGCTTAGTAGAAATTCAAATCGGGAATGCAAGCCAAATGAATGAAATTGAACAATAAACCCCAGTGAAAGAATTTGCAGCGTTTTCTGAATCTTCGCTCCCAATTTTAGTCTAGAGGCCTAAAAAACTTCGGAAATTTTGGTTTTGCCAATCCTTTCAACCGCTTCACATGCTATAATTCTCCATCGTTTCTTATCATTCTTGTTTTGCTCATGGATTTTGGTTTAGTACTTGAAATATTTCAACTAGTTTAATGTTCATTTTTAAAGTGGGTGAACGGAGGGATGATCGCCATTTCCTCACTAATTTCATTTAATCACTCATTTGAAAACTCTTGTTGTTGTGTGACCTTCATTCATGACGTTGCTCTACAAACCTCAAAAAATTTGAATATCCTGTTGGTGGTGGTGGTGGGGGGGGGGCTGGAATAGGCAATCCAATCAAGCGTTCCTCATAGAGTTTATCCTGTCAATTTTCCTGATTATTTAGGTTCGGTTAACAACTTCGGTCTTGTTTCGAAATGTATTTAAAATCTTTACAATTCAATCATTGAAAGAAGGGAGTTGATAAATCGTTTTCTGACAAACATTTTTTGTGTGGCTTATTAAAACTCAGGAATTTAGAATTTGATTAATACGAAGGGGGAGGGGAGAGGGGCATTCCCTGGCAGTTTTAATGTTTTTTTTTTTTTTTTTTTTTTTTTTTTTCATCAAAAACTTGGTCTAGTTTTAAAACTTATTCAGTGAGTTTTAAAATGCTTTTATGAGTGTGATCGTATTAAAACTGGAAATAAGGCCGTACCTGTAATGCGTGCATTACTTACCAACATATTTATACACAACAACTTTAAAATGACTGAAAATCTCTGTAGCATGTACGTTTTAAGAATTGTTAGCGGAAAGCTTTGGAATGTGGCATTTCAGCCACGAGGAACTACAATGTTCTACACAATGTTTTACAATGAACTGAAGTTTCGAAGTCAAATCCATAACCATCTCTAACAACTTTCGACCTCAGATCCCATTAGATAGAAGTTAATGAGAGCCGAAGTGACTTTTACAATTATTGCAATAGCCTAATTTTCCATGTAAATTCGATAAAAATCGGATTTTTAGTTGAGTGAAAAGACAAACTGCATGAGACACTTTTTGTTTCGTATCAGCAGCAGAATCGATCCTTGAAGATTGGTCCATCTCAAATGTGGACACCCTGTATATGTGCGTTTGGGCGGATTCCCCGTGCGTTTCCTAGTTATCGTCACGTGTAAAAGTGGGCGTTTCTTCCCCGCCCCGTTACGGGCTCCAGGTGTCGAAAAGAAAGGGGACGAAATCCCTATTGGCGAAAAAAGGGAGTTCGGCGTCTCATGCAACATGCAAAAGCAATTCGATTTAAAACGTGAAAAAAATTAACGTGAGGGTCTATTTTACCGATGAAATGTGAAAAGTATCCAAAAACTGAATGACGCGACTCAGAGACGGCGGAAACGGTGAAAATTCCGGCAGGCCGTGAGGCTAGGCGAGACGGGACTGGGGCTCGGGCGGGTTCCGAGACTCAAAAAACCCCCCGCGATTCTGCGCAAGTTCCCCGCATTGCGCACCTCCTCCCGCCCATCTTTTTAGCCCTTCGGCTTTGTCTAGAACCTCTCTACCTTTTTCCACGTCATTTCCTTCATTTTTTAGAGCGAATTTCGCTTTTTTTTTTTCAGAAAACGAAGCGGTTACTTGAATGAAAGTGTCTCCCAAAACTTATAGGATAAACAACTCCTTACGGAATTCTCTTCGTGGAAATCCCTGCTCCTGTACAAGACAGGGATGTTTCCTGCGACTTCAGGCCTTGGAATTCAACTGGGACAGTTTACACAAAAAACGTTAAAATGATGCAAACCTCTCAAAACAAAGTGGTTTGGGAAACTTCAATTCATCGGTTTCCAACCTTTGCTGGACTGCCGCCCTCCCTACTTAGTACTGAGGAACTGAACACTTTCCAGCTCCTCCTCTATCGTGGGAACGATTGAGACCAGAAGAAGAACGTCATAAAACAGAGTCAGTGAGAGAGCAACACAGTTGGAAAAATGATTAAAACGAAATTTATTGCACCTTTTTTTTGTTACATTTTTATGAAACTTACATTTGAATATAAGAGATATCAGTGGAAGCGTGTGGTTGCTAGCTGAGAGCCAGTTTCTTCCCGTCAGGTTCTTTGCTTAAGGTAAGAAGGCGAAAATCATCACTTTTCTTGATGTCAAGTGGATTTTTCTCTTAATTATGGATTATGTGTCACCACGCTGAACTCCTGAATGTGGTAGGAGAAGGGAAATCCAATCTCAAACTTTTGGAAAAGGCTCCAAATTGAGGTGAGTAATGTTAGCTTCAAGCCCGAATTCGGTGAACCTACTACCATCCAAAAAGCTGGCTTTCAGAGTCCCATCCGTTACTAGTTCAGTAAGGTTTCCCTTGAAAGCTACTTGGTGATGTTTCAATATTGACAAAAGGTTACACGACCCACTAAGACATTTCGGGAAGTAAGAGAATCAATTCGACGTACGTAGCAGTTGAAATCCAATTCTCATGCACCTATCCACTTTTTGCAGAACTTGTGCAAAAAAAATATATATAGCGTGATTTTCTTGACTTCTGAATGTTTAGCCTTGTGGTGGTGGGTCCGAAGGCCAGTGGAATAATTTCAATATTTATCTGGCTATATATTTGATTTATTTATAACTTTATTTTACTATTATTACTATGTACAACGAGAACTATGTTTATAAAATTATTAGGCAAAGCTGGTCACACACTTTAGGCAGAGTTTTGTCGAGATTAACACGCTAAACTTATTTTCAACTGCATGTTTTATTCATCTTATAATAAACTATCAAGTTTTACATTTACAGTAAATAATGTTACCAGCTTTGCTGACTACTTTTATGGGTAAACATAGTTTGGGTTATACATAGTATTAACAGTAAAAATGACCATATAGAATTTGTAGTTTTCTCCGAAAATTGTACAATAAAAACTTCTCTTTTTTTGCGGGAGCTCAAATATTTCCCGTTATCTACAGGGTAGAAGGAGTTCCATGGAAAAACATTTCCCTTGCAAAACTCGGCGGTTAGGGTGGTGCTTACCCCACGGTGTCATTTCAGGGCTAATGTTTATTCAGCAATCACGAATTTTTTAATCAGGGTAAAAAAAAAATAGTTTTTGGTGACTGTAATTTTTAAAAGTCCACGATTACTTTTTCAATGTTCAATAAAAAATATTAACAATTGAATTTTCAGGGATGGAAAATTTGGAAAGGCAGACACTTGAAAACAGGGGTTTTGAACACTCTTCGACGGATTTGACGAATTTAAAATTTGGCCCAATATAGGAACCAAAACTTGTTTTTTTATTTATTAAATAAATAGGCGCCTAGAGGAGGGGAGTACGGGTAGCTTTTGGTGGGTCACATGCAACTTTCGCTTACTGTTCTGGTGGTAGCCTAGTTTTGCCACCAAGTCTGAGAAGCAGCCGAGGCGTTGTGCTCATTTTCGAGAGCCAAAAAATGTTTGTTGTCCGAATTCAAAATTTCCACTCGCATTCCCCGTTTCATGGCCTACTACACAAATTTGGATCCGCGTCTGTCGGTCTGTCTGTCAGTATTTCCTTGTTACAGCTATAGCTACCACAATTTTGAATGAATTTAGCTCATATTTTGAGGGACTCGAAGAACTTTCCATGAGGAATCCAATGAGCCCCTCCCCAGGTCCATAGGTCGTAGCCGTATTCCCGATTTATGGTGCCAACACTTGCATCCACATTCACTACATCACTAGGTTACTGCAATCAAAACAAAAACAACAGCGGTTTTTTTTTTTTTTTTTTTTTTTGATCGCAGCAACTTAGTGATGTAGTGAATGTGGATACTGGAGTGAACTCCTAAAAGGGTTTATAGCCGATACACGGGTTGAAGCATTCTGATATGCATGCTCCGTCTTACGAAATTTAAAATTTTCAAATAGAATATGTTTCCATTGTAATCGCTCTTGAAAAAAAAACGCTGCAAATTCTTTCACTGTGGTTTATTATTCAATGATTCATGATTTGAATTTCTACTAAGCTTTGGAGTGTGCGTGTTTCACTAGTGATGGGGCGATTATTGAATTTCAGGAGGCAAATATGATCAACTGATCAATCCAAAAAGGTATTTTGGTTGAGAACCGATTTAAGTGCTTTATGCGTATCTCCTGAAGTTCAATAATCGCTCTATCACCTGTGAAACACGCACACTCCAAAGCTTAGTAGAAATTCAAATCTGAATCATTGAATAATAAACCCCAGTGAAAGAATTTGCAGCATTTTCAATAGCATCCTCCTATACATCCTAGTCATTATATGAACTAGAACATCACTTATCAAGGCTCTGCCAGCTATATCAAGGCTCTGCCAGCTATGGTGGTGTATTCGGTATGGGTTCTTCGTTTTGAATTCACATGTTTGTAAGCCATACATCCCTGTAACAGTACGAGAGGAATGCCTAAAAGGCAGATGTCCCTTGGAGTGTAGGTTTAGTGTATGCCTCACAGGCAGGTGTCCCTCCGAACCGTAATTTCATTCATGTTGCTACATAAGCGTTAAGACTTCTCCGCGTATCCACTGACATATGAGCAAAATTGATGCTTTCAATATTATTGCAATACGGAGAGAAAATATCACTTACACTGCTCCTAAATAAAAGTTATGTGAAAAACCGTTATGAATCTTCACTCTTGGGGCCCATGAGTGTTCAAAAAATTAAGATTTGCATTTTTTTATTTTCGAGTTTTTCCCCCTGTTGCAGCGCTCAATATTTGGAGTCACGTAAAAACACACATTTACCATTTTCCAAAATTTGAGGGTTCCGAAAGCACAAAACGCATCTATTCAATTTTCACTTTAGCATGAAATTCGTGCTGTTGCTTCAAAATAACTTGTATGTCTCGATTACTAATTAAAATAGAAAATTTCTATTCAACTCAGTTATTTCTATTGGTTCTGATAAGAAACTCAAATAAAGGCGTATAATAATAGGAAGCAGCGGAAATCTTAAAGTTTTAAGGGGCTGGAACCTTCTTTCCGGGTTGTTTCAAGGGAAGAGCAAATTAAAAGTCAACACTGAAATATTTCTACCTGTGTAAGGAGAGTAAAAAGAAATCTCACTTTCTCCGGCTCAAGACAAAAAAGGTAGTAATTAATAATGAACATACCGTAGCGACGTAGTTCCGGAGGAATTGTTGGAAAGGGGCTGAACTGAGCGGGAAGTGAGTTCTGCCGGGGAACAAAAACACGAAGGGCTTGATATTCATAGGTGCATATCGCCCGGGATTGCAAACATTTTTGAATCCTTCAGTAGGGAGATTGTAAAGTCGCTCTGAAGATTTTTTCAGTACATGGACGCCTATTAGGATTCCTCCAAGGAGGTGTGGCACAACCCAAACATGAAAAAAAGAAGCCTGAATACAAATCCCGTTCAGACCTATCCAAGAAGAAATCTGAATAAAAAACGCTGTTGATTCTAAAAAACTCGTTTATCATTTCAGATAACTCTTCTACGCAGATCAGTGAACTTGAACGGAGTATGTGGTTCTTATTGTAGATTGTCAACACCAGGAACCTACACCAGGCTAGGAATAGAATCTACAACTCATTTCTGACAAAACGTGCCCTAAAGAAACCTTTTTTTAGCGGCTTTGTTTTCAAGTTATTTTCATTTTAAGATTTGTTTTTGTGTTTTCGTTCTCAATTTACCAAAACAATCATAACTCCTATGTACATAAGAAAATTCAATTTCAATTATACCTACCGTTGGGAAACGCCTCAAATTTTCTATTTGCCTACTATCATAGAATATTGAAGATTGTTCCAACAGGTGAAAAATCAATCAGAAAAGTGAATTTTTGTCAAATGTTCAGGATGACCACTTTCTTCATACTCTGTAGGTCTAATAAAATTCTACTTTTCAAATTAGACTTTGGTCCTAAAACATGCCTCAGAATCTCAGCTTTTCAAAGGTGTACTCAAAATGTCTAGTACCGCAGAATTTAGTGGAGACAATTTCGTTTGACTGCGGAAAAACGTGGCTTCTCCTATGAAAATCGATATTTTTTACGATATTCGATGGGAAGAAAGTAAATAGATTCAGGTTCGTATGAAATCTGAGAGTCCACGGCTTTGTGGCGTCCCCAACGTGCTCGTTAACTACTTCGTTCGTAGGCTAATCATCATTCGGAATAAATTCAACAAGGAGACCAACCAAACTGGCCATACCAAACTGGCTGAGAGGCAGTACGCGAATACCGGCAAAGGTTCCCAGACTGGCGAATTCCCAGTTAGAAAATTAAACGTTTTTTTCCTTTCAAGTACAATAAAAATTGAATTCCCTCAAGTACATAAGGGAGCTATGGCCATTTTGGTGAATTAAGATTGAAAATACGAGGAAATTTGAAATAACTTGAAAGCAAACCCTCAAAAAATTCTAGGGGCATTTTTCGTCAGAAATGAGTTGTACATCTATCCCTAGCCTGTGACAGGTTCCCATAACAGGTACCAATATTTTATGGAACTTGTCGAAGTGTTAAGTGAGCCAAAAACTAATTTTGGTTGTATGTTATACAACAAGGCGCACAGGTGCATAGGTCTACAAGGTGTATGCTGGGCTCCAAATCTATTCTTGTTCATTTAGATTCCATTAAAGGGACCATTTATATTTCACCAAGTTGGATCGATTTGGAACGAAATTAGCCAAAAGGTAGGCTCCATAGTATCACTGAACTCCACACCTTTTGATTACCTTCCAAAGATATTCGGACGACTTAGTCTTAAATGTAGTTCGGTGATTTGACCTTTACTAGTCCTTCTATAAAAATCAGAAGCTGAAATCAAAACCACGAGGCACTCGCGCCGCTTCTCCGCAGTTTCAATATGAACTGTTACACTTTGGAACGTAATTTACGTGGATAATGAATGGTTGATGTACACAAGACTGAATTTTTAAAGTCATCAATAAAATACTGGCAGAGTTTCCTCAACTAGATAAAGAAAAAAACAACGATTATTGCCCCAACGGGGCAAAATCTCAAAATACCATTGGCTGCGGAAATAGGAAGTCGGGTTCCGCAGGGATGTCGAAATTATCCTCAGACTCCCAGGGAAGGACGCGATCCGAATAAATCATTTCCCTGGAAAAACTTAGTTGGCGGTAGGAACAACCGGAGGTGCTGAAGGGACGGTTGAGGGGGTGAATTGAGAAAAAAAGCGATTTTCGTGGTGAGGGGTAGTGGAAGGTGAGGGAGGATTGTAATTTTATCCGACCTAGAGGTGGATGGGTCCGATGGCAATCCCGGAAAGGAAAAAAAGGAAATGAAAGGTAAAATACTGAACGAGATAACCAGACGTGCTGTTACCGGTTTGAGCCCTGATAGGATTCTGATACTGATTGGGAGTTGGGAACGTGAAAATTGAGATAGAATTCATTGGTTTATAATTTTCAATAATAAAAGTCTTTAAATCGATCAAGAAAAAGCACATAACCACACAATCAAAATTAGTTACGTTGCAATATGCGTAAAATACAAAACGCTGGAAATTCTTTCATTGGGGTTTATTATTAAATTTTATTCATTTGGCTTGCATTCATGATTCAATTTTTACTAAGCTTTGGAGTGTGCGTGTTTCACAGGTGATAGAGCGATTATTGAATTTCAGGAGACATGCATGGAGCACGTAAATCGGTTCTCAACCAAAATACCTATTTGGATTGATCAGTTGATCATATTTGTGTGCCTCCTGAAAACTTGTTATAAATTCAAGAAAAAAATAAAAATTAGTAGTTTCAGTTCATTTTTAGTTGATTAAATTTCACTTTCGTGAAATACCGTTTAATAACTGCTAATAGTGAGGAACAATCAATAAAATTAGATAAAACTGAAGAAAAGGGAATTATAAATTAAATTAGAAGTTTTTTTCAATCAATTGATAATAATAATTATTTATTTTTTGATTTCTTCCCGTAGGAGTTAAGATAGTATTGTTGAATATTGTAGAATGACAAAAAGCAGATTCATTTTATTTTCTTTTTTTTTTTCTTTTGGACTGGCTATTTACAGAATCGGTTGTGAAGATGAACAACTCAAAATACCATTGTGGTCAACGAAACAAATGACCTACATAACTGTCGGTCATGTAGTTTCTTGGTCTGTCCGAAATGTTGTGCAGTTCGACGGAAAATTAACTTCAGCCAATCGTCTGAATATGAGAGTTGTTCCGAGAACGATTTTTTTTCTTTAAATCAAATGCTTATAAAGGATTATAATTTGTTGCTGTCTGAATTTTGCCCGAAATTGCTTGACCAATAAAATTTCTGCCTATTGTCCGTGTTCTCTTTGTTTTCATTTTGGACTTGTAAACCTCATCTACAAATATTTCAAAACCACCAACACCACCGGTGCTTACTTACCACTGTTCAATCCATCAAAAGTAATTTTTCACAGTACCATTTGAATGTTTTTACCAGAATTTTTGTAACATTGGCTGTTTTCTGTTTAAACTACGGTAGGTAAGTGAGTAGATACCAGTGGCTTGTGTTACTATCATTATTCATTTTGTGCGAATAATAAAAGTTTCGTCAACTCTCATTAGGTAGGTACCATTATTTTTCATTTTCACGACCGTTGCGTCATTCATTAGAACTGCGTCAGGTATTTAGGTAGAATTTCTACTTCGTTACTATGTGAATACGATGGTGAGAGAAATTATTGTCACCGGAAAGGTAGGAAAAAAGGGGAATTTCTTGTTGAAATTAGTTTCTTTTCTCAGTTAGAATGGCAGGTGCAATACGAGTTGAGTATTCTACGAGTAGCCTATCTTGGCTGTTACGGTTTAATGTTTGAATTTTTCCTGGAAGGGCCACCCCGTATTCAAAAGGAGGAACGGAAAATATGGATTTTTCTCGGATTCAATCTCTTTGGAACTCCATCCTCGGGAGCAATAGTTTTCTGGTTCGACGTGGGCAGAAATGATTAAATCTGCTTCATAACCCTCGAGCCAGGAGGGACGTGATCCGGCGTCAAACGAAAGTATTCTACGATATTTCCTTGATGCCCCGCTCTCTAAGCCGGAGTTCAAATAACCTCTGAGCTCCTCCCCACCTGCGAGGAGGTCGCGAGTATGGAATATGAAAACCCGGTATTAGCTCATAACTTCATGTGTGATCGACCCGTTGGCTGAGAATGACCAACTTTACTCCTCCCTCGTTTATAAATCAACCAATTTCGCAATCGAATCGTACGAAGCTAATGAAGTCAGTCCCTGAATTGCTGTCGGAAATAGGTTTAATCTAAGAATGAGGCAAAGACTACGGACTAAGTTACTCGCGTCGAAGTTGTGGAAACCCATTTCAATAAAAACAGAGTAAGATAGGATGTTGTCTACATTTCTACGAAAATAATGAGTTACCCAGTTGAATAGTTTTCGACGGTCAGGTCATCATCAGTAACAAACATGAGCTGAAGGTACATCACAGAAAGCACATCTTATATAGCCCCAGGTGAAAGGAGATTGATTCCTATTGGCTCATTGGTCCAATCAATGCCACTTGATGCAGTGCCCTTACAAAGTGAAAGGGGCACGAACGGTAGCATTATAGAGACGCGGAGCCTAACTTATTAAAACGTTGAACCCATTAATGGTAAAATAGTTTCAGGAATATCCTCATTTAAACATTTTCCTGCCCTACACAATTTAGAATTTTTCTAATGCTTTGGACAAAAATTAGGAAATTCTACATATTGCCTGTTTGTCATATCAAAAATAAAGCCATGATTGGACTCATTCAGATGTCTTGCAAAGGCAGAATCACCTTTGTTGTCTCTGAAATTCTTTTCATGCACTTTTATTCATTCCCTAAATTTCCTACTAGTTTGACCGTAGTAGTCAAGCCCACATGAACATTTTATAAACCACACTTTTATCCTTAAAGTTAATTTTATCCTCGAGCCCAACATCGAATCCTCTGGACGACAGAATTTTACCAAGTTTGTCCGAAATTTTCCCATAAGGTATACTAATCCACTTTATCACTTCCAAATCAATATCTCTCGTTAAATTACACACACGTTCCCTTCTCTTTTTCCTCAGAACCTTATTCTAAAATTTAGAATCCATTTAATGGAATCATCCATATCTATTACTTACGGCTATACTTTTAATAATAGATTTTTTTTTCAATAAATGTTGATCATTCATTGGTGTGGTAGATCATAATGTAAAAGGCTCCATTTTTATGGCTAAAGAATGATATTAAGTGCTGCGAATAGTTATATCACTCTAGATATATTTTGTATTAATGGAGAATGCATGTTTTTTGTTGATCAATGAGATGGATGAATCAAGAAAATATAACTTATTTCTACGAAGGTACCTAATTCATGAGTGAATTGATTGGAAATATTGTCAACATTCTATCTCACTCTGTTTTTATTCATGCGATTCAAAAACGTGGGATCTACCAAGCATTATTTTCTCAGGTTCTTGAGGTTAGATCGCTCTGTTCTCAGGGTAGTTGAGAAGCAGAGAGTTGGTAGCACGGAAAATCGGTCTAATGATCTGATATAAATTTCAACGCGATGGTATGATTAGTAGCTTCTGCTATTGAGAGCATTTGAAATCATTGTAGGAAGCCAGAGTCCAACAGTTATCATTCTTTATTGACAAAGCTGGTTAGGCTGGAGATCGTTCTCTGGGTATTTCCATAACTCATAGAACAATCCCAATCTACGCATGCGCTAACGTAAGATCCCTCAAGCATCATTTCTAGTTTTGGAA
Organism: Creontiades dilutus; assembly: GCA_031894815.1. Taxonomy (NCBI): domain Eukaryota; kingdom Metazoa; phylum Arthropoda; class Insecta; order Hemiptera; family Miridae; genus Creontiades; species Creontiades dilutus. The sequence goes on along the minus strand of JAVIWC010002658.1, from coordinate 176,513 downwards.
ATTGCTGAATCTATCAAGCTAGTCGCGAGAGAACGTTCTAATAAGGTCATGTATCGTACCATCATACTCTCCTCAACAGAACTAGCCCAACAGACCAACAATACATGCCGATATATTGCCGGGAGATGCCCCACGTCATTCGTGGTAACAAGCTTGTATCAAAACATCTTTTCGATCAAAACACCAGAAACCCCAATACATTCATGTTACCGATGTGTCACGCTCAATTTGTTCTTCCCTTTCACACTAATGTTTTTGTAAAGTTCTGGCGAAATTGAGGGCATAGCAAGCCCGATCGACTTTTTTTTCTCTTTTTAGAGAACCTGCCTTTTTTAATTCCAGATTTGAGTTCTACGGTTGGAAAAAAATAAATTTATGAATGAATAATGTGAACCCTCAATCAATGTGTCTTAGTGCAACACCAGACTTTTGAAATCCTATAAATGGGGATCCTCTTTACGAATCTAGAAAGCGATTACACGGTATGCAAGCACCGAGTTCAGATAATGTACCACGTTTAATAAACAGATTTAAGTGGAAGCGCTATCTGATGAAGAAATATTAAACTTTTGCGTAATAATTTGCTGTTTTGGTTTATCATTTTTAATAATAAGCCTTCGTAAACGATAAGATTTTTTAATAACCCCCTCAAATGTTTTGTTACTCTCTACTTGACCCCTTTTTTAAAATTTACTGGTATCGTACTATTTTCTGACTGGTAAATTGCAAATGGAAGAAGAAGAGAATATGTTTATTCAACCAAACGCAAAATTAGACTTGAAAAACAGCAAAAAAACATGATACGGCAATAGACTGGAAGTCCGTTTGCCGTTGTGAAACGAGCCAGATAAATCTACATTTACCTAATTATGTACATTCACTTATTGATATACCGTTCAATTATTACATTTATTTTATTTGTAATTTGTTTACAAAATTTATTTATTCATAACTTATTTATTTATCTACCTTATTCTTCAGAGATTTTATTCACCAATTGAACTGTTCAATGACGTAAGCGCGGTACTTACATCCTCTCTAACAGGAAGCGGATCCTGAACTTCTGAAGGTAATACTGAGCACAGGGGAAGAAGCGGAACAACCTCGTATGCGTTTATGTTGAACATGGAGCACATTGTCCTCGGAGCAACTTGCAAATGGTCGGTAAGGTAAAAGAGAGGAAAGGGAAACAATCCTCTGCAGTTACTTTTTTCCGTCTACAGCTGAGAGCAACTTGTATAGTACAGGATGACTATCTCTTGCCTTTTGCATGAACTCGTCAGCATTGTTAACTGTTAATAAATAATAATTAATGGTCAACTATCAACAAAAAATTATTAAAAATATGAATTATCCATGTCTTGAATAACTTTTTGTTCGTTTCTTTCAGTTAACAGCTTTTTTCAACAGTAATGTTGAATAACGACCAACCCTAGTGACAGCAGCGTGCAGTGTTGAATGAGTGTGTCCCCGCCGTTCTTTTACTTTTAGCCCTGACGGTGGTGCGAAGAAAGTTGAGGCTGACGGGTTAATGACGTCATCAATCTTCTCGAAGGTGAAGGCTCCGAGATCGGGAGGTTGAAATCAAGAGGTGATCCGATTCCCTTGGGCAGCTTGAGTCAGAAACCGCAAAATATGACGATGATCTTCATTGCGAACATAGGAAAGCATCGTAGAGCAGATGTCTGGTTTCTACATAATATTATAAGGGGGATATAGGGTTTTGGCCGAATTTTTCTGGTTAATACGTTTCAAGTCCCATTAATGAACCTCTATAATACACCAAGAAAAGAAAGTTTTCACTCCACCATAGAGAATTCCAACAATTTATAACACCTTATTCGATAGTCTCTGTATATATTGTTGTTTGGGTTCAACATTTCCAACGATAAGCCTTTTCCAAAAATTACTGGAAGGCACTTTAATCGTAGAGAGAACATTTTGTTGAAAAACTCTCAAAATTTTGTCGCATTACGTTTCAAGGAAGGTAGATTCAAAAGCATATGTCTGCCCGCCAAATGGGATTTGACGGTAAAAAACACGTTGTTGGACATGGTATTAACCCACCTGATCCCATGGCTAGGTGGAGCGATTTGTTTTCCTACACTCAAACAGTGAGGACTGTCTGTCGAGAACTTATACATTTCTTGGGGAAAGAGGGCTGGCATCTGCTAGAGCGCCTTCCAATAACTTTTTACATTGAGAAGATGAATGAACATACACGAATATGCTCAAAATGATAATTTATTAACACTGTATACAACAAAATATAAACGGTAATAAATCGAGCCACAACAAGAATAAAAGGTAAATCATATTTTCGAATGAGATTGGGATGAACAGTGGACGTGGAGAACCAAGTTGCAATGTTTCTTCGTTCTTTTGTGGCACTGTGCTTAGCGACGATTCTGTTCACAATTTTCCAACTGACGGAAAAATTCGCGGCTGTCCATCCTTGATGTTAAGAGAACGTTTTTTCTGGCAGGAGCAATTTTTGGTGGTGTCCCGAATTACTACAACCTTCCCTGAACCTTCTTGAAGTCACACTATGTACTTTTTGCTGCGTGATTTTATCACAATCGAGGATCTGTATTTGTTTAATTTATTTTTATTTTTAATGTTTTCTTCGTTAACTGTTTTATTCTTACAATTTTTTGAGCTTTTTCCTTTTTAATAGTGGTTATACATTAAAATATCTTCCTTCAAAGACCAGAAGTTCCCTGAAAATTATTCATCGGTGGAAAATGTTTAACGAAACCTGATTATTATTTTATTTTTTACTTTTAAATGCCCATTGGGATGAATCACAGAATAGGTAACGCACACCTCTTATCAGGGTCTTATCAGAATGTATCGATGTGTGCTTTCATCGATATATATGATATTAATATACGGATACCAGTGATATACTCGTATTTGTGTCGTACTGCACAGTGTTAAAACATTATGATCTATTTTTCCAACTGATATATACTTTACTAGAAGGATATTTTTTTCTTTTTGAGATGCGAGCGTTGCGAGCATCCAGACCAGCGAACTAGATAGAACACATTCGAACACGCATCGAAATCGTGGACCTATATCGATCGACGGTGTGATAAGAGGTACGTTATCTATTCTGTGATTCTGTGATTCTACCGCTCATTGAATCATTAAACAGATGCCTGCATCTATACAACTATTGAAAACAAATTAATCTTGGATATTAACAGTTTGTCCGATGGAATCGCTAAAGCTGAGAGGGTTCAACGCCTACCGACCTTGGAAGTGGAGAACCACTAGCTGATTCCAGCCGCCCTCTGATGGCCGACCGATGAGTCTTCTACCGCTCCCAACTGCTCCGAAGCTCTCAGCTGATCGCCACAACCGCTACGACACTCACAATCGACCGACTTCATCACTTCATCACTGACCTTTCAGCGAGAGTTTATGGCTTAAATGTTAAATTTCCAACATCTATCTTCAAACTTCTAACATCCAACTTTGCAGCCACGTAATCAACATAAACAACTGCTTGTACAAGTGCCGTCCGCGAAAACAACAGCGGGATCACAAGTAGGTATTTTCTCTTACCTCACGACAAATTATTCGATTGATAAGAACTCATTTGTTTATACATTTGAATACGTATCTTTGAAGTACCTAAGTTAAAATATTTTTTGACTGTTTGGATGTAAATCTCAAGTGAACTTCGTAGCTATGTAGGTTGGTAATGAGATTTAATAACCAACTAGTTTCAGCATAATTTTACATACATAAAATGTCGAATGTCACAATTCGTAGTTTACTCATTTTCTGAATATAATGCCAGATCTACTTAGAAATGAAGTTAACGGTTTTAATCATTTTTAGCAATGTGGTTTTATTTTCAATAATTAGCCTTTTTTAGCGTAACAAATGTTTTTTTATAACACCCACAAACTTCGAACCCCCCTTGAACCTTCTTCAAACTTTTGCATTTTACGTCTCAAGGTCAGTTTCAAATCTGCAATGTCCGTCCGCCACACCGAATACGCCGTGATGGGCATAGAAGGCCCTCGATTTTATACAAAAAATCCCTTATTTAGCACTTGGGCATGACTTACTATTCAGGCCGATCGTTCTATACTCATAAATGCTATGGGCCAAAGACTAAAACTTGAAAATATAGTTAGCGGAGGTATGCCAAAACTTGGTTTTATGATGTTTTTACTGACATTGTCAAGTGAGATATCATTTCCTTGTAATTTTGGACGGAAAATCGACTGGGATACGTTTCAGATCTGAACAAGTTTACTCATAGCATGCAACCGCTGCTTCTGAACCTCCAAACCCAACGTCACTTACTACTTAAAAACTCATTGCAAGTAAAATACACAACAACAAAAAAAGTTGTAACTGGCAGCGGTTTTGAGTGTTTTTTTTTATTCTTCTGCAAAACTAAGGAATATTTGTCCCATTATGATGAATTGTCGAAAATTGGAAAACATTATTCATCAAACCAATTTGACTCACTTCCAACCGGAACTAAGAAGTTTTAAAACCAACATTTAAGAAATTTAAATACCAAATAATATTTCCCTAACCGATTTAAGAAATTTTCCAACTGAGCCGAACATCAAATTCGAATTCGAATAGATAAGTTTTGAAACCAAAATTCGAACATTCTAATCTCGTTTAAGGTCATTTCAAACCGGTTTAAGAACCTTCCGAATCAATTCGACAGTATTCTGAAATAATTAGAGAAAATGTCTAAATAAAAATGTGAATTTCTCAAACCGATTTGAGAAATGTCCACACCGAATGTCAAACTTCACAAACCAATGTTGGAAACTACCAGACTAAAATAAAAATTTCATGATTTAGACTCACTGTTCAGCTGAAGGGTTCCTTGTGGCTTATTTCTTACCTAATCATCTACCGTGGTGAAAATAAATGGTACTCTTCTGACGGCATCTACAGTACAATTACAATTCATGGAAGAGCCAAGTTTAAATAACTTCGAAAGACTTTTTGTTACACTACGAGTTATAAAGATAAGTGATTTCGTTGAATGGTTATCTAATACAGAGATAATAAACATTTTTGTAATAATTCGGGGCGCTTTTTATCAGCTTTTATTACGTACAATCAGAATCGTATAGTAACTGTAAGGTACATAATTACTAATGTTTGAAGTTCCCCCCCGCGCAGACATATACGAAATAAAACATTTTTCATATCGTTTCAAGGTACGTAGATTTCAAAAATTAAATTTAAAAAGTCCGCAGGTTTTCTCGAAACTAGTTGACCGAATTTTACGAAATTCGGCTAAAAACAAAATTCAACGTCGATCCGGGCTGTGACAGCGTTTTCGACATCTTGGTCAATCAATTCTAAGGAATCACGTTAAATTTTAAGGATTGAGCTGTAAAGAAATTGAAATCTCAAAAAATGCACTGTAAGATTGTATTTTTTTTTTTTTTTTTTTTTTTTGTCTATTTGATTCAGATAGAAAATAAATCCAAAAATCGAATGAGACGGTCTCATTGAGACCACTTGGGCTGGTGTACGACAGTCAGTTCCCTAACAAGATGAAAAAAGTTGAAAATTATCCTATATTATTTATTAAAACGAGAAAATGAAAATTAAGATTTCAAAAATTGAACTTTCTTCAACATTTTCAGAATTTAAATGAGAGTTTCTGAGCCAGATGAAATCGTATTGCTCTTGGACCCATCCCAATCGGTTCGGGATTTCTGTCCCGTGAAACGTTTTAAGGCGCTTATTTTCTACACCTTTCGAGATCATCTAAGACAGTTCAAAGAATTTTAGCTTACCATCAATGCTACGAAATCGGTTTTAATGAATACAGCAAGAAAAACAGAACCACAATCAACATCGAGTGACGATTTGACATTACATAGCTGCAATGACTTACCGTGTGTCTGTCCGAAAATCAGAAAAGGGAATAGTTTAGTTTATTTAGGGGTGACGTTTGATTCTCAAACGAAATGGACCCACCACATTTGAAGTTTGTGACAAAGCTAAGAAAATATGCCTATAACCTGTATAGAATCAAATTTCATTTAAAAGAACTGAAGATCGGTATTTATCAGGCGCTGTTGGAGTTAATTTTACAATATGGAATTTTAGTATGTTACCTAATTGATAAAATTTTGAAGATTCAAAAAATTCCATTAGAGATATCGTTCAATAAGCCCAAGCGCTATCCCACCTATACCTTATTCAATTATACAGGGTGTTTCAGGTCGTGACGGTCATAGCCCAGGAGAAGATTCTACGGAAAGTTTCTGATCGAAAATGCCTCTTAGCAATTTTTTTTTTAAACCCTTGGAAATGCGTTTTTTTTTTTTTTTTTTCAATTTTAAGATTTTTATCGTTTTTTTTTACCTTACCGCATCAAAACAGCCCACATTTTGCGTGCGATTTCAAATCTGAACCCCCCATTGGAAAGATCGTTAAATTTCCTATCAACCTAATGGAGAATCAAATTTTGTGAGCTGGCAAATCGGTTAAAAAAATCATGTAAATGCCCGTGAAGCTGTGAGGGAATATCAACGGCGATTCCCTTACAGACGGGTTCCCAATAAAAGGGTATTTCCTCAGGTACCTAAAGTATGATGTTTACGTGAATGCTGTGTCGTGTATCTGTCCGTTAATCACAATGCGGGTTTCGGTTCATCTGTATTTAGAAAAAAAAGCAATGGTAAGTATCAAGGTTTTTTTTGGTACTTACCATTATGAACCTTTGTACTTACCTTAGCTTCACGGGCATTTACATTTGTGTACCCATACACAAGCATTCCACGTTGGTGAATGTCACAGGCATTGTACTGATGCGAACAACGAAAAGCAACTAATTATCACAGAGGTTTTTTTGGAACAGCCCGGCGGACTGTGACTCCTTCGTGTACAAATCTGCGTCGGATATAATAAATTAAATTGAATAAACATTAAATTGAATTCTAATTTTGAACAGTACCTGCAGTGAAAATGTACAATTTATTACAATGCTTCATTAATGATTTAATACTTTTTACCAGACGAATCAACGCAAGGTGAAAAACCGGAGTATCCAGTCAAAAACCACGTTTTTCTTACTTGAAAACCAATTTTCTCCCAGAAAACTACATGGAATTTCAAATCTGGTTATATCACTGGAAAGCTTACGTTTTGGCGCATCTTTTAGGACTACAGACTAAAATTCACATGCCTTATTACAGAGACTCATAAGCGTTTGAAAAAAGTCGAGATTTCCACGATTTGACAATGTGTCCTTTTCAAGCTGATTTTTTTAACCGTTTTGCCAGCTCAAAAAATTTGATTCTCCATTAGGGTGATAGGAAATTTAACGCTCTTTCCAATGGGGGGTTCAGATTTGAAATCGCACGCAAAATGTGGGAGATACGGCCGTTTTAATGCGGTAAGGTAAAAAAAACGATAAAAATCTTAAAATTGAAAGAAAAAAAAACGCGTTTCCAAGGGTTTAAAAAAAAAGTGCTAAGAGGCATTTTCGATCAGAAACTTTCCGTAGAATCTCCTCCTGGCCTATAACCGTCACGACCTGAAACACCTTGTATACACACCCCAAAAGAATTAAGGGATCACTGAATGAACTGATCACAGATTCCACATTGTTTTATATTGGACATATTTGACTTTTTCTTCCTTTTATTTACCTTCTAAGAAACACATTTTGAGAGATGAAAACAATCTTTTGAAGTGTAACCTGAACGTGCTACTGTAAAAACACAAAAATGGCTAAAACAGGAATGTCTCAGCTGCCACCTCCTATGCTCGAATGGCGAATTCGACTCTAGCAGCTTTATGGCGGTTCGTAAGACGAGGCACTTTTACGGGACAACGAGCCTTCAACCCACTTTCTCGCAGCCTATTCCGAACAGTCTGGTCTGGTCTGGAATTTTTATGCAGTAGATGCTTGCGTACTCTTCGGCAAAGATCCCTCGCATCGATTTCATTCGAGCTGAGTCCTTCGAATTCCCACTGGTTATTACTGCTTATTTTGTACAACATTTTGATAACTCGCGATTGGTTTCAAGGCGTGTGAATCAGTTAGCCTCCTCGTGTTGCATTCTGGGGGTGCTGAACAGACTGCAAATAAGTAGAACGCGGCGCTACTACATCTCCAATTCGACGGCGCACAGTGGGAAGAAACAGATATTTACCCAGACAGTATTGGCCCGACTTTGGGGTTTTACATTGGTTTTCATTCTCTGGTTCAGGATTACAAATTTTTTTTTCATTTTTTCAGCATCATCAGAATACTGCATTACTTAGCCATCAATTTTAGCCGCAGGTTTGTAGCCTGATTGCCATAAATTGAGTTGGCAAGCAAAAAACAGCTCCTCCTCAGAATGATTTTCCATCAGCTCCCTTACCCTGCGCTTCTTCTGCCTTTATTGCTAGTTCGGATCAACTCTGACACAACTGAATTTACGGAATTTATCGGATAACTAGTTTAATGGCCCTGCTACGCAGGTTAAAAAGAAATAGGTGAATAACACAATGAGGGAGTATAATAACAATATGCAAAGTCAAAAAATCGTATATCCCAAATCCCCGAGGAGAGGACCACGTCGCTTGCCCTGGGAGACGCTTCCCCCCGCTGGGGCCCTCCTTCCTTCACTGGCGGGGTGGGGGGGAGGGGGGAGCAGGTCGGTTGCCCTGGGAGACGGGGGAGAATTCCACCCGCCCAGCATGAAAAGCGGATATACTCTGATAAGCTCGTCTTTATATAGTGAGATAGTGTGATATGCGAAGTCAAATAATCGTATATCCCAAATCCCCAAGGAGAGGACCACGTCGCTTGCCCTGGGAGACGCTTCCCCCCGCTTGGGCCCTCCTTCCTTCACTGGCGGGGTCGGGGGAGGGGGAGCAGGTCGGTTGCCCTGGGAGACGGGGGCGAGAATTCCACCCGCCCAGCGTTACCACCCCCTGAAACGTCGATATACTCTGATAAGCTGGTTTTTATATAGTGTGATCTTTTAGTCGCCAAATACAGGCAAAAGTCTATCATCGGTTCCTTTAAACTGAAGACGTTGCCAGAAATTGTCCTGATTTAAAAGTACGTTGGGAAACGAGGTATTTCGAGGGAAAATACATGTGCTAGCTGCTATACCCTCTGGCCGATCTTTTCCCTATACCCCCTATACCCCTTCCGATCTTTAACCTCACTTCTAACTCATGCTAGAATACATTCGAAAAGCTTAGAAAGTGAGGGATCAGATTAATTAAATTTAGTATAACTGTTTTTAATAGCGAGTGCAAGCTTGTTTTCTATGTGAAATATTCGAACAACTGGCGGAACATTCGACTTTCAGGGTCAGGAACATGTTGATAGGCTCACCGACGTGTATTAACAAGTTATAATGCTGGTCATAGTTGTCGGAAAAACTTCAAATTTTGCTCCATGTTTTGGTGAAATCCCGTTTCGACCTACTGTGCGGCGGCTCGGAGTTTGTTTATGACTGGACGGAGTTTTTCCATTCCCGAATCATCGCCGGAAATTTGATATTAATAAGCTTCCCGTTTATTGTTAGGACCAAAAGAAAGGCATTGGTCCCTGTATGGGTTATTAAATGCGTGGGTGGTACTTCCGAAATAATTTCCCCTCCTTCTCCCACTCGGAGGCCCGAATGATTATGAATATCCCCGAGGGAGAGGGAGCTCCACAATGAAACCTCCCTCCGATCTCTACGAAACTCTCGTATCCTTTTAGCTGGAGAAGAAGGACGGAGTTGAACAAAGGTTCTCGCGATATAATTGTAATCTACCTCCGAGAAACGGAGAAGGGTTTGTTGTTGTTTGAAGTTATGGTCGTCAGGGGAGTTACTTAAACTCGCTTAGTTTCCAAGTCTTTCCAAAGGTGACATTACCGTGTCTCGCAGCATCATCTGCTGTACTTAAGGAAGAAGGCTGGAAATTATTATTGCGAGAGATTTTTCACTCCCACGCGGATAACTGGACGCTGTGGTAGATCCTGTGGTACTGAGACCGTAACGGGCAACCACGAAGCTAACGTGAGACAAAAATGTGCTTTTCTCTGCCAAATTTATTTGTCAACTTGAGAGGTGTCCGCCTTTGGTGCTTTTACATTACCAATATGCAAAGTTGATCAATCATGTCGGCTTTCATTGCTTGTCACTCCACTAATAGGTACGTCAAATTAAAAAAACGCTGCAAATTCTTTCACTGGGGTTTATTATTCAACTGGCTTGCGTTCACGATTTGAATTTCTACTAAGCTTTGGAGTGTGCGTATTTCACAGATGATAGAGCGATTATTGAATTTCAGGAGGCACACAAATATGATCAACTGATCAATCCATTTTGGTCGAGAACAGATTTACGTGCTCTACGCATATCTCCTGAAATTCAATAATCGACCTATCACCTGTGAAACACGCACACTCCAAAGCTTAGTATCATTTCAAATCAAGAACGCAAGCCAATTGAATAATAAACCAAAGTGAAAGAATTTGCAGCGTTTTTTTTTTTTTTTTTTTTTTTTAATTTTTTTTAATGGTTATCAGAATGCTTCAACCCGTGTATCGGCTATAAACTACAAGTATCCACATCGGCTTTCACTCCAGTACCCACATTCACTACAACTCGACGCTATCGGCCGGACAAAAAAACAAACAATAATGAACCAAAAACGCAAATGTTGGCACCATAAATCGGGCCATACATCGAGAATGGTTTGACCTACGGACCTGGGGAGGGGCTCATTCGATTCCTGACGGTATGTTCTTAAAATAAGTTTTCATTCATGCCGCTTGGACTTGTTTTGAGTTTTCTAGGGATTTTACAAAACTTTGACAGCCCTTAAAGGGCACTCTAAATTGAGTGAGAGAGCTGGCTCAAGAATTGGGGCGTCGTCGGACCAAGATGGATTTTTCCTGAAAATTTCAGATTTTTTGCTCCAGCCGTTTGGGAGAAATCGTGCGTACGGCGTACGACGGACGGACGGAAAATTTTTTATTGCAGATTCGGATTCTACACCCTTCGAAACTTAAACCATGAAATTTTCAGGGGGGTTAGCATTTTTTTTTCCAGAGCGATTACAACGGTTTATTATTGAATAATAAACCAGAAATGAAAGTTTTGGAATGGTTGTTGAAATTTGTGTTTTGCAACAGTTTAAATTCACTATCATTGCAGCAAAGAAGACAAGGGAAGCAGAAAAGTTTGTTACTTACCTCATATCCGCAGAGCCAATTTACCTTTTCATAGTACTGAGCGTTGAACCTGCGAATCGAAATTAGCGAAATTTCTGCTTGACTAACAGGTTTGTTATAGTTCTGTCAATAGAAGGATTGGGTGCCGTGCATCGCGAATAATCACTCTTAGCTTCACCGACAATCTACCGGACTCACGTTTTATAGCACTTACTGTATTAATCCTGTATTTACAGCCAATTCAGTTCAGTCACTGGGGTTAACGACAATCAACTGATAATAGGATAAGAGTATGTTTTCGTTGTTCACTTATTCTAGCGGGTGAGCGGACGCTTAAGCGTAGTCTCGCTTTATTCTGGGCACTCACGTTCATTCTTCTTCGCATCGGTTCATTTTGGTTTATTATTCAATAATAAACCATTGTAATCGCTCTGGAAAAGAAAAAATTCTAACCCCAATGAAAATTTCATGGTTTACGTTTCAAAGGGTGTAGAATCCGAATCTGCAATAAAAAATTTTCCGTCCGTCCGCCGTACGCCGTACGCACGATATCTCCGAAACGGCTGGAGCAAAAGAACTGAAATTTTCAGGAAAAATCCATCTTGGTCCGACGACGCACCAATTTTTGATCCAGCTCTCTCACTCAATTTAAAGTGCCCTTTAAGGGCTGTAAAAGTTTTGTAAAATCCCTAAAAACCTTCAAAACAAGTCGAATCGGCCTAAATATTTACCTATTTGAAGAACAAACCATGAGGAATCGAATGAGCCCTTCCCAACGTCCGTAGGTCAAACCATTCTCGATGTATGGCCCGATTTATGGTGACAACATTTGCGTTTTTTGGTTTATTATTGTTTGTTTGTAACCTAGTGATGCCGATATCGTCGAGTTGTAGTGAATGTGGATACTGGAGTGATAGCCGATGTGGATACTTGTAGTTTATAGCCGATACACGGGTTGAAGCGTTCTGATATGTATGAAACGCTGATAATATATAGGTAAATAGTATTACTGGGGATTATTATTCAATATTATTATTGGGGTAAATAAATAGTCTTTCACTCGGGTTTATTATTATTCAATTGGCTTGTTTTAAATAGAAACGCAATACTAGTCTTTTTACATTAAAAAAACGCTGCAAATTCTTTCACTGGGGTTTATTATTCAATTGTCTTGCGTTCATAATTTGAATTTCTACTAAGCTTTGGAGTGTGCGCGTTTCACAGGATAGAGCGATCATTGAATATCAGGAGGCACACAAATATGATCAACTGATCAATCCAAATAGGTATTTTGCTTGAGAACAGATTTACGTGCTCCATGCATTCCTCCTGAAATTCAATAATAGCTCTATCCTGTGAAACGCGCACACTCCAAAGCCTAGTAGAAATTCAAATTATGAACGCAAGCCAATTGAATAATAAACCCCAGTGAAAGAATTTGCAGCGTTTTTTGAAGCCGGATTTAATCAAAAGCTGTGTTTCACGTCCAAGCTCCGCCCATCGAGGCACATAGGGAGATTGCTCCCAGAGAGCGAACCCTCAGCCACCCTCAACAAACTCACCACTCCACCATTGTCTCACCCATCCTGAGGCTCTGCTTGGCGTGTGAATTTAAAAACTCTTCAGCTCTTCAATGAGGATTCATAGAAAAAAGTTGAAAACCAGTATGGTAATATTATACTTTTAATATTATTATCATCAGGAATCTTTTTCATTTTGGGCGGGGTGCGCCTATGCCCCTGTCAGCAGGTGCCCCTGATCCTACCACCAAAACTGGACTGTACATCCGAAGATAGGGCTTTCTAGGTACTGTCAGAAACACATGTAGAAATCCAACTGAAATTTTACAGGATAAAATTTAAAAATTTTGGTTGAAGGGAATGGGGAAGATGATTTTTTTTCCTGGTCGATTTCAACGGTTCGCTATTCAAAATAAAAAAACAAAAACTAACAATGGTGCTCCACAATATAGGTTGTTTTTCAGTTTAGAATTTAATACCTTGAAACGCAAACCTACTCATTTTCTGGAAAAAGGAGAGGAGGGAGAAATGTTTCTTCGTTATTAAGAAAGCATAAAAATTGCCTGAGCTTCACAAGATGGGTCTCTTCGCTTCAATTGCAAGTTTAATATTAATCGGATTCAGTTTGCCAAAGATGGTTCAGTTCAAGTTTGGCTAATTTCTTCACCTTATTGCAACTCATTGATTTTCCGTCGTTTTATAAATAAAAACGGAATTTTGTTTTAATTTTATGGAAGAAGGTAAAGGTTTTCATCTCAAACTTTTCAATTGAACACTGGGCACATATTCTGACTTTTGCTTCTGGGAAATTCTATCACACTTTGTATGCTGGAAGTTGAAATGGACCCTCAATTGGATTGCCGGAGAGCCCCGACAGAGTTTGACGCCCGTGTTGCGTCAATTTGATTCTCTGGCTAAATACTCAATAGTTAATCACGAACTCGAAATTCTAGTATGCGAATAGTTAATTATACAACCTACAATGTTGGAAAACCGACTGGAATGAGCGAATGCCATCCCATTCATCTCCCCATTCTCATTCATTTCCCTTGGTCGGTGAACTTCAACAACGAAGGGAGCCATCCAGTACCAAGTTTATTATAGAAATCTGAAGATCTTTGACCCAAAACAGCAGCTGCATTGTGTGTCTTTGGTGAAAACTTTCCCTCCTTCGTGTTCTCAAAAGACCCAGACGACTTATGAATATCCTAAAAGGGGAAAAGCTAACAACAAAACGTGGCAGGTTCAAGCCGCTATCTCCCTCCGAGATCTTGGAAAGTTGGGTATCGTTTTGGGAAGGTGAGTGCTGAACTCAAACCGAAGTTCTTCCAGGTATAATTGTCAACTACCTCGACGGTCGAAGAAGGATTTCTTGTTGTTCGGAGTTACGAGCGTCAGAATAGTTACACCAAAGAGATAGGACTCAGTTTTCCCGCCCTTCACGACCCTGATTCACCTGTACAAAGGTTGGTTTCACACCCAATGCTGAGAAATCATGTGGGAACGTGACACTCCTTCGTAATAAATACACATTCCGCACACTGCCTAAATTCAATTGGGGTAGCTTGCATTGTGAGTAAACATTTTGATTATGGAGTGAAATCGACGTAAATTATTTCATACAGGTTTATTAAACTCTTTATTGGAATAACCCTTCTGCTTAAATCAATGAACAGTGAAGTCAACGGAACATTATCTAGCACCTCTATATCTTGTTATTATATACAAAACGGCTTAAAAAAACTCAGATGTCCCCCCGGAGCAGGACTTCGTCAGTTGAGGGATGCCTATTACAATTGTTTCAGGTAGGGTGCGGGACAACCCGAAAATGAGAAACAATAACTGCGTACGAATCCGTTTCAGACCAAACTAAAAAAGAACCCATTAAAAAAAAAAAAAAAAAAAAAGTAGCTGTATGTCTGTCTGTCTGTGTGTGTGTTTATGGTTTTCGGACAAATTTTGTCAACGATGCTCAACCTGCAATTCTAAACAGATTTTCTTGATCGGTTTTTGGTTCAATCTTAATTTTCTTTACTCGTTCAACAAACTCCAGAACCTTGAATTTCGAAACGGAAGACAGGAATTGGGGAGTGATCTGTCAAAAGTGAACTTGTCCACTTTGGGAATTTTGCAGGGGGTCTGAAAAACGTGTTGTGGCTGTTTTCTAACTGAAGAACCAAATTATCTGCACTGTTGTTTACCTCCCCCCCGCTTCATCCTTAACTTTAGAAAATCGCGTTCCTACACCGTTATCTGCCGAAATTTCAGAGAACAATTTTTGGCCTTGATTACTTTTATTGGGCACATTAAAAAAAGAAAAAACTTAGAAATGTCAAATAAAAAAAAACATAAACAGAACTCTGAAAAGTTTTGAGGTGTGTTAAATCAAATTATTAAACCAAGAAACATGTTTACAAATATGCAAAAAAAAGTTGTTTTGGATACTTTAAGAACGTAGCCCATATTTTTTGACTGAAAAAGCTTTGATAAACACAGAATTCTAGTTTTAAAAACACTTCCAAGCAAAATGGAAAAAGTACAATCACAGAAAGGACTTTTCGAAGTTGAGATTATTCAAGGGTGGGCCCCCTCAAACTCTTCCGTCCCTACCTTTTTAAAATAAACAACGGAAGGGCTCACTGAGTCGAAGTGTAACTACCTATATTATCACAGACTTTTCTGGTGTCTGGAATTTCCTTATAACCACTCTTTTCGAGCAAAAACTAAAACAAAACATCCAACGCTTAGGCAGACGGAAAACGAAAATAAAACCGACCTGGACCAAATAAGTGCAGATAGATATACGACTATTATTGAACGATGGTGTGAGTCAAATGCTTTGGTTCTCAGCTGTCACATGAGACCCAACCCAAAACTTCCCTTCAGTCTTGGTGGAGGTTCTCATCAAATAGCCAATTTTTTGGGGTTAACTATCATTAGTTTTGTTTCTTGGATACCTCATGTTGGCATCCTCCTGGCTTAAGTGCCGTCTTGCCTTTATGTTGTCTCAATTTAAGTCCTTAGTTTCTTACAAGATTATTGGATTTATTAGTATATTTTGCAGGTTCCCCTCAGTAGAATCAATTATTGTACTCTCCCACGGGGCAACTCCCTCGCCGCAAAGCAGTTTGTAAACAGCTAAGACGAGCAATCCGTCTCATTTTTGGTCTTCTAGGTTTTGAGAGGGAAGATGAAACGTTGACGTTGAAATCTTAATTTTGTAAGAAAATTATACAAAAAAGAAGAAGATTTCAACTCAACAATCGAGGGAAATACGGTAATTTGGGAAACCCGGAAAATCAGAATTGAGGGACATCGTTGACCCAATTATTATTTTCATCGCTCAACGGTTCGATGCCGTTGATACGCCTCTTTGAAAGCGATGATAAATGTTTTCTCTCGCTGCCGGCCGGGTGGTTTGGGTTGAGAACGTGATAGAGGGGAATGTGAATGGGAATCCGAGCCGCGAATTGATCTTGCATGTCTGATAAGGCGAGAGGAATAAATTAGGTGAGCTTTTATCTCTAGAGGCCCTCGAGCGTTAGAGAAGTCGCGGGGAAACCTCAGCGCCGGGAAGAGGGGTTCACAGAACAGAGCGATCGGAATCTTCGTCGCTAACGTGATTCACGTTAAGCCCGCATCACTTTCCAAAACAAATACGGAGATGTGGAGCCAACGAAAGAACCGCGTTTTGAAAAATGCAATGCTTCACAGCAATATTGCAATGAAAGTGCTAAGTTCCGTATTCTTTGTTAGGCTTTCCAAACCTTCCCCCCCCCCCCCCCCAATTCCTCCCTAAACGAAGATTATGATAAAAAATTCACTTTTGTTAACACATATTTAGTTACATGCATTCATCGAACTAACTTTGCTTCTAATAGACGGATTTCAAGGTTTTGGTCTTGTTCTGTTCCTTGAGACGCACTCTAATAATTATTAAAGAGATTGCTATTATAATAGTAATCAGGATCGTGAACAAAAAAAGTTGTCACTTTTTTTCCACGAACAATTATTTTCCGTTTTTCGTTTCTCCCCACCTACCAGTATAAGTATGCACTGTTTTGGCGACCATAGTGTTAGAAACAATAGAAAAAGACACAATAAGACCAACAGCGTGAAAATCGTTCCATTAGAAGCGAAGTTATTTCGACATTTGCACCTGAAAATTTCAAAAATCTTGTTAGGAACTCAGAATTTCTATTGGAATTCAGTAATCATTCAGCATAACATCATGTATTGTACATGTATAAGCTACTTGTGAACGTTGGATACTTAGGGCATTTTAGGGGGGGTTAACTTATGCATCCCCCAACCACCAAGTGTAGGCAATTTTGTAAGTAATCGACATGTCTCAAAAGTGCAAAAAGCCGGACTTGAAATATCCACGGTGGATTCTTCTTCCATTTACCTACTCGTTACCCACGTCGTAAAAAAAAAAAAAAAAAAAAAAATGAAACTGGTTTTGTAAAATCGAAAATTACATCATTTTTGGTCATACGCACTACAATATCACCTCATGGCCGGTTTATCAAATTTCTCAACAACTAATTCGAAAATCATCGTAGTCGATTGAAAATGTAGCTGTTGAAAATGTCGGTGCGTTTATTTATCTCCAATTGATGGCCCATTACCTAATTAGAGTTAGGTAGAGAAAGAACATATAATGGTAGAGTACATCGAAGTTGAAGTCATTCATAAATATCAATGAGAAACCTTTCTGGTCAAGCCGTCAAGTTTAGAAATCTCTCACACCAGATCTCTTCTTTTTTTTATCTTTCACACCAGTTTTTCATAGTTGTAGGCTTTTATAAATTCTTTTATATACTATACACTTATAAACATATTATTTTCAATGTTACCTTGGTTTATCATTTTATAATCGTTTAGCAAAGATTTTTTGTAACCCCCTTCAAAATGTGTCACTTTACGTTTCAAATCATGCGTCAAAATGATATGACTGAAGTAGCAGTATGATTAGCTAAGCTGGTATTGGCTTACTCAATCTGTTAGTCACAAAATTTCATCATAATATCTCATTAATTTTGTTTTAATATTCAATAATGGACCTTCGTGCATGACTAAGAAAAACAAATGTTTAACAACCTCTCAAAATAGGGGTTTTCACGTTTCAAGGTCTTTAGAATCCATAAATTGAATACAAATAAAACCATAGGTCAACCGAGTTTTTCTCCGAAACTACTGAACAAAAGTAAACAAAACTAGGGAAAAAATCACATTCAGCGCTAACATACGTTATATTCACGACGTCGTTAAAAATGCTTCATCTCATTTTAATAGTAAAGTTTAAGAGGTAGATTAGATAAACTAGAGATAGAGTAAAACACCTATCTACTACTTGCGGTTACTGTCAGAAAATTCGCAATACAAGTTATAATAACCTCGATCTCAGCTGCAACTTTTTAAATAGATTGAAATTGAATTTTCAATTTTTTGCCTGAAAAGGACATGTAACTTACCTGTTAGGATATTTCATGGCAAACGAAAAAAGTTTTGTATAAATCAATGAACGAATGAAATCAAAATTGTTATTCAAAGAGGAAAATGGAATATGTTCCAAATTATTTTTTGTTTTTCAAACAAGACTTTAGATTTTGATTGAATTCTACTGCTTTTTTGTTGGGATTCTATAATATTTTTATGAAGATTAATTTTCTGAACATGTATCAGAAAAAGTTTAAGTTTGTAATTTCGATTTTTGTAGTGCACTTGAACAATAATCTCCTAAAATAGCGAATTAAACTCTTTTTAACCGTAAGAACAATTTTAATTTGGTATAGTTTATTCGAAGTTGGGCATTTAATGAATCTTCTTCAAAAGTCAAGCAAATACAATTGCTCTGAAAAAAATTTTGAATAATAAAAAAGTTTTCATCGAAATCCGTATTGAGGTAGGTTTTTTGTACTTACAGATTTGAAATGACGAAAATATAAAGAAAAACCGTCAAAAAAACGTCGTTACCATTTTTCAAAATAATAATAATAATAACAACAAGGCTACCTAACAGGTAATAATGTAATTGGTACAGGTAGGTACGTAACAATTTTAAAATAAAATTTGGTCACACAGCCTTCAGTTTCCGAACATAGATAGTTACAACTCAACGTATGTGAGGCTGACATGCGGTAATAAGCATTTTCAGTGAACCCACGGTTGCCAAGTGAACTTTATCATTCACTTGTTTGTTTGGTTTCGTGATGTTTTATTCTTTGTCTAGTCCGTGGTACCTAATGTTGTGAAAACTTAGACGGTTTACCTTTTGACCATTTTTTCCGTTCCTCATTTCAGGATTAGGTGTGGAAGATGAGCGATGTCTCGGACGGTAGCGATTTCGAAGACCCCGACACGCTAGAGGTCCCAGGAGGAGGGAAAGATCTCGCTTCGTTGTCCTACAGTTCCGACCAAACCGTGAGTAATGTCGCTTTGAAAGATTATTACGAGAAATTCTGTAATAGCGAGGTTCCAGAAACTAGTTTCGTCCACAAAGAAAGCAATTTCCACGGCAATCAAGTGTTGAAGCCAAACAGTGCGGAGTCACCCAATCAATCGTATTACAGTCAAATACAAAACAGTTTCGGGTCGAGTCATGTTGAAAGAGAGGTTGCTGATGATGAAGGGATGGGCGTAGCCGAAACTTACGCCACTTACATGCCATCCAAGCTCAAATTCGGTAAAAAACACCCAGATCCAGTAGTGGAATCGGCTTCATTAGCCAGCGTCGAGCCAGTGGATCTATGGTACAAATTGATTCTTCCTCAAGACATCATTTCCTCCGGTAAATTGTCCGCTTTGCAATTGGAGTCGATTATTTATGCATCGCAGCAGCACGAAATAATTTGGCCAGACGGTTCGAGAGGAGGGTTTTTCATCGGTGACGGAGCGGGAGTTGGAAAAGGGCGTTCTATAGCGGGGATTATTTACGAAAATTATTTAAGGGGAAGGAAAAAAGCTGTCTGGATTTCTGCTATGAACGATTTGAAGTACGATAGTGAGAGAGATTTGGCTGATATAGGAGCCGCCCAAATCAAAGTATTTCATCTCAATAAATTTAAATATTCAAAAATTGATTCGCCCGAAAACGGCGGTGTTCACGAAGGTGTGATGTTTCTGACTTACAGTACTTTGATAGCTCAAACATCCAACACTACGTCCTCTGTTGCCTCGTCCAAAACCAATTTCGAATCCAGAGTCGATCAGCTGGTTAACTGGTGCGGTCCTAACTTCAATGGGGTGGTTGTGTTCGATGAATGCCACCGAGCCAAAAATTTGTTCCCTGGCAGTTCTAGTAGGCCAACAAAAACTGGTCTTACAGTGCTGAAGCTACAGAAAAGCATGCCGAAAGCGAGAGTAGTGTACGCTTCAGCCACGGGCGCCACTGAACCCAAGCATATGGCCTATATGATAAGGTTGTGCTTGTGGGGACCAGGTACGCCTTACAGGGACTTCAACCATTTTCTTTCGGTGGTTCAAAAACGGGGCGTGAGCGCCATGGAAATCGTGGCCATGGACATGAAGCTCCGAGGTTTGTACATAGCTCGTCAGCTCAGTTTTTATGGCGTGTCCTTCAAAGTCGTTGAGATACCCCTATCCGACGATTTCGTGTCAATTTACAACAAATCCACTAAACTCTGGAAAGAAATCTTCCAAAAACTGAACGAAGTGTTCTCCTTTGCTCCTCCTGATAAATCATCCAGTCTGATGATGTGGAGCGGGTTTTGGTCTGCACATCAACGTTTCTTCAAGTACATGTGCATTTCCGGAAAAGTTAAAGCGGCTGTTAATATAGCGAGAGAAGCTATAAAATGCGGAAAGTGCGTCGTTATTGGTTTGCAATCAACTGGAGAATCCAGAATACAAGATATGATCGGAAAAGAAGACGTTGATCTGGACGGATTCGTATCTACAGCATTAGGCGTAGTGTACGCTGTGGTTCAGAATCATTTCCCTATTCCTAATGTAAATTATGCAGCTACTGTTGAGGATTCTGAAAATATGAAATTGGGAATGAAGAGAAAATTCAGTAGTGTTGAGTACGATGATTTAAAATTGAGACTCAAAACGTCTGAATGTGGTGAGGTTTCTGAATCTAAGCTTATCAGTGTTTACGATCGTCAGCCGATTTCGCAACAACTGAAACAGAGAGCTGAAGCTATCAAGATGAAGTTGTTGAAAAAGATTGAAAAGCTCTCCAACGAATTTCCTCCGAATGTTTTGGACGAGCTTATCGATGAACTTGGGGGTCCGGAAAATGTGGCCGAAATGACTGGACGTAGAGCGAGAATAGTTCAGAGTGATAAGAGTTTCAAGTACGAAGCGCGGTCTGAGATAGATGTTCCTCTGGAAGTATTGAATCTCAGGGAGAAGCAAAGATTCATGAATGGAGAGAAGGACGTGGCTATCATATCCGAAGCTGCCAGCTCGGGTATATCGCTACATAGTGACAAAAGAGCTCTAAACCGTAGGTGCAGGGTGCATATCACATTAGAGTTACCTTGGAGTGCCGACAGAGCGATACAACAATTCGGCAGAACCCACAGAAGCAACCAAACAAGTGCTCCCGAGTATGTATTCCTCATATCTAATTTGGGAGGAGAACGGCGCTTTGCATCAATCGTTGCAAAAAGGTTGGAAAGTTTGGGAGCCCTCACCCACGGGGATAGAAGAGCGACTGAAAACAGAGACATGTCCAAGTTCAATATAGACAACAACTACGGGAATTCGGCCGTCGATTTGGTTTTAAAGACTTTTATCGGAACTCAAAAACCTCTGGTTTCGCCTCCTTTAGATTATGAAGGTGACTTCATGGCGGATGCCATTCAAGGGTTGATGAACGTAGGACTACTCAACGGTGATCCTGAATGTTTGACAGCAGATCACGACAAAAAAGTCCTTGGCAAATTTCTCAATCGTATTCTAGGGCTCCCCGTTCAACTACAAAACGCCATTTTTGAGTATTTCACGTCCACCATGGAAGCTATAATCAACTCGGCAAAGAAGTCTGGCACTTACGATCGTGGTATTTTGGACGTTGCTGCTACTGAGTTGAACACGAAACATTTAACGGTATACAGGTTCAAAAGAAAATACTTGACAGGGCTGGTCAGCACGGAGCTTCACAAAGTGGTCATCGAGCGTGGGATGAACTGGGAAGAATCACTGAAAATTCGTTCAAGTCTTCCAGATTCTCAATATTATCTATCGAAAAACATGAGGAACGGGAACAAAGAGGTGGTCTTAGCTGTCAGCCACCAGCCCGAAAAACGTCCTATAAAATCGTATTTGCTGGCCGAAGAGGAAGAAATGTTCACCATCTACAGGCCCAACGTGGGGCAGCAACTTCGAAAAGAACCGGCCAGCTTGATATTAGAGAAAATGAAGAAAGCGGATTTGGAAGAGGCCAAATTTTACTGGCGTAACCACTTCGAGGCTTCGCTGTCCACCTGCTCCCACAAATATTATTCCGGGCTGTGCAAAACGATTCTCTCAGGCGAAGAATGTGACGTCGGTCTACGACATAGGACGTACAACATCTTGGCGGGCTCGGTTCTCAGCCTCTGGGGCTCGATCGAACAAATTCTATCAACTCGACCGCAAGTGGTTCGCGTCAAAACCAACACTGGCGAGAAAATCATCGGGACTCTGATACCATCGAATTGCGTTGAACGGATCATAAAAGAGCTATCGCGGGCCAGCGAGAACGTTTCTATCAGTCAATTTCCGTGATTTTATTGTTTTTTTAATATCTCTATTTTTACCAGTTGTAGTCGTAACCGTTTCGTTGCTGTATTACGATACTTGTGTACCTGATTATTTTTGTAGTAAACTCCATTGTTTTGTTACGACAGTCCATTTCGAACATTCCATTCCATTCATTTTGGTTTATTACTCAATAATAAACCATTGTAATCGCTCTGGAAAAAAAATTCTAACCCCCCCGGAACATTTGATGGTTTACGTTTCAAAGGGTGTAGAATCCGAATCTGCAATAAACATTTTTCCGTCCGTCCCTGGAGCCGGAGCAAAGCTTTATTATTCAATTGGCTTGCGTTCATAATTTGAATTTCTACTAAGCTTTGGAGTGTGCGCGTTTCACAGGATAGAGCGATTATTGAATTTCCGGAGATATGCATAGACCACGTAAATCTGTTCTCAACCAAAAAACCTATTTGGATTGATCAGTTGATGATATTTGTGTGCCTCCTCTACATCAGTCTACCTTTGGCTACATCGTCTAAATTTGGGTTTGGGGAAGTTTTAACGCAATACGAGCGCTAAAGGACTCGATAAATTATGGATGTTTTTATTGTGGGAGGGGGGGGGGGGGGTCGTATTGAGGTTCAATTAAAAAAACGCTGCAAATTCTTTCACTGGGGTTTATTATTCAATTGGCTTGCGTTCATAATTTGAATTTCTACTAAGCTTTGGAGTGTGCGCGTTTCACAGGATAGAGCGATTGTTGAATTTCAGGAGGCACACAAATATGATCAACTGGTCAATCCAAATAGGTATTTTGCTTGAGAACAGATTTACGTGCTCTATGCATATCCTGAAATTCAATAATCGCTCTATCCTGTGAAACGCGCACCCTCCAAAGCTTAGTAGAAATTCAAATTATGAACGCAAGCCAATTGAATAATAAACCCCAGTGAAAAAATTTGCAGCGTTTTTCAGTTTATTGTATAGGATCTTTCACCTCAATGAACTCACAGTTTTGTGGCTGATTCAAACCCAGAATCGACTTCAGTTAATGTTTATTAAAGTATACTGTATACCAGATTGGGGCTTATGCCATGGTGGTGGTGATTCATGATTTATGAATTAGGATTGTTTTTATTTTGAGGATTGTTTATTGTTAGCAATAATGTCTCTAGGCGCCGCACCATTGGGTTATCTGTGAGCATGGTGGGGGCAGACAATTGAGTACCTAGTTTCATGCAAAAGAAACTATTGTTATTTCTACTGCTCATGAAGATGAGAGTTATGTTTCTTGGTTAGCTCGCCTTCATGTTAAGATCCAACACAATAACCACTCCATTTGTTTCGCTGAGAAACATTTCTGTTCCAAATCAATGTAGAATCGATTTCTCAAGTTTTTGCATTTTTATCATGAACACCTTGTAAAATTAACGACGGAGACCCGCAATACTGGCCGACCCACGTAGAAGCAGGCTTTGACGTCTATGTTTAAGTACAAGTTCTGTCATATTGTTGTTTCAGTCCTTGTCACAATCGTGATGTCTTCAGTTTTTAACATTTTGAATCTACTGAGAGTATTTTAAACATTTCGATGATCGTTCATCTTTTCATTACGGGGATTCTAACCGCCACACCCATATTTCCAGACGTCTTTTAAAAGTGTAGTAGTAGGTCCTTTTGAGATTCAAGCTCAGCTTTATTATATCCTAGAATCACACTAAGGGAAGTCAGGCTGTTGACAACGCTCATTAGCCCGTCAAAAGTGGATGATAGATGGAAGGCCTGATATCGTAGCTCTCCGGGATTACGGCGCTCGGCATCTTAAATAATATTAGCCAAGTCAACAAACTTCACTCCTCTCCGCGCAGTCTCCAAACAGCCATAAATCTCGGTTAGCTGGGGGTTTCACGCATAAGCCACAAAGATAATCAACGCCCTCGAATGTTTAGTGAGAGAGCGGGAGCCCTAGCTGGGCGAACGTCCGGTTGAGGAGACAACAGCCAGACGCAGGTTAAAAGAAATAGGTGAATAACACAATTTTTTTTTTCGTGATTTATTAATTGCGACTGAAAAATCAAATACATTTCATCTAGCAATTTTACATATCAATAAAGGTACACTCCAAGAGGGTAGGTTTACAGCAAAATCTAGCCCTTTATTATATAGCTCAATTAATTAGCACTGAGTTCGATTGCACTTCTTTTCACGCAGCACAACTAAATCCAGTGGTTTGTTTCGCTTGAGACGTCGGATTTCACCTTCGTTGTCCGAAACGTAGAGCATCTCCGGGTTCACGTGTTTGTGGAGGCGATGTTCATGCTTCCTTGCGTATTTTGCAATAATTTCATAGACTGTCTCCATCCTCAAATCTCGATGAATATCATCGTTTCGCATGTACCAAGGGGCTCCAACTATACTTCTCAGTATTTTTATTCTGAAAGGTTTGGATTTTCTTAATATTTGATTTCTTGGCACAGCCCCAGGATCTGTATCCCATAGGTCCAAATAGGGCGAAGGATCTGCTTATATATAAGCAGTTTGTTGTGGAGAGAGAGATGGGAATTCCTTCCCATTAGCCAATACTGGCTCCTTCTGTACTTGATTTTAAGTTCTTCTTTCTTCTCTTCTATGTGTTTATTCCAGTTTAATTTGGAGTCAAGTGTCAAACCCAAGTACTTAACTACTTCAGTATGCGGTATTTTATTCGAATTGATCTCAACATCCAAGATTGGGACTTTTCGGTTAGTGAAGTTGATGTGGGCTGATTTTGATTCGTTCAGCTTCATTCTCCACATCTTGGTCCATTTACAAACCTCAGTAGTAGACGTCTGTAGTTTGCGTGTTGCAGCTTCTATATCATCTCCAACAGAGAGGATAGCCGTATCATCTGCAAAGGTGGCAACAGTTGTGCCTTCTTGTTGGGTAAGTCCCGTGTGTACAGGAGGTAGAGTACTAAACAACACAATGAGGTAGGATAATAACAATATTAAAAGACAAAAAATCGTATATCCTAAATCCCCGAGGAGAGGACCACGTCGCTTGCCCTGGGAGACGCTTCCCCCCGCTGGGGCACTGGCGGGGTCGGGGGGAGGGGGAGCAGGTAGACGGGGGCGAGAATTCCACCCGCCCAGCGTTACCATAATTATAGTAAATCATTGATTTATTGAACCAGAAACTTGATTGAAAACAAACGGGCTTCACCAATGTAATCAGTGGTTACACAGCGATTTACAGCGTTTCCATAAAACCTATTGTAATGAGTTTCTCAGGCTCGTTAACGAAATTACTGTTTTCCTAGTGCCTAGACTAGTATTACCGAATTTAGGGAGTTTTTTGAAACATTTGTTTTTTTGTCTAGACGAATTTGACGTACTTGGTCAAAGGGGTGGAAATCTTTGTCTGTACGTATCTGACGTACTCGCTTTTGGTAGGGCCCGAAAAGTCTTCCGTCGAGACAAAAGACGGCAGCACACAATAGAGTAGGTTTTTCGTCTAGACGAATCCGACGTACTTACCCAAGGGATAGTGGAAAGTAAAAGAGTTTTTGTCAGAGCGAAACCGATAGGTTACTAGAAGGCATCGGGAGAATGATTAGCGCCCTTAGCTTAGTGCTCAGGGCTTAGATAGAGTTTCCCTCCTCTTCCCCTGGTCCCCTGTCAAACAAGGAGAGCGAGCGGGTCTTCTCCGTTCTATGATGGATTTTCCTGGCTGTTGGTTGATTTTATTCTGTGATACTTATATTTAAAGTTTAAACGTTGATTTGGACGAGATGACAGTGATAACGTAACCGTTTCTAGTTTTGCTCTATTCCCTCTTTTGTTCGATTACTGGTTGCTTACGTTTGCTTGCTAATTACAGGTTACTTTATTTTTCCGTTCCTATGGTTTTTTTCTTAAATAGAGTTGTTACGTTTATAGTTAGTGAGGTAAAATTGTGGTTGTTGTATTGTAATATGTGAAACAACAAACAATTTTTTAGTCTGTACGTCATCACGAAATCAGTGCCGAGCCAAGCTGGCCCGTTCTCCCTCTGATCCATCGTGGACGGTGAATGATAGAATCTGCATCATCCTCGTCAAACTCATTCTCAAGTAATAATACTCCATGTCTCCGTGGCGTATTTTTTCAGCACTAATTTACGAAAGTAACCAAAAAAATGCTAGCATTTAGGACAACAGGTAGAAGAGCATCAACAAAATACAAAATTAACAAAAAACAACCCCAAAATAAAAAAAATTACAAAATTAGAAATACCGCAATGAACAGTAAGGCCGCAAAATAAATTTGGGAATGAAACGAAGGTGGCGAGATAACTGGTAATAACCGTTGTTTAAGACGCCAACCACCCAAAGACGTTTGGTTGGTGTTAATTGTCGATCTAGTTCATTCATCGTTGATTTTTCGGAATCTTAGCTGGTAAAGCCGAACATCGTTGTTTAACAGCTGGGTAAGCGTTCAAAAATAATATTTTTCATCATATTATGATGAAACCGGCCCTAAGGATCGGGTAAGAACTGAATAAAAAATAACAGCTACAAGAATGTTAAACTGTTGCGTTGTTTTAGTGGAATATTATTCTGAACTTGGAATACTGGCGCAATACATTTGAGCCTCATTTCACGTCGCATATCCATCCAATTATGGAAGAGGACGAACCCCGCATGATTTTCACACGTTCAAAGTAAGAAATTAAGAATTAAGAGTTTTACATTTTCACAATATGTACCACCGACTTATATTTTTGAATCAATCAACGTTTTACTATTGTAGTTTGTAATCAATTCTACTTTTGTGATCAGTGATATTTGCATACAATAATAATTATTAATATAATAATGTTATTTTCATATTATTATTATTATTATTATTATTATTATTATAAACAACAACAATTAATTATTAATTGTATTAGTAATCATCAACGTAGATTCAAAGATATCGTGGGTAGGGACCAGAGTTGCTACGTACCTAATTATTACTATGAGCAAAGATTACTTTTCCAATTACTTTCCACATTACACTAGTTTCGATTATCCTGATACCATACACCCACCAAGAAACATACGATTTCAGCTGATAATTACTGTTAAAATAATGGCCTTCCCGATTCCCATTAGAAGGAATATCCAAGGAAAGTGCCATTAGGTTCACTTACTCTATGTAATGACATAGAAGAGGTAAAATGAATGGGTGCTTCATTATAATTCATTATCGAATGAGGGAAAGTCAAGGTACGGTCATTGTCCATTAATCGGGATATGAATGGCCACCACAATCCTTCAAAAGAAATTGGAATTAGTCGTTGGTAATGGAATTCCTTTTTGAACAAATCTGGTTGGGGCAGTACCCCTGACGGAAAGAGGGAAAAGAAATGGAATATAGGTGAAAAACGCAAAGAATGGAACTCCGCAAACTATTTCACAAGGTTTACTATTATTATACCTCCACATTACAACTTTGCATTACCAAGCTGTCAAAACATGTTCATCCTTAAAAATGAATTTTCCATGAATTTACCTTGAATTTTCCAAATCTGATGAGCTTGAATTGGTCCTGGTCAATCAATTCTGCGTCCAAAATTATTTGAAAATGGCACCACATTTGTTTATATCACTGAGAATCTCACTAAGTTCGGCACGTTTTTTACTGCGTCATTTATGTGTTTGAGGTGATCGGACTTGCTAGAAGAAAGGCCGGATTTATTGCTACAATTCTACAACGTTTTATAAGAAATAGATTCGTTTTAGAAATAGATTTGAGTTGCACTCATGATTTGAATTTCTACTAAGCGTTGGAGCGTGCGTGTTTTACAGCTGATAGAGCGATTATTGAAATTCTGGAGATATGCATAGACCACGTAAATCGGTTCTCAACCAAAACACCTATTTGGATTGATCAGTTGTCGTTATTTGTGTGCCTCCTCTACATCAGCCTACCTCTGGCTACATCGTTTAAATTTAGGTTTGGGGAAGTTTTAACGCAATACGAGCGCCAAAGGACTTGATAAACTATGGATGTTTTTATTGTGGGGGGGGGGGGGGGTATTGAGGCTCAATAAAAAAATGCTGCAAATTCTTTCACTGGGGTTTATTATTCAATTGGCTTACGTTCATTATTTGAATTTCTACTAAGATTTGGAGTGTGCGCGTTTCACAGGATATTGCGATTATTGAATTTCAGGGGGCATACAAATATGATCAACTGATCTATCCAAATAGGTATTTTGGTTGAAAACACATTTATGTGCTCCATGCATATCTCCTGAAATTCAATAATCGCTCTATCCTGTGAAACGCGCACACTCCAAAGCTTAGTAGAAATTCAAATTATGAACGCAAGCCAATTGAATAATAAACCCCAGTGATTATTGAATAATAAACCAAAAAATAGTATATTCTAAGTCCCCGAGGAGGGGAGCAGGTTGCCCTGGGAGACGCTCTTCATTGGTGGGGTCCCATTCACTGGGGCGGTTGAGAGGGGGGGGGGGAGGTGAATTTCACCCAGCAGTTACCCTGGGAGACGGTCCGACGCTCTACTTCAAGGGTGGTGGTGGGGGGTGGCGGAGAATTCCACCTGCCCAACGTTACCACCCCCTGATATACCTACCTGCTCTGATATTGTCGTCTGTATAGATTGATGATGATGATGATGATGATTGATCGAAACTGACGCTGGCACATAGGTACGCCGCCTGCAGCTGGCGCCTCTTGAGAGATAACTCTCCTGCAGCGCGGCGCAGCTGGCTCCTGTTTCGGTAGGTACATGAAGAAATCGCAAGCCGCAGACGCCGGCCGCAGATGCCGTGTCTTAAGTGAAAAACGAATGCGATCGACATGGGCGAGCGGGCGCCCATCGCGGTCTATCGGTGCGATCAAACAATACAACTCTACAGATGTGTCAGACGTAAAAACGCGGCATCACGCTTTGTTGCGGCAAAACGATCGTGCCGTGTGTTCGATTTTTCTTCAGTCCAAGAATTTTCCTTAGCCGTTCAGCCTTCACATGTGATACAACCATCAACCTTCACGCGTTCGCGCCAACCTGAGTCACACCGGCGCTCGCGCAGCTGTCTGTCGACAGATTTTTCAATGATTATCTTGCTGGTTTCTCTACTTTCCATTGCAGTAAATACAAAAGAACTACAATGAAATTCGAAAAACGCTGCACATTCTTTCACGAGTGAACTAACTTTTGAGTGAAATTCAATAATCGCTCTATCCTGTGAAACACGTACACTCCAAAGCTTAGTAGAAATTCAAATTACGAACGCAAGCCAGTTGAATAATAAACCCCAGTGAAAGAATTTGCAGCGTTTTTCTACTCTTGATTGACATTACAAGATATGGGGGCACGAGGTGCAGATTTTAGATAATGCACCACTGAGTACGTCTAATATACTAACATCACTACCAGGAACTGAATAACCGAAGTGACTGATTATATGTTATGGTAGGGAGGTTTCATTAAAAACAAATAAAATAATGAAAAACTTGGAAAATCGTCAAAATAATACAACTTTGAGTAATAATGTTCAGCGTTCTAACTTTTGAAATTTCCACTGAATCAGTTAACGATTTAGTCAATTTATGATGAATAAACTTCGCTGCCCAGTTAAGGAAAGATAATTCAACTTATTTCTAATTTTCAGCGGAGTATCAATTTTTCAAAATGCAACTAACGTCGATGACATCCTCGATCACTACGCGAGGCAGCAAGAACTCTCAGAAGACGCTGGGCTCTTACAACGAGAATTCAGCTCAAAACGCTCACGAAGGTCATTTGCACAATTTATTTAGAATCAGAAATATTATTCTGTAATGTAGAATTTTTATTATGGTATAAAGATGATGAACAGCGAGAATCATGACAAATAGAAAGAGGACCCAAAAGATTGTATATTCCAATCAACGAATCTCCAAGATCCTGTCCGTTTAAATTGCAAAAATGAGTCTAAAAAATTCTATTGTTTTAGTTTGATCAAATCGGACGACGCACAGTGGGGTCAAACGGTGATTTTCCCACAAAAGTTCTGATTATCTCAATTCTTATCACAAATATAACTATAACCATGTTCCTATCTATTAACTATTTTCAATAATGAACTTTTTGAAACGATCATGAAAAAGAGGCGCAAAAAAAAGTATCAATAAACCAGTATCAATATAATACTTTATAGTTTTGAAGGTATACAGTCCCAAATTCACAGATTAAAGCCAATTAACACTGTCAACGCGGATGTCTTCTTGAGAAGACACTGGCCCCTTCCGTCGGTACGGGCGTCTTCTCAAGAAGTCTCCGCACTTCTGGGCCTCGTTTGGAATGGTGATTTGATGATTCGGTTCCGTATGGTGATGCTCTCCTTTAGTAGTTCTCCACAGACATACTCGAAGTTTGCCGTTTACACCTAAGCAGTATATCTCTGTTCATTTTTTCACACCTCCTGTTGACTTTAGGTTTGGTGATAAGGGGCGGCCCTGTTTCTCAGACTCCAGTCTTGTTGTGTGTTCTTTTAACGATCGGTTGTGAATTCTGTCTGGTTCGACCTGCCCTTGGAGCTAAGTTACAAAGTAAGAATCGGCGCACTGGAGCTCGTATCTGAATATTGAGGTAGGACCGGTTCGGACGGTCGAAATTCTCCTGTACAAAAAGGTGTACGGGGGCCATTTCCTTAAAGCTAAGGCATGAATGTAGGCGCAGCGTTTAAATCCAAAGAGAAGAAGACGTCCTTGGGCATCGAGTTTTCAATGAGTCTTTAACTTTGAAACGAAACAAACGAAGCCTGTGTTAGGGTATAGCAAACAGAACGACGATGCAAATTCTTTCACTGAGGTTTATTATTCAATGATTCATGATTTGAATTTCTACTAAGCTTTGGAGTTACGTGTTTCACAGGTGATAGAGCGATTATTGAATTTCAGGAGATTTGCATAGAGCACGTAAATCGGTCCTCAACCAAAATACCTATCGTCTATTATCAGCCGTTTGACCTCGATTGCTGATGGCCTACCTCAATATTGAGTCACTAGGAAAATAGCGCCAATTCTTACGTGCCTATCTTAGCTCCAAGGACCGACCAAACCATCATGCTAATTGGACAGAATTCACAACCGATCGTTAAAAGAACACACAACAAGACTCGATCGAGTCTCAGAAACAGGGCCCCCCCTTATCACCAAACCAAAAGTCAACAGGAGGTGCGAAAAAATGAACAGAGATATACTACTCACCTACCTCACATCTGTGGGCCCCACAGAAACAGTTTCAAGTCAGAGTTCGCCGATGGAGGCATTTTCGTATAGTCAGTCTCTTTTAAGGTGAGGTTTTTCATGATTTTCGATTCATTTTGTCATTGAAATGTGGTTGAATCATGATATTCATGTCTTCATCCATATAATTTTGGGTCTGAGCTTTTATTTTGACCCGGAAGAGCCTTAGTAAGACTAACCTTAGAAAGACTACCTTCTGCTAGTCCTCTACAAACAGTAGGTAGTTCTCATATATAGGTGATTTTCAAGACGTTTGTAATAGTTTTCTCAAATTTACTCAACCAAGAAATGAGTCAATTTTCGGTTGTTTACCAATTGTATTTCTCTCTGAGGAACAAGAGAGAAAAAACATTTATTGATCATTATAGGGGGTGGAATGTTGGGTTAGTTGGGTTTGTGAAAAGTATAAATTGATATGCCAAAAACTCGAAGTTTTATGACAGAAGTTGAAATTGAGTCTCTAATTTTTCTTATAGCGAATGTTCGAAGAAAAAATTAAGAACGTTCAAAGAAAAAACGTAACTCAATAGTCATTGTGATAATGCTGTGATGATATACTGTTGCCAACTATAATTTACACTAATTATTACTCTTACAACTCACTAGTCATTTTTGTATTGTTACGATTCTCAAGAAAATTATATTGTTGACAGATTTCCGCCAAAAGGTATTCAAGATATTTATTCATCAACATATTCCTCTTATAGATAACTAATACCCAGCAAAATGTTGATTATATGGTTTTTATACTTTCTACGTGCTATTACTATTCCAAAAGGTCCATAAATATCGCTCAGGTCCATTGCAGATTCAGTGCGAACGTAAACTGAGTCAAGCGAATTCATCACAAACTAAACGAGATTTGAAGCGGGGTCCAAGTATTTGTGACAGTTAGGTAAACAAAACCATGTTGTTTTTTTTTCTGATCGTGCTCTTCCGTTCTTACGGAATAGTCACTTTTTGTACCCTATTTATAGATCGTAGAAGAGCTACGACCGAAGGGGCAGGCATGGGCGGATGGTTTTTGTCGTTATGTGATATTTTACATATCATCAACTACGTGAAACCTTCCTCATTCCGGCGGGAAGTGAAGCTTTTTTTTAGTTGTGCGCTCAAATATTGTTTTTCAGGTTTTGACCACGGTCCTAGAGAAGAAAAAAAAGAAAAAAAGAGTGTTTCTCACCTGAACTATTCAGGGGTTTTAGTTGAGTTTCAGCCCAAATCCTAATGTAATCAGATTCTGTGACTTGTATACTGTGATAGTCATTAATCAGCTATTCAAAATCGACCCTTTCAGAAAATCGAATTTTTGCCGCCCTTGCCCCACTGTGCTCCGTCGTTTCCATCGCAACCCTGCTCACCATCTCATCATTCGCCGCCATCAGATTCCATTGCAACCCTTTTCAATCAATTCAATCGACTGGAGTCCAAACGTTCATTATTGAAAATATTAAACCAAAACCGAGTGATTAAATAGTTGATTTCACTTTTGGAATGATGAACCAAGGTTTGTTGCGTTGGTTCTTGCCTTTTTTTTCCACCTTCATACGCCGGCTTCCAAGAGTTTCTTACCACTTCAAGGTCTGGTCTGGGTGTGGGTCTTCAGAGGAATAAAAGACAAATTGAACATGAGGAGTATAACTGACTGAATTCACTCTACAATTATGTATTCACTTAATACTTGTACCACTATTATTTTCCCAATCCGCTAACGTCTCTCCTCAAAACTCCACTAACTTTGACCACGACGACGAAGCTCCCAGCTGTAGCGAAGGTCCTACGAAGGGTCTTGGTGATAGTTCTGATGAGCCCTGATGGTACTTGAAGAGACGTAGCTATGGACTCGGATCTCATGATGTCGGTTGCGGACAGGAACAACGGCCAATTGTTTCTGCGACAAAACTCGACGGAAGATATTTCTGAAGGTGATTCCGACGCTTATATAACCGCGGTCGGAGGTGGAGACGCCGCTGTGGCCCATTCTCGTCAGCCGCTCCGACAAAACCTCACTCGTTAACGCGCTGGTTAATTGATTTCCTTTTAAAATCCGTTTGAGGTTTAAGTGTGTTAGCATACTCACACTCACGTCACCCCACACTCACGCTCCTCCAACAAACCGAACTGTTATTTCTCACAGTTACCGCATCCCGATGAACCGAACCAGAAACATTCTCCAATTGCAATACGAACCAGCGATGGGATACCGGTACACAAAGCTAATATTGAACCATCAATACCGATATTTACGATATATCAGTCCATAAACATCGATATTGATCGACATATTGGCTAAGTATTGATTTTCCTATTGATACTTGTTGCTACCATTAAAAACCAGTTTCGTGTTACCTACTTTCAATTTTTTAAATTTTATATTACAACCAGTTTGCAATGTATTTATAGATATCAACTAGGTTCCTACCTACCTTATATACAACTTCGTAAAAGCAGAAAGGTACCTATTTAATCAACAACAGCAACACTTGAGTTATAATACTCATTTATATCACAGTACCAGGAAAAAACTATGCGCATGAAAGCAGAGTCTGAATACAAATATAAACATACTCTGGTAACATTGGGGAAGGTTACTTGGTTGTTGTTCACTTCTTCCTGTTGTCCACAGCACGTGAGATAATTGACGAATGTACGCGGAGATGAAGAATACTTATGCTTTTTCCAACTGAGTACGAATGATACTAAATCAACAAGAAAAGGTGAAAAGACCTGTTTTACCGATTTTTTTTCTCCATATATTGATTAAGAACAATCGACTCTCGTTGAATATCGACAACCCAACATTGATGTGAAATAGTCGGTTTTCCTGAAAATAATACGATGTCTTTGGAATTATCGATTTCCATACCTAATACAAACGGATCATAATAATACCGAAACGATAAAATTTCTTTATTTTTACATTTCACTTCAAATTAAAATTAGGCATGCAAGGAAAAATTAAAGGGGGGGGGGATAGGTTTTAGTCAGCCTCCAGAAAGGGTCGATGGGCCACAAAAGGTTGGGAAACACTGTTCTAAGTCATACTTAGTTATCGTTATGTATAAGTATTTATATCCATATGAAATTAACTTTGTTTAGAAATGCAATGTCACTCAATTTTTAGATGAAATTCTCTCTATTTATTGTAAGAGATTCGTTTGTCTTCTTCTATTTCCCAACACTTTATCCCTCATTATCCTAGTAATATACAATGAATTCATTGCAAGGACGATTCATCTCTCTACCGCGGGCGTTTCCCTTGCAGAGATTAAAAAATCAACTTTGGTTTCGGGAATGAAGACTAATTTCATTTAATTTTTAACTTCAGAAACAACAAGAAATAGTCAACGAAAAAATAAGTTCGTGGTGTAACAAATAGATTTCATTGATTGGATTACGGTTTTTTCACTATTGTTGCGGTAATTTTTTAAAAAGGTCATTGGTTAGACGGGGAGAACTCGTTTAACTATATTGCATCACAAAATTAGACACTTCCGCTTCATCAATTTATGACCCTTGGCATATAACTATAGGAAATTTAATCCTGAATACAAAAATCCTATAAGTATGGATACGTCCCGATTTTCACACTATGAAAAGTCATTTGCAGCTGATTTATGATATACCTTCAAACGTATAAAAAATAAATGTCAAAAACAATAAACTTTGGTATCTTTGGGAAAACAGGTTTTTAGAGAGAAAACATTAATACATATATGTTTAGAAAACGTATTGTTTCATAAAATCGTATCTCGACAAGGAATTGGGATAAACGCAAACGGTTGGCGGCATTCTATTCCAAACTTGATGTTGATGTTGAACTCCAAAGAGTTGATTTCCTATCCTTTTATAATACGAAGAGCCATATCATATTAAGTTTTTTGAAATTCACACTATTAAGCCTTCATTTAGAGAGTCATGTTTACAGGATCTTTTCGTTCAACGTTAAATTATCTATCAAAACTAGAAGGTTATCCTCTTTTTGTGGTGACACCCAGTATGGAAGTCCCTATATGATGTTATAAAGTAATATTCTAAAATTACGGTTCACAATTAAAATGTAATAATAATGAAAACTTGTCATTCATCAACCATTATAATCGATTAAGAAAAAACATTTAACACCTCTCAAAATTTGTTGTTTTCGATATAAAAAAAATCGATCGTCTATCTTTTTTACAATCTAAAACGCTGCAAATTCTTTCACTGGGGTTTGTTATTCAATTTCGTTCATTTGGCTTGCGTTCACGATTTCAATTTCTACTAAGCTTTGGAGTGTGGGTGTTTCACAGTGGATAAAGCGATTATTGAATTTCAGGAGGCACAAAAATATGATCAACTGATCAATGCAAATAGGTATTTTGGTTGAGAACAGATTTACGTGCTCTATGCATATCTCCTGAAATTCAATAATCGCTCTATCAACTGTGAAACACGCTCACTCCAAAGCTTAGAAGAAATTCAAATCATGAATGCAAGCCAAATGAACGAAATTGAATAATAAACCCCAGTGAAAGAATTTGCAGCGTTTTTAGTTACAATATGTAGATCAAACCCCTTAACTAGCTCATGCTCGTACCATTCCCATCCAGTAATATATCTTGTTTAGAGAAAAGATATACAACTTTGAGACAGTGATTTGGTAGCTCTAAGAAAATGGTAGAATTGGCTGTGAGCTTGTATGTGATAGTTAACATTGTTATCTTAGGAAAAGGTTACAACATTTTTGAGGTGTCAATTTGTGATGATTTGCATTTTATCGACCAGGGCTGAGGTAAGTCGTATTTTCATACAATTTTTTTGTTCAATGTGTTTTAATAATATAATTTTATAATTATATATAATTTAATAATTCAATAATATTGGAAAACAGACAATAATATTGGTTAACAGTCTGTTAAGCACTTAACCTCTTTTTCTTATAAATAAAATCTGAGGGTGTCATGACCGTTCTTCAAAATTGGTGTATATGCACGTACCTTGCCCCACCGCCATGTTCGTATCTCGCCCCAAAAACAACAAGTGGAGCATTGTACGAACGTTGCAAAGTCGTCGATTAATTTGTGTTTTCTCAACGTTTATTCCATCCGAGTTCAAGTGAACCGAATCATACAAGTTAATAGCGGTTTGTTACTGAAGTGAAAACACGTCCCCCTGTGGATCCTCAAGCG
Organism: Creontiades dilutus; assembly: GCA_031894815.1. Taxonomy (NCBI): domain Eukaryota; kingdom Metazoa; phylum Arthropoda; class Insecta; order Hemiptera; family Miridae; genus Creontiades; species Creontiades dilutus. Next base: position 139,661 of record JAVIWC010002658.1, on the reverse strand, counting down.
ACAGGGCTCCTGCCCTGTGGATCCTAGGGCAGATAAAGAAGAGCGGGCTCATGGGACCATTTTGAGAGAAGCTTTCCAAAGAAATGGAGTGTCAAGAACGGTCAAGAGCCTCCTTGACTAAGTAACAGTATTTGTTACTGCAGTAAAGCTTTTTGTTGTTCGCTATGAAGATCTCACTTTAATCCTGCCTTACCTTTAATGACATTTTCTTCTCTCTTGAATTTTTATTTTTGCAACCTGTATTATCAAGACTACCTACCTAACCTTGACCTTGAGACTAAATTCCTAAACATTTTCAGGAAGCTTTTTGTTCACTATGAACTTCAGTCAATTTCAAGTTTTACAAGTTTAAGCTTAACAAGAAAAATAGTTGATAATAATTCTATGGTTTTGTGGGACCATTGTAGTTACCAACCAATTCCTAGTGATGTTCTTCTAATTATATTTTTTTATGCATTGAAGTTTTATATTCAATATAAAACCGACGTGTTTGGTTCATTTTCCATACTTCTCAGCGCCTAATTTCGACTAATAGGGAAGACGGATCAAGATACGACCCTCTGTTCGTACCTGGCCCTACTTGGGAGGGTTTTATAAATTTAGCTCTATATGGGTTATAAAACCGTGAAATAATCCACTACACACCTGGATCTTTTACTCAAATTGTTTCCCCAGGGATCTATAAAAAATCAGATCAGACACCTAGTTGTCTCCCAAGAGAGGAAATCTGAAATGTTGTGCGAGGTACCCTACAGTTTGTTGGAGGTGGGCGTTAATGACGTTGCCTAATGGATGTTACACGTCGCAATACACCCAATTTAGTAGTTCCAGTGTATGACTTCCTACTTTGATGTTTTTCGTTAGCAGCCCATCTCCGTCGATACGCAAGCGATTCGTCACTCGAGACGGAAAGTGCGCCGTCCCGAAGTCCAACAGATTCGAGAATATCCACACGGGGGTCTACTACATGACGGACATCGTGTCCGCTCTCCTGGAGTGTCGTTGGCGTTGGATCCTTCTATGGTAATCTCGTCAATCTCTCAATTTAGGCCTAATAGGTTACCACGTTAGTTACTTTTAGCAAATTTTCGGAGAAAATGGATACACAATAGAAAGAATTCCCTATTTAAAATTTTAATGACGATCGATAAAGAATACATTAAAATTTTCAAATAGGTACCGTGGCAAAAAATGTCCGGGCAATGTCACCCACCACTTATTATGATATTTGAAGATGAATTTATCTGATGTCCTTTGATGTACAGGTACACGATGCTCAACCTCGTCTCGTGGTACCTCTTCGGAGTGTTGTGGTGGCTCATAGCGTACGCCCATGATGATTTGTTCACCTCTTCCAACCTTGACATGAGCCAGTAAGTTCGAAATTCGAAATAAATTGAAATCTTCAATTGCGGTCACAAAGTTATTTTGTATGACAATTATCAGATTGCGTAACAGACATATCCAACTGAGTGTAGCAGTGTAGCAGTAAGGTTTTCCTCTTAGCAAAGAAGTACCTACACAGTTCGAAGTCATGGGAGTGGAAATTGAATGGTCACCTGAAATAACGACCAAAGTATTTCATTCAGACATCTGAAAAATTCAAATTTTAATTTTTCAGGTCTAATATTTGGGGTAAAGGGTGAATAATTTGCATTTCCAAATAGTCATTGAAGCAAAAACAACACATTTTAATGGAGGGACAAAAATCAAAATGTCTTTTAAATATAACAAAAACGGGAAAACCTGATTTTTTTTCTCAAGAAAACAGTGGATTTTGATCACTGTTACTCATTAAATGTCCTCATCAACATCTTCTGTCCGGTCGGAGTTGTCACAAACAGGACAGTGTGATGATGTTTATGATAGATATATTGAGCGTCCTCATTAAGCAAAGTGATGCCAATCTCAAAGTTTCTGAGCCCAGATCGGTACTGGTCCGTGGTAGAGTTTTTGCAGTGTGATGATGCCATATGCTTTCTTGCTTTTTAAAAGTTCACTCATATTGGAAATGACATCGGCTTCGAGGTACTGTCCAGAATGGTTGGGCTTATGCAATACCTATAAAACGTGGTTCGATTTTCTCTATTTTTAGGATTCTGATAGGACGAGTTACCATCGAACATTATCAACATGAATGCATAAGAAAAAAATCAGTTCAGGTCATACGTCATCACCACAGTTTATCTCCTTGAAAGGTGATGACGGTATAATTTTGTCCGGCGCAGGAACCGATGAGCTCTGCTTTATCTCCAAGATATTGGCAAAAAAGTGATCCAGCATCGAACATTCTCGTCAATGGCTTCACTAAGTTTTTTTCCCCAATACATCAATTTTGGCTTTGAGTCGGAAGATTGAATATTTTTAGTTTTGGTTTTGAAAAAGTTGTGTATTTGGTCCAGATCACCATTGCTATTTTATTTTGTCCTTCAATTGTGTAACTTCTTGACAATGTTCAAACTTATATACGTTTTTAAACAGCAATCTAGTTGACGAACTCCAGCGGACGCCATTCGCCACGGTTTGTGTGATGTTTGTGAAATTATTGTGATTATTTGCATTTTTAAATCGAAAGAGTTTCATTTATTCATTGTAAGATGAAAAAGCAATCCAGTGTCTGTCGGTACTTTTACAATTATCAGAGTGACGTTCGAAGAGGGAATTCTGGGATGGCCTAAAACGGTCAAAATCTTGCCTTCGTCAAATGTCAACTTTAAAAAGCAGAGATTTCGCATGATTATCACGATTGCTTCATCCTTATCTGCTACTTAAGCCACAATCTACGCCGATGTAGACTCGGGAAGGACCAAATTCCTCAAATTTTCAGCCTTTTGCAGGATTTTTTTTCCGTGAGGGCAGCTTCTCTTCATCGGCGAATCTGTTGTTAGACCTCGTCGAGGAGTCGGAGCACGTGCCCCGGGCGGAGCGGAAGGGTTTAGCTCCCACACAACTCGCCCCACGTTAACAAAGCTGACTCTCGTTTCACTCTACCTCTCTCCCTCGGAAAACCTAACTTTCGACGAAGCTTCTTTTTTTTCTCGAATCAACCCGCTCGGGTAATCCCGTATTTTATGGGAGTGTCGGGTGGTAGCAAACCAAATACCATCTTCCAATAAATCTACTCGTCTTGTAATTTGACACTCGCGAGACACTCTTGTTTTACCACTATCCAACTAAAATACCTTATATACAACATAACACAAACAACTCATGCAGTTAGTCGGCATGCAGTTACAACATTCAGATATCGCGAATTGCATTCAAATCAAATGAAAAACGAAGAAGAAGAATTAAGAAGTTATTAAATTGAAGGACTGAATAAAATAATAATGGTGATAAATACCTGGCCATCACTGCCAACGGAAAATCGGCAGTTATGATTGACTTATGATTGATTATAACGATTAAGTATTAGACGATTCCCAAAATTGACTTTAATTGTATAGGGAACCTTGCGTAACGGAAGTGAGGAACATGATCAACGCCTTCATGTTCTCTGTGGAAACTCAGTACACGACGGGTTACGGCTCGCGAACTCCCACGACGGCCTGTCCCGAAGCGATTTTCCTACTCTGCGCCCAAAACATCATAGGAATGCTTCTCCAAAGCTGCTCTCTCGGAATCATATTCGCCAAACTGGCTCGACCTAAGGCGAGGAGGCAAGCTATCAAATTCAGGTGAGTTTCATCTGACTTAGCTCTTTTATGAAATCGTCACTGTGAATTGAGGGGGAAAAACGAACGCTCTCTCCAACGGTGTCCTCACATTTGATATTACGTATTAAATTAAGGGAGTGATGGCCGGGTATTTGACCGTGAAATCCCATACTTTCCGCATTTAAACATGAATTTCTCCACTAACATCTAACAAAATGTTTTATGATTAGCCCGTTGGGGAGCTGAGATGTTACGCTAGTTTTCCCCGTTGAGTGTCTGACGATAGAGCTATTAATACAGGGTTAAACATTAACCCGATAAACGTTTAAGAAGTATTAACCGCCCAAATTTGTATCAATTTTCCGTGACTGTTCGCTTACTCAGTGATTGTGATTGTGCTTCGAAAGCAAGAAAATTTGACTGTCTTTTCCCAACGGTGTCTTCAGATTTGAATCAATGTAGTTGATTACGCCGTCCTTTGAATTGTTTATTTTTAAGTAGTGTCGTTCGGTGATTGTGCGTGCAAAGTTCCCTGAAGTTTCGTCCCCTCTCTACTCTCGCATCTCAGTCGTCTGATCCCGGAATCGACAGCAGTCTTCTTGGAAAAATCGAGCACAACACTTCCAGCCCGACGTCGCTATTTTCTTGGCCGTCTGTGCGCTTTTACGTCTCGCCATTTTTCTTCTGAGCAGCCACAAGTTTGATGAGCCTACCACCGCTAACCCTTCCGATTGATGGTTATAATCTGGACACCAATCCCTCAATTTGGTAACCAACATCACTCAAGGTATCCTACATATATCGTTTAATCGGCACCATTACGGCCCCTCACCTTGGACGTCCATCCATACACCTCGTGCTCTCGTCACGATCTTTCCACCACAACGTACAGAACATTTTATTTTTGAGAACTTTATAGCTGGTTCGAATAAGATTGAAAATTTATTTGTTTACCAGGCAAGGAGCTCCTTATTTCATTTCATCTTTTTTATTTTGTTTAATATATATCTGTCCAGATTTAATTTACTTTTTTTCAACCTTACAAGACAGACTTTAAATATTTGAGCTGGGTTAATTGCTACCATCTTCGTTAGCCCTTCCCATGCTCAACCAGTAGTAAAGTTGCGAAGTTATGGTCATTCTAGTGAAATGAAGTCGAAAACGCAGTATGTGGTTTCCAGTGTAAAGACCCATGTTTTTCAGCATTCAAACTTTCCACTAACATTTGGGGTAAAATATTTCATGATTATACCGTTACAAACATGAGACGTTGGGCTATTTTTTTCTCGTTGTGCGCTATTTGTATCAGGTAAAAAATAAACTTGAAAAATGGCCAAGATGAAATAACTGACCAAATTTTGATACCATGGCTAGATTTTCCGCTTACTCAGCTCGTTTACAAAATTGTGATTGTGCGTCGGAAGGAAGAAAATTTGACTGTCTTTTCCCAGCGGTATAATAAAATTTTAAGTTTTGTAGTAAATTAAAAGTGTGCATTCTAATGAAGTAAAGTCAAAAACCGAATCCAACATGAATTTCTCTACCAACATCCAGAGTAAAATTTGTATGACTGTACCATTATGCAGCTGAGATTTCGGAGCGCAATCGATGGGTCTGAGCACTCTGTTTTGTTGTAAATGGATTCTGTTAATTTTGGTGGCGCTGGCAGATCCCCAAAGCCCTGAAGCGTACTGCCGTACAGGCAGCAGGGAATATCTAATCAGTGCGTATCTAATCAGCATCTAATCAGTGAGAGATAGAACAATCGTTTCGCACCAAGAGTGAGAAGATAGTGACGTCCATGCGATGGTTCAAGTGCTCGAAAACGTGAATGCGTTTCACCAGTTCATCGATGTGGACCGAGTAGTGATCCTTTTGCCGATGTAAACTTGCAGATAATGTGTGCAGTCGGTTTCGGGGACAAGTGAAAACTTCCTTAGATAATTTCCACACATCAACTGTAGTCCGTTATTAATGGTTCCATTACTCAACAGCTTTCAAGTGAGATTGGCGGTTGCGGGCGCACGCTTGTTCATACATAGTTATTGATTAGTTTGTGGCAGAAGGTATGACGCTGGCGTTTATTAAATAAAGTAGCGGGCCCCTAGGGGGCCCTTGGGGACCCTCGAGCGGATTTACTTGGACAATGATCTTGACGTGTTGCATTTCACGCAGAACGTCCGCTGTGAAAGGTAAGATTGATGGATCCTGTGATAGAATCCTGTGATGTCGGGTAAAAATGGTTTCAAGTTGAAAAATTAGGGCAAAATGCCACACTCTATCAAATGCCTGCTGAGTATCTAAAAAGACCGCATATCTGAGTTCTTTGCCCTTATATGCCTTCAGTATTTAGTCAATCACCGTATTGAGTTGCTATGGGTAGGAATGCATAGGCCGGAATCCGAACTGAAACTTTAGTATACGATTATGTACATAGGTAGCTTCGGAATTTAGGGGAAGGAGCCTCTCAAGTATTTTGGAAAACAGCGGAAACAAACTAATAGGACGGTAACTTTTGGGGTCTACCGCCAGTTTGTTGGGTATTCTTTCTTCTAAATGCCCTTTCCACTAAAAAATACATATTAGTACAAAATTCATGTTAAAATAAAAATGAAAAATAAAATGTCCCTCACAAAAATTGTTCTATGATCAGGATGAGTATGATTGGGATAACGGTCAATGTACTTGCGCGAGGCATCGCGGGCATTCTGACCACATTGGATGTACAACTCGAACAAGGCAGGGCTTTACTAAAATGTATTTTTTCTTCTAATGCCCTTTCCAAAAAAGAAAATAAATAGCACCACGTGAATCAGCGTTAAAAAACAATGAAATTTCATGTGCCACACTTGGAGTCCACGGTGGAAAATACTTTCCCACAGTTTCAGTGTTGCGCGCTCGTAGAGTGGGTTACTCGCGGCCGAAAAAATCGATTGAGGTGTCAAATGTTCATAAAATTCTGCGAAGAATCCGAATCTGCAATAAAAAATGGGGGTTACCATTTGAAATAACAAAGTTGATGCGCAAATCGTGCATTTGATTGAAATTGTGATATTTGAATTCCTTGTTAAAAATTAGTGAAATTACTATTTGAAAATTTTTTTAGGAGATAAATTACGGAGGTAAATGCCTGGTCCATTATATTTTGGCCACAGTATGTTTGCATGTTTGCATCAGTATCTTGTACTCAAAATTGATCTGTTCATAGTGAGAAGGCTCTGGTCAGCATGCGAGACGGCTATCTGTGTCTCATGTTCCGGATCGCCGACATGAGGAAGTCTCATGTTATCGGTTGTGACGTCAAAGGTTGGGTTCTCAAGAGCAAATGGACGACTGAGGGTGAACTTCTAACCCAGTACCGCTCAAGGCTCACGCTCTCCGTGGACGAGGGAGGGTAAGAACAGTTTACTTATAAATATTATTAAGTATCCAAGGTGGGCATTAAATGCCCGGCATTTTACAGAATAATTCGTCCATTCCGAGAAATGTCCAACTTTTTGGGCAATATATACTGTAAAAGTCCGAAGTGCGGTAAATGTTAGGATTTACCAGACAACTCTAGCGTTTGCCAACTTTGTTTGTTGAAAGCCCGAAATCTATATGAAAAACGCGCGTTTATCGCTTGACGATTGGTTAATCTTAGGATTGACTGACCAATTTGGTATATGCCCAAAGAACATTGTGTAAATGAGACATTTCGGACTTTTACCAATCTCTCTTGGCAAATGTGCGGATTTTCCACTACTCGTTGGGATTTTTCCATATAGATTTCTATGTGAACTATTAAGGAACTACAAGAATTAATGAAGTACGTAATAAGATCAATTTGATCATTCCTGCCTGTCTTATTGCGGCCGACAACCAAAGGCGGGTTGAATTCTGGGAGTGGTACCTCCCTCAGTTCCGTTACCGAAGAGGCCACATTCACTCACTCGCAAGGGTATTCTCAATTTGAGGATCGAAAGCGTCACCATGTATTGCATTCAGCGTGAAAAAATGATAAAATTCAATGTTGAACTTATTTTTTCATGATTGGTTATTTTTCGCCCTGTAACGTCGATTTCATCCTGTTAAACTACGTTTTTCTGGTCCCAAACGCAACTTTCTCCTCAAATCAGCAGAATAAAATCAAAATTGATTAAACCGTTGGAATGCTGTAACTCTGGCGCAGTTTTTAGGCTCACTGGCAATAGTTCATTACCTCAAATTGTTTGAACATCATGGGCTAAGAAAGACAAGAAATTTTATGGTCTTTCCAACGGTTTCTTCAAATTTAAGATTACTCAAGAAATTAGGGGACTAAGTATGTCCGTTTTATTGAAGTTAGGTCGATTACATGAAAAGCATCTTAAATCGTAAATTGCTCTGAATAGATTGTTAAGTAAGTGATGGTTGTAAAGAACAATTGACTGTGTCGGTAACATGTGCACATGACGATATGTAACGAGTACCATTGATCGAATCTTACAGTACTGTTATCTGTTACTTGTGTGCAGGAGTGATACATTCCTGGTCTGGCCCGTCACAGTCGTTCACAGGATCGACGAAAACAGCCCTCTGTTCGACGTTTCAGCCGAGGAGCTCTTTTCAACGGACTTCGAAATCGTGACGTCTCTCGTATGCACAATCGAATCGACCGGGCAGCAGGTGGAGGTCCGAAGGTCGTACGTCCCGAACGAAATCCTGTGGGGGCACAGATTCAAAAACATCATTCGCAAGTACGTTTTGTTCCCTGGTGACTCGGCTAACTTGTACTTGTCGCCAACCACACGGCTTCTTCTCAAGTCCTCTATATGTTGTTAAGAACTGAGGATGTAGGTGTATGGAGTACATAGCTACGTAATATGTATGTCGGTGCGCTCAAAGTTTGAGAACCTTGCTCGATACTAACATGCTGGTGTGTGCATATGTGTGCGAATGTATCTGAAATGGTTCACAAAAAAATGGTTCTGGTGAATGGTGTTGAAATGGTTCTGTAAATGGATCTTGAAGAATTTTTCAGTATTTACGTCATAACCTCTTAAAAACCACCCTTTACTCGTATTTGAGGCCCACAGGTAAAAGGACCGTACAGTGGCTTAGTCGCCACTGTTGGTGACCTCATTGTCCGTTTATCCCACTCATATGTAAAAATATTTAAAGCCTTTAATGGACTCCACATTCCCCAAGCTGCTTTGCGCCGTTGGTTTCTCCCAAGCCACCCTTTTTCTGGCAAACAGCCATTCACCCGTAGTCTCTCCCCTAGCACCCTGGGGTAGTTGTAACCCCGTCCCTGATTGGTTTCTACTATCCCCCCTCTCTGCTCCCCGCGATTCCCCACTCTAAATTTTCTTCAATTCCCCTCCAAACAAAATTTTTCCGTTTTTGGTTGACAGAATCTGCAGTCAGTTCTTTCCTTTGTTTTAGCCAGCTCTTACACTCTTGTTAACTTTGCTCTCCTGGGACCTCCCTAATATTGGTTGGGATCCGTATATAGTTATCACTTATCAAACTTGACTGACTTCATATCATAGTTATCAAAGTGACTTCATTTTCCTAAGTAGTGGCAAAGCAGCATATTTTGTGATAATTTCGGCTACCCGCGAAACCTCAACTTTGTCAGAAGCGCCCTAAGGTTTTATTCAACAACACCCTTATTTATTTGATTGGTTCACTGTATCGACGAATACGAATTGAATGATGTATTTCCATACTCGTTCATTGAGAATGAACGCATTCATTCTAAATACAGCCTCCATCAGTTAACTGCACAAACTTGTACATCTACTTTCCTTTCCACCATCCAACCATTCCTTGCTAATAAACCGTCATGGATATTTATTTTCGGGTGTCCGATAATGTTTGAAAATGTTTTTCCTGGGGAAGAGAGAATATGAACCTAACAAAAGTAATACGAACTCTAAAACGGAACGAAATTGGCTGGACCAATTCATGAAGTCATTAACCTCTCGAGCCTTGTGGACCACGCCACTATCCATACTAACACTATGTTTTTGGCTGAAGTACCAAATCGCTGTTCCACCTCTTGGAGACAGTTTCCAAGAAGAGTTGAGTTGTAGTACTTGATGATAAGATTTAACTGTGTACATTTGGAAAATTTTAGATTTGTCGTACGCTAAGGGAAATTTTAATTGAAGTACAGTTAAAAACATTATAACTGATCAGTTATCGAGTAGTTGTGATATTGATTAAATTGCTAAAATGGCTATCCAAAAATAGGGGTTGGTGATAAAGAAGTAAAAATTTATGGTTGCATGTATTTTTTAATGTCACATTATAAAAAAAAATAAAAACAAACAATTTCGTCCAAAAATTAAAACAAAAAATGTTGAGGGTGAACAACCCATATCACTTAGGGGTATGAAAAATAGGTAGTAGCCGATTCTGAGACCTACTACCTACGCATATAAAATTTGGTAAAAATCGGTAAAGCCGTTCCGGAGGAGTGCGGTAACTAACATTGCGACCCGGAAATTTTTTATTTTAGATTAAAAAAACTAAATGTTTTAAGGATTCTTTATTGAATATGTAATTTAGTGCATGGGTTCCATTTTTTATTGAAGCACCTTGAGCTCGACAACATTTTCTGTTTTATTAACTGATGCAAGGACAAGTAGCGCAGATGGTCTTCCGACACGTGAACATGCCACATATAATGAGAAAAACAGATTTTCTAGATTCAGACCATAAAATTTTAAGGATAGGCATTGTGATTTGTTTACGGTCATGGCGAATGAAAGACGGATCGGAAATTAAAGTCGTTTCAACTCAAATGTCGGTTGGGATCATCGGGATCCTTGGCATGAGAACTTCCTCATCTTTAAATGTTCATTTTACTATCCTCGCATAAATGACATTATTCATCAATTTCCTCATCACTAAACGCATTCCATTGCACAGTTTTGATTGGTTTATGTTTCGAATCATCGCAGGAATCAATCAATCACGCTGTAATCAATTTTGCTATCATTTTCATTCTGTTGTAGATCCAGAGGCGAAGTTCACATTGACTACAGCATGTTCGACCGAACGGTGGCTGTGGACACAGCTCTGTGCAGCGCCAAATCTCTCCAACTGTACCGCAGCCCGCCGCCCGCCAAACTTGGCTTGATTCTGGAACAGCCTATAGAACTTGGGTTCTGCTCGGTCAGCCGTCAGGTCTCCAAGGACGAAGTACCCAACTCGCCTGAGGAAGAGCTGCTTTCGGCAATCAGCGCTATGAGCTGAAAGTAACTTATAAAAAGTCTGGATAGACTTGAGGCCATTTACAGGGTGTCAACCTTTGGTTCTGACGCAGGCCAGACTCGATTGTACAACTAACTTGCAACGAAAGTCGCCTTTTAACGTTTTTTGGTCTATCATTTTCAACAATGAACCTTTGTAACAGACCAAGAAAAATTGGTACCATTATAGTGCGCGACCTTCCCTGTCTACGAGTGTCACCGGAGGGCACAGTATGCGACCTACCAAAAATTAAATGAAAATATATTAAAGGAAAAGGTGAATTGGAGCTCACCTTTGAATTTTAAGTACTCCGACTGAAGTCTGTCGTCGTTATAGAAGTTCGTCGTTTGAAAAAGGGGGGGTAGCATGTAGTCCTCTTCAAGTCCGTCAAAAAGTATCGAAAACGTTTATTGGGTGGAGGGAACGCCCGACATACTGCCTCCCCAACTCCAACAAATTGCTAATTTTACATGGTGTGTTTCCACTCCTTCTCTTCCATTTACACCCGTCAGACGAAGTAGCTAAACTACACCAAACCCAAACCAACTCAACTATTTGGCAAAACGTCAGTCCACTATTGCACCCATTCTGATCATGCCAAGTAAAAAATTTGTTTGTTTTTCGAATCGAACTGCATGTTTGGCACCCCTCTGTAACACATCTCAAAGTCATGGTTTTGGGCGCCCACGAATTCGGCACCAAGTTTGCAGTACCTACAAGGGTCGGGGATCAACGTAACGGGACTACAATTGCATCTGCAATAATGTGTCCCACGCTTAAAGGAGCATTCATCCTCCTCTCCCCAAAACACAACAGGAAACGTGTCAAAGGATACAAGATTTAAACATCAAGACAGTGAAAATTTTGAAAACTTTGTAGATTCAGATGATAGAATTGTGATATTTTCTTGCGATACTAATTTAAGCAAACTTGCCAGTAATGATAGTCTTTATTTAGACGGCACTTAACTTCTGCCCTAAATTCCTCCTTCAGCTCGTTACTCTACATGTCCTTAGCCACGATTCTTATGTTCCTCTTGTGTTCTGTATACTGTCCGATAAGAAACAAACCTCTTATTTACGCTTTTTCTCAATTATTAAGGAAAAATGCCCAAATTTTAAAACAGTTCAAGTGATTGTTAATTTCAAAATAGCATATCATCAAGCTGTGCGAAGTGTATGGCCTTCACCCAAAATAGTCGGGTGTAGATTCCATTTGGCCCAATCCTGGTTTCCTAAAATCCAAAAATGTGGGCTTGTTCGACATTACAAAGACGAAACTGAAGTGGGGCAGTGGCCACATTTCATATTTGGGCTTCCTTTTTTACCTCCGGACGAGGTTGATGATTGTTTTGTCGAAGAACAACTCATGTCCATAAAGCCGATGTTCGGAAAATTAGATAAATACTGCGATTATTTAGTTGATGATCAATGTGTGAAACGGCGACTTTTCCCCCACTCATATGGGCTGATTTTCCAGATTCCATCCACTGAACCACAAATGGTTGTGAGTCCTACCATTCCCATTTGAACTCCCAGTTCTACCAATCCCACCCCGACACTTTTTGTTTCATTGATGCCATTCAAGACGAACAAAGTTCGACGTACTTCAAAATTAACTGTAGCACATCGGAAACCTGTCGCACAAAAATCAAAGCCCTTGGGGTACGTAGAAGACAGGCATTTTTAAGGGATAAAAATTGAGCTGTACCAATCCGGCATGATATCTCGGCTTCAGTACGTGAAGTTACTTGGCTTCTTTTATAAGCAACAGACCAAATCAAACAAGTGAATCAGGCGATCCTGCTTATGGGTCCCAGCATCTATCTCTCAACCTCTAATTTTCGGTTATAACTAATAAATATTCTGGTGCCGAATTCGTGTATCGCATTTTTCTACCTGTATCCTACTCAGTGCCGAATTCATGTATGGCAGTCCGGCCTAATGAGGTCCGGTGCCGAATTCGAGGCCTATCATAGTTTTAATCATTTGTTCATTAGGATCTCGTTTCCTTGTTGATCTCATGTATTGCTTCAGGTCTCCCCCACACGGCTCGCCATCCTTCATTTTCGTACACTTCTGTTGGTCGGGCAGCACATCTTTCCCCTTTAAGAACTGCAAGCACATCTCTTCGTCGGAAATGACAGTGGTATAGAGATCGCGGAGTAGCATGTTGCCGGTTGACCAAACTGCGAAGATTGATTGGACGTGACTAACACTTGGGAGAGTAGCAGGGTTAAGGCAGATAACGTACGTGAGGTGAAAGAACCGAAGGTCGCACGGTGGAGTGTAGGTTGCACACTATAATAGTACCGAAAAATTGGGATATTCTCTGTCCCAATGCATCGAGAAAGCTCAAATGGCCTGTGCTGATTAAACATGAGCCTGCGTATCCAACAGTATAATCAAGAATTTGTTACGTTTGAAGTTAGAGTTGAAACTACTTAAAAAAACTTAGGTGAAACTTTACCGTGAAACCTGTTTTGATCGCCCGAAATCGGTTTAGCGAAAACCAAATTTGTAATAGGTAATTCGCCTTGTACTAATTTAATTAGTTTGGCACCGGATGTTGTGTGTCGAATTTCAAGAATTTACAATGTTCCCTCTTCAAATTAATGTTTTATAAATTTAATTTATTTGAAGAACTTCGGTTTTACAAGGGGGGGGGGGGGGGGGTTGAACTTGACGGTCTTTCCGTTGGTGTAATCAAATTCGAAGTCACGCTTTCAATTAAGGTAGTTCAGGGAATTCTTGTGAGCTAAAGTCGAATACACAATAACAAAGCGTATAATTTTTTTTTAAATATTGCGAGCAGTTTTAGTAGCAAATTAGTTATACAATCGATTCATGGGCTGCCGCCCTATACAGTATTTTCAACAGGAATTCAACCGTTCACAATAAAATTTCATCCTTTTTGAGAAATTTTGATAAATTCGTTGGGTAAGAACTAAGAGCGAGGAATAGAGATATTGGAGAGGTAAGGAATACTGATTCGACTTGTGAATGCTATGAGCAGTGGCGGCTCCTGCCTTGGAGCCCGGGACTGCACCGAGACCATACGGGACATCCACGAAGGAAACGTGGTGAGACAAAAAGGTGCTTTCCTCGGCCAAATTCAATTTTCAACTACCAATATGCGAAGGAGACAATCTTGTCCACTTCCTCGGCTTCTAATAGTGGAACAAACTACCTACTAAATCCTACCTTTTAAAGAACTTCACAAGAAGGGGGCCCTCTCATTGGTTCATTCTTTGGACCGAGATCCGATCAAACGCAGTATTGTGTCCATTCGGCACAACTGACTTGTGCCCCCAACCCTCTTCTGCTCTTTAATGAGGGTTTCTGGGAAATTGTTGGAAAACAGTACGATAATAGTATACTTTTAATGTTATTATTGTCATTTATATTTTTCATTTTGGCCGGAGGATGTAAATGCGCATGTCAGCAACCGCTACTGGTATGAGTGCCGCAAGGAATAACTGGAATGTTGATAGGTGTACTCGTCACATTGTTACATGTCCTCGACGTCACCGGTTGTTCGTCTTGGAAATATCCAATCACTTGTACATAAATAATAAAAGTAATTCTTAAAAAACAGTTTATCTATTTTCTTCCTGGACTGTTACTGAGTGTAGCGTTATACTGTAGATCAGGGGTCTGCAACTACGGCCCGCGGGAGAATTTGGACTGGGCCGCCACGCGCGGAAAAACATGGATGGATGGAAAAAATTAGGCTAACGCCAGAACGAGATGACTTCAAGGGAATCAAGAGTTTTGCCAGACAAATGATATCAATTTTTGGTTCAACGTATCTATGCAAACAAACCTTTTAAAAAGTGACACATGTCAAATCCAAATATTGAGCAATGCTTTCGGAAGAACACTTCAAAAATGTGACATTCCTGATAATTCAATGGTTAAAATTTGTATTGAACAACGAAAAAGAAATCATGGAATTAAAAAAATATATTTAATCACTAAAAACTAATTTTTTGTTCCTATATTAGGCCTAATTTGAATTTTTCAAACTCGTCTGGGAGTGCTTAAAGACACTGTTTTCAAGTGTCTAATTTTTGAAACTTTCAAGTCCCCCGTACCCCTCTTCAGCTGGGGGCCTAGCCCCCCAGAACCCCCTGTTGCCCCGCCCCACCACCTCCACATTTTGATATGGCCCTTGGGGCAAACAGCTTGGAGACCCCTGCTCTAGATGAAGAATGTGAGCAACAAAATAAGGCCTATTTACACACTGAACTGCATTTTTTCGTGGATCCTCAATAAAATACTGGATGATGACTCCCAACTTGCCAGTGACTGTTAAAATCCGAAAAAAAAAAAACACGTTTTCGATCAGATTTTGGCCCATAGCACCCATGCATGTGAGGCGATAGGAGTTAGGACCAAATGGAATACAAGTGGAATCCACTTACGAAAGAAAGGATAATTTTCATCAATTCTGATGCCTTTTATGGACATGGAACGTAGCAGATTCGGAATCAACGCAAAAAAGTTCACGGATTCAGATTCAGACATGATAATTCTGGCGTAAACCGAATAGCTTTGTCTCTAACAAAGAACATGGCGTAAACCCATGCACGCTACCCAAATTTGAATCTATTTTGAATATATATTTCAATGAATTTCAGAAAACTAAAAACAGTAGGTTCATATTGCTTTATTCTTTCTATGAATTCCAAGGAGTTGTTTTGTAACACCAACTTTCACAAACTATTTGCGAGATGGTTTATTTCAGAGATAGGGACCATCACCATTTGAAAGAGCAATGACAAAACCTTAGAATCTATCAAAACCCGAGTATTGACAAACACATTACACAGCGCCCTCTTGAATTGTCTCGCACGTTCGCAGGTCTTATCAGTATCAAATACATCATTATAGACATCCATATAATCAGTAAGATCGTTAGGTACTGAATGCTGTACGCTTTTGAGGATCAGGTGGTCTTCTGTCGTTTCTGGAAGGTACAATCGATGAAACCTAGTGAGACATTTCAACACCAGGCAGTTCAGCGGGCGGCCGCTTACGTGCGCTGAACTCCCGTCTCACTCCAATAAAATTATCATACCTACACTTCCTGAGAAGAGTATCCTCTGTCGTATCCAATGTTCAGTTTGAAGCTCAACTTGGTACATTGAAACCCGACAAATCCGCTCACAACAGAATAATTCTCTGTAATTGAAAACTTCCAGACGTTGCATATTTCTCCACAATTGTTTGTGATCTAGAAATGTCTGTTTTCAACGAAATCATGGTGTTTCTACAACACTCCTTCTGGTCCAATTGACAGCTTCGAACAACAAAAATATCATTACACAAAGTTTAGGGGTTCTATATGAGATCCTCTTTTATTCCTCATCTTCTACGTTATTCAGTAAATTATGTTTATCAAGTGCAGTCTGTGGTACGGTATTTAAACTGGGCGATTATCTACTACGTAATTGTATTATGGGTGTCTTAAAAACATCTTCATTTATACCCCAACTCTTTTTCCCGAGCCTCCTTGTGGTAAAATTAGAGAGTTCGTCTTCAAGCGGTCGGTAGGTACCGTACGGTAAGAATGAAGGCCTCTCACGTCCTCTTACCTAACTAATGAAAGGACGTGAAAAAATTTAAGTTTTACACTGAAAACAATTTTTATTTGCTATTTAAAAACACGACTTGATAACTCGTAGCTTTTATGAAGTAGCCTTTAAGATGAAAATAAATTAGTCTTAATGCAGGGGTGCCTCCCCCCCCCCCCCCCAAGTAATTTAATACCCCCTCCCCAAAACCAAAATGTAAAAAATACTCGTAAGCACCCCTTATTTTATCTAGAACTAATTACGGGCAATATTCGAGCACAGTTACTGCCATTTATACATATTCAGATAGAAAAACAAACCATATTTAAATTAATTACTAGGTTCATTATTATTTACTTTCTATCTAGTGATAAAATTTATTTTTTAATGTCGTCACGTTAAACACTGTTTCAATCAACTCCCCCCCCCCCTTCCTCTGTGGGCACCCCTGTCTTAATGAGATGGGATAGATGAGCTCACATTTCCTATATTAGCACTGGTTTTGTTGGTGAACTTTTGTTAAAGGCACAACTTAAGTAACTCTCTCTGCGAAATTCGAAAGAATTAAAGGTCATTGAAGGAGACCCCAACAAGGTTTGAAAGCCTCTTCAAAAATCATATTCAATTTCAGCGAACCTGGGAATACAGAAATCCTTACCTTATTCGACTTGGAGCAAAAAATCAAATTTCAACACCTAGGAGCGTGTGATTAAGGGAAGAAGAGGTGGTAGAACTTGACTTAAAAATATGTCGTAGTTCATCCCAATCTCATGACTAAAAAAGAAGATTCTGACAACAATTTAAGGGTAGTTTTTTGGCTATAGTTCAAAATTTCGGGGGTCAGAGGATTTTTTGGACCTTGGATTCGAATTCAGCATCGAGAAATACATAGGAATACCCTAGTCTACTTCAGGGATCTTGAACTTTTTTTTTTTTTTTTTTTTTTTTTTTTTGGGACTCAGTTATTATTTTATAGTCAGAATAATTATTATTATAATGGCACAGTTGTCTACTATACCCAGTTTTTCGTTGCACCTCATAGTAAAAACTTTGGAAATGAGTGCGTTGAAAATCTCATTTTTTAATAGTAAAAACGTTGGAAATGGGTGCTAAATTCAATTTTGTACATCCCAATTTCTTCATTTTCGCGTTTTACGGCTTACTAGTCAACAAAAGTAAAGGTTAGGGGGGTTAGGAAATAATAATCCTTTATGAAATGATTTGCAGCGCTTTCATATTTTATTTTTAGATCAACATAACATACCAAAGGTGATGACAAATTCAGCCATTAAATAGAGGATTTCCATCCACTTTCCCCCATTCTACCAATATGATGGAGGTTTTTGGGTTTCAAATTTGGTTCCAATCGAAGAATTGACCCAAATGACATTGAAATGGGATGATGTAATGATCATTTCCTGGCAAGTGGATGTTTTTTTCCCGGAATCGAGACTTTGGCCCCACTACGCACTTAGGCTTAAGGTATTTCAAATCCTTATATTCACGGTATTCACAGCGGAAGGGCCATGAAACGCGGTAGAGTTGATGTAAAAAGCCGTTCATTCGCACACGGACTCCGTTCGGGATGTAGTATCCTCCCTATTGTTTCACAACCATGTGCCGCGGCACAAAAGCTGATCATTAATATGCCAAAAACGTGGTTTTCCTACGCTTTTATTGAACTAGGCGAATGGCAAGCCATTTTCAAGTAATTTTCAAACCGATTGAGATAGTCCCAGATCAGTCTGAGCTCATCTGATTTGGAAAATCTCATTTTTCATGGTAAATATTTTGGAAACAGGTGAAAATATAATTTTTTTTAACCCTTAATTCGTCAAAGAGGGTTTCTTTCGTGAGAAAAATTGTGGTGTTTTTGTTTTGTATATTTCGCTTAACATAACTTTCCAAAGATGAAGACAAATTTAGATTTTCATAGAATAAAAGGTTTTCATCCACTTTTACGGGTGTGAAAAAACTCAACAACACTGGGTTTTCAAAGTTTATATTTCAAACCAAAATATTTTCACTTAATATAGTCTGTGTCAATTTAAAAATGTCAGCCTTGTACCGATGTGATAGGTACTTAACTCAATGCCAGTACCGACACCATATTTTTTTAATCGTTTCTGATATGTCATTGTAAATAATAGCAACACATTGTGAATATGGCGTTCGACTTTCTCATATACTCTACTCGTCTAACACGTATCTATATAATAAAAATCATTATATAAAATTCGCATTGTTATAATTCTCTCATTTCTTATTCCCTTTCATAGTACAAATCGATACAACCGTCGTTATAGCCATTTTAATTGGTCAAAATACAGATACATTCCTAAAGTATTTTGTGTTATTACAATTAGATTCATAATTTTATCTTAAATTACCAGATCTTGACGATTTAAAAAAAAGTGTTGCTTCATTACAATTGTTCACCGTTTCTTTTTATTTTTTCTTACGTTTCACCAACGGTGTCGGCAGTAGCATGTCAATTTCGGGAACAGAAATTATTACTTCATAATCGTATTACTATGTCCTTTATAAATTTATCAGCTTATTTGGGTACTTGTATTTTTTAAATTTTTTCTGTGTAGTACCGGGTGGCTTACATGTAGTATAAAAATATGGTTATGCTATGTAAATCGGTTATGATCTGATGATACATTGACTTTTCTTTGCAAAACTACGAGGTGGTTACATTTTTTAAAAAAGATTATTATTACAATGAGATTCTGTATTGTATTTTTTTCTTCGATAACTTCATTAACCCGAAAAAACTATTGTGCAAAAAAGCTCAACGTTCTTTATAAAATTTTCACAAAAATTAACACATTTAAAAAGGATATGTGTGGCTGGTGCATCAATCTTTTGCATTTTTTATGTGATTCATCCAAAAACTTAGGTGAACCTAAAAATCAGTTACATAAATAGTTCATTTTTGTGATAAAATATGAATTTTATTAAAATTACTTTAAACCTAGTTACCGCAATATTCAACTAAAAACAAAGCACAAATGTGATGATAATTGAATTGACTTTCCAGAAGCAACGTGTTATTTCAGCGTTTCATAAAAACGCTGGTAAGTACCTAAATTTGTACAGGGTGTTCAAAGGTGACTCCAAAATACATGATATGAACGTGTACATAGATACCTAACTGGACTTCAACTAATTCAACCAATTGTCTTTAATTGTGTTGATCATTGTGTGCAAAGCTGCAACGACTTTTTGCGTAGCTTCAGTTGTGGTTAGGCAGAATTTTCAACACAGTGGTTGGGTCTAACTAAATATATAAAAAAGAAAACTTAACGGTGACTTAACGAGGACTTGGCATTTTTTAGTGTTGAATTCATGAGAAAAATTTTTGAAACACTGGTTTCTTAAAGTAGGGTTTAATTTCTTACAACCAAGGGAAGTAGCACAGATGACTCGTATTAGAGGCGTGTAATGATTGGTAGGTTCATAAAATAGTGTTTAAGCTGGATTCTCCAATCAAATTTCGTCATAAATAATTTGAGAAACAACTTAATCGATATTCAGCAGCCCTCAACATTATCGGCGAGATAATTATTCTCCAATTGAAAGCCCATTAGATGATTGGATGGGGGAAAACCGAGGTCCCACCACAACAAACTTGAATTCACATTCATCAATGAGGAGACCTCTCTATTCGCTCACATCCGTCGCCTTGTGCAGTGGTAACACTTAAAAGGTGGAAGAGAATCACCTAGTCATAATATCACACAGGAACACTAAGACATCCCTATGTGTAAATTACAACATATTTTGTGGTTGAAAACTTGATGATATGAACGAGAGGTAAGTACATGCTAGTATTAGATAATGTATATATCTCATGATGTGATCACCATAGAAAACGGAGTTTTTACTTTTGATCTGAACGAAAAAGATCTTCATGTAACGTGTTCAAGTGACTGTTCATATATGTAATGTGATTCAAGAACCAACCGACAATGCAACAACGTTAGACGTACTTTACTCAATTCTTTAGGATCAAGAATGAAGCAAGAACTGAATACCTGCTGGTGAAGTTCAGTTGGTGACTCATCGTACTGACATTATAATCGTATGCATTTAGATTCTCGAATACTGATGATACCCTCCAAACTATGAGATGGAGGTCTGATGGAATACATATATTTAAAATTGATCGTGAACAGAAGAGAAACAAAATGGTGGAGCAGTGACTCGTATTTGAGCCGTTTCCTCAATACTGGGGTACAAAACACCACTCGGCGGAGGAACAGTTGTCCACTCATAACCCTCCCAATACAATGGTGATCGACAAGAACCAAGTCTAGTTCCGCTGTTGCCAGAAGAATGCGCCCTCTGAGGCCAGTTTCTTACAAGCTGCTTGCGCAAAGCGCTCCACAAAAAATCATCCACTTTTCGTCGTCAGCTTTGTTCGAACCTCATCGAAACTCAACAGGAAACAAAAAAGTAGTTCAAGATGTGGCTATCCGCAAGTGGTTACCTAAAAAGTTGCTGTCAACAGGGTTGACGTTATTTCTTAAAGTTTTGTGTGTTCCCACGTATTCCGGTTTGTTTACGAATGTTTCTTTCTCGATTCGATTAATAAAGTTCCCGTTTTTGTTCATTCTTTTGGTGCCAGAGTGGAACATTGTCACGCTTTTATGTGAAATACTTATGTGTGAAATGTACTTGAAAGTATGTTAATATCAAGAACAAATATATAACGGAGACGGAGGGACTCAATACACCTCTCACGAGTTCAAGCAGTTTGAGAAGGAGTGGCAGTTCAACCAACGAGTCTCAAGCCCTTTATTTTCTCGATCCAACGGACTAGCAGAGAGATATGTTCAAGAAGCCAAACTGCTTCTGAAGAAATGTCTGGACGAAAAATAGGACCCTTACCTAGCCATTCTTCACCAAAGAAACATACCACGAGGAGCATTAGGGTCACCAGTGCAACGCCTCATGAGCCGCAGAACGCGCACTCTCTTGCCAACGGCATCTTCATTACTGGTTCCTAATATCATCAAAAACTTGTCGAATGAACTACAGGCCATCCGTGCAAAAAACAAATACTACGGGGACTCCGGAAAAATCAAATGCTCTTAATACGAAGAAGGAGAAAAAGTACTATTCCGAATAGCACCGAGAGAATGGCAGCCAGCTACTATCATAAGAAGAGGACCGCAACCGAGATCTTATATCATTGAAGTTGAGAATGGACGGCAGTATAGAAGAAACGCCTGCTTCTAAAATGAAGAAAAGTGACCATATATTACCAGCGCTTCATCACCACCTCAAAACCTCACGATCGTCACTACGGTCAAATCAGAGGATCCGCGAGCGCTTCAGCATCAGCTGATAGCATCTACGATCTAAAATCTAACCAGAAGAAAGGAGATGACAATATTACCTACACCCACCTTCTCTACGGACCTCAGCGATCGTCACTACGGTCTAATTAGGAAGTGTTAGCGCTTCAGCATCAGCTGATAGCATCATACGATGGACAGGAGAATCAATTAATGTCTGAGTATTCACATTGTTCATATTATGCTCATTATTAGATATTATAATATATTTAATCTCACTTATATATTTGTTCTTGATATTAACATACTTTCAAGTACATTTCACACATAAGTATTTCACATAAAAGCGTGACAAACATCGTTGGTGGATGCCAAGCAACGCGATCATCATCCTTATAACAGTGATTGGGGAATCATCGAAGGGGTACCAACTTACCAAATGAAAATGTCCGTATTAACACCTGAAAGGAAAGTTTCCTTATTGCATCGAAAGCTCATAATTGATAAAATTGGTAGCTAAGCTCCCTGGTTGTAGGGAGCCATTGAATTCATGGAAATACCTTAAACAATATGAAATTAAAAATTACTTAACCTTGGGAAGTCAAAGGGAAACACACAAAAATAAGAAGTAACCACTTTCAAATGTCAAAAAATCAAATGCAATATGAAATTCGTATTAAATATCAATTAAATGAAACCACTCAGACAACTTTTAGCAACTTTTGAACATAAGAATAATGTTCCATTACCGATTGATGACCATCTACCTCTTTTTAGGTTGCATTTCAATAACTTGTGTACTAATTAGAAATCAGTGATTAGATTACCCACATCATCTGTGCTACAAGTAAATGTTAAAGGGGTTCAACAAGTTGGGGGCTACTACAATAATTTGTTCGGGTGTTTCCATTTGTCAGTCAAATCCCTATTCAACGATCTAACTAGCAATTGTTTTCTTTTTCAAATAAGTATTTTTACTTTGAAATAAATTTGTCTTTAAATAGTGTTATTTTATTTATTATTATTTTTAGACATTGATGTAAGCCCCACCACCACGTTAGGTTGTACAGATTTGAAAATGTATCGTCAGTTTGTGTGGTAATCAAAGATAAGTTCGATAAAAAACATACTCAACGACTTCTAAAAATTAATGAAATAAAAAAGACCAGCCAATTGAACTTGGTGTGTCAGGATGCTATTCTAACCATCATTCAAGAATTTCAAGTTTAAAAATGTGTTCAGCACTAATTGTTCATATATCTATAAGTGAACAGGTTCACTATCCAATTAAAAACTCTACGCGATTACGGGTTTGAGAACAGCACCCAAGTTACCTCTGTTTTTTTTTTTTTCTTTTAAATAAAACTTTCCGTTGGTGGTGGGCTCCCTCATTAAAATATGAGTAAACGCTAGAACATGCTCGCTTACAAGATATCTGATTCGACTTCACAACGAAGTTTTTAATATCTTAAGAAAATATAATTATGTTTAAAAAACATTCATACTCACTGCAGAAGTATGTAGTAAGTTGTACTGTGGCCGTTGAACTTCTAAACTCTTGTTAACAACGTCTACCATTTAGAAGTAAGGTTACGGTTCGCCCTCATAAATGGGCACATTTACGAAACTGGCTGTAATTTTCTCACGCATTCTATTACTTCGGTGATAAATTTGGTGCGATTTGAATGGGGAAAAAAGGGGACGCCCAAAACAGCATTGCTTTTGGATTATACAGGATTAAATTTGTAGATAAGTATTAGTGAAATATTTCCAACTTGAATTGTGGTAATTTCGGATAATTCTTCATACAAAATCACAATGAATGGAGCGCCTGAATTTTTATGTGATTGGAACACCGGTTGTATTGTAGTATTTTGAGCAGAGATGGCGAATAAAATGATATCAGAGGTACTGCAGGGGCTTAGCACATAATACTTGGAATCAACGGGATTCATAACAACAGTTTATCAAAATCATTTTTAGGATGTGTTTCGATTTTTGAGCTACTCCTAATAGTGAAATAGTTGTTTTCATGAATATCCTCATATTCTGGTGTTAGGAACCTGTTAAAAATCCAATGATCAATCCTAGAGATCATATCCATTTCACTTTTTTTAGGGGCTCCGTTTTTCTTGTTTCCGACCTTACTTCACTAATACGGCCACGTCTCTCGCAGACTACTCTCTAAAATCAATTTTAGGCACGTCAATGGAAAGGCCGATCAGTTTTCTATCCTTAGGGCTGAATAAGAAAACTTCAACATGAATTAGAAAACGACTAACCAGTCAATATCAAACTGGAAGAATTCGCGGAACAAATCTAGCAATCATTTTGCAATTCTCATTTCCCAGGAAAAATTTCCCCGGAATCTCAGCGTTTCAGCGGTAAGATAGAAAAACGAATTTTTACGTGTAATTTTCTTAAGAAAACCGTGTTTGGATGGGGAAAAACTTGGGTTTATACCGTAGAATCAACGAGCTACACAGCCATCGGCAGAGTGACATTCAATCTGATAGCGACTTAATTTTTTTGTAGCGAGTTAATTCTAGCAAAAAACGTCGCATTCATTGTATAAAGCCACGTTTTCCCCATCCAAAAACGTTTTTATTTCAGTTATTTCAGTGGTGTGTGGTAGGAAACACTGAAAAAATCTGAGTAGAATGCCGCCAACCGCTTCTTTCAATCTCAGTTCATTGCCGAATTTTGATTTATTTAAAGAATACGTTTTTTAGTATTCGTACATACATTCATATTCGTTTTCTCCATGAGCGCCAAAGATGAACATTTCATGTACACTCCAGTGATTATACACCGTTCATTGCGCAGTTGCCTACATAATAAATTAATACTCCATTAGGCAGGTTAATGCCTACTATTATGTGGACGTCCCTTCTTCCACACAAGATAGACAAAACGAGAACATTTACATTCCACCAAATTTACACCCGAAGCCTATTATGTACATATTTGTTTTCACTGTCTCAAATTACTGAAAGGGAGCCATTTTTTCCTCTCCAGAAAACTCACAAATTGTTCAAATATTTAGGCCACTACAGTCAATACGTACCTAGGTGAGTAGGTAGGGGAGACGTACAGTTACTCATAGTCAGCTTTTTCCATTTTTTACCACCACGTACAGTTGATATCAATCAAGTACAACTCCGGTAACATTATGATCATACTGCTATTGTTATGAGAATTGGGAACCTGCAAGGATTGTTAGTTTTTTCCTTGTTAAAGGAATCGTGTATTTCAATGGAATGTTTGTGTCGCTACTGAAGGAGAGTTAGTGGTTGAGTAATAGTATTTCATTTATGTTGTTAAGAAAGTAATACAGTCTGTTGCCTCGAAGTAGGTGTAGAGTAGATCATAGACGGATAATTGCAGCGGTATGTCTGACACATTGCTGGTCTGGCGTAAGATCAGTCTATCTCAACAAAACTCGATTTCGAATTTAAGCGTTCGAAGTTTTAATTTTCCCTTTCTTAGATATCCAGTACCAGGTTCGCCTATTAAGGTTAAAATTTTCCTCAAACCATCCCTTAGGTCTTTCCTATCGTTCCCAACCGGATTTTTCTCCTTCCAGCAATACTACTATTATCCATTCACTATTTACATACGGGAGGGGAGGTTGTAATTGGAGTCGTAACGGGTACCTACTTATTTCCATCAGCATTTGCTGCCAGCTGAACCCTGATGTGTATAGACAGATTACGTGGAGTTATGCGCTGTTAGAATCCATTGAATAAGAACGTTAAGTTCTTTTGTTTGATTATTTTTCCGTTAGTAACGATAAAAAACTGTGGGCGGCCGTTTTTTGCTGTGACCGACTGTGCTCCTTTCGTATGGATTTCATACGGTACAATACGGCAAGTACCTTATCATTAAACTGGGTTTTGCTTGAATTGCAGAGCCCAGGAACGCTTTCCTTTAGTCGTGGCGGACATATTAGTTGAAAAGCCCCTGTGGGGTCATACAGGGTACCAATGAACGGGGTTAAATCGGGTACCTGGTATGACCCCACGACTGATAAAAACGGATTTAAAATACTACTTTGCCTATTTCTACAAAACAAAGATTAATAATGCTGAAATATATCGACGATTAGGTCATTATCAGTGAAAAAACAGTGACTACTATTGTTATTAAACAGCTATTTTTATTAAACTACTATTACTATAAATTATGACGTTATTATTACTGGCGATGGTCTAACCGAACCTGGGCAGAATGAGCAAGCCTTTCGTGTGCGCCTTCCATACTCATCTCATTCCACAAATTAACAAGAAATGACTCATTTCTCACACTTTTGTAAAATTTAAGTATCTAATTCCTTTTTTTGGTTGATTTCTACATAATGAAACATTCATTGGACATAATCTTTACCTATTTTCAGGTACCCGGTTTTACCCACCCATACCTTCAAATTAAAAATTTTGGGATTTTTTACAAAATTTAAATTTTGGAAAAAATTACACCAAACATCTTCATACCATAGTACCAGTGTCATACCCAGCATTCTCGTTGTTACACAAGTACTATCAGGTCATATTTGGCTAAAGTTGAGTTACAGGAGAGTCAAAATAATGAAAACAGACTAGGTACACCGTTGTGCTCACCCTTCCCCCATTTGAAAACTAATCCAAATTATCATTCTTCAGCTACAAAATGTTTCAGGTATTTTGAGGTAACCCAAGTCAAAATCTGAACTAAAGCTAGTTTAATACTTCTTTATTCAATCAAAACTGGTACTTCATGGGCAGAAGAATGAGGTAAATACTTATAAATTACATATAAAAATCGTGTTGGACAAATCTCCCCAGAATGAAGTAAAACAAAAAATACCAGAGAGAATCTAGTATGTAGATATTCTGTACCATTTTAATGTTGTTTTGCAATAGAAGTGTCGAGGTATGATTCGTTGAATTGCAAAAATAAATGTATCAATAAAATCATTAAGTACCTTGAACGAATTCATCATGACTCGATCAGTAACTGTACATCAACCCTAAATTATCGTATTCCATGCACAGGTACTATTTTAAGCTGGTATTTAGGGTCTTCACAATACAACCATCTTTATCATGTTTCGGGGAAGCCGAGGGAAATTTTTCACGTTTCCCCAGCGAGAGTTTCAGGCAGTTTTCGGTCTGTTTGCTCCCAACTGCCGACGTGGAATGAGAAGATCGCACTGAGCTTTTGATTGGAGAGGGCGACAGTGGGACGTGAACTAGGGTAAAGCACTTTTGTCGTCGGCTCGTCGGGGGTCGTGACTCGAGAGTCATCATGGAGCGGCGGTCCGGTGGACACGGTGCAGGAGGATCTCCGGGAGTCGGGTCGTCCCTGAGCTTACCGTGCACTCGCACTTGCTGATCCATTCAATCTGGAAAATCGTACGGAGTTTAAATGCAGAGGAAACGATATCAACTTATTGATCATGCACTGAACCAACTAAATAAAGAGAAGCAGGAAAATCCCGAAGATTTCCTGCTATCAATAATCATCTATATAATTTCTAATAATAATAAAAATAATAATGTATTTTACGGGAATGAGTGATCAGTGCCAGAAACTCACTATAATAGCAAATGCTGGAACCAAACACTGTAATCTCGCTATTATCAGGTACTGAAAGTAAACCCGTTAGTTGGCTGAATAGAACACATGACTCTTGATTCAATGATTCATGTGATGTATTCAGCCAATTAACATGTTCGGTTTCAATATCTATAGAGAGAATAACTGGAATGGGCCCCGAAACTCACTTGGCTGCCCGGAATGATCCCCGGGTTTTTATAACGGGTGTTTGGGATCGACGGAAGTGGGCTCCAGGTTTTTCATGATTGTTTTCGGCACCGCCCGAAATGGGCTCCGAGTGTTCGAAATGAAGCGGTAGCTCGACTATTTGTTTTGAAAGCAAGAGAGATGAGATACCAAGCGATAACAGATGAGATTAACAATGCAGCGATCGTATTGTGACCAAAACAGCAACGTCTCGCTGGAGTGCTCTCCTTCATTTCTTCGCACAACCGATTGCTGTGAGTCCTTTCACATCAGATTCAACGGGGAGTTCTCTCAGCCCACTCTGCTGGTCGATACGTTACTCGAACACCAAACGGAAACATGTGCTAAATTACTGAGTACCCGGGCCACACATCGAAGTAAAAAATAAAATGAACAAAGAAAAGGGTCCGCAATTGCGCAATACCAATCGGACAGAATCGATCGAATGGAGTTCTTCACGGCAGTAAGCAACGACCTTGCCTAAATTTGATTGCTTAATTTGTCTCCAGATCTGTTTCCTGGTATTCAACGACCACAAAATTTACTAATTTTCTAAAGGGGCACAACATTTTTTACCTAACTACCTTGTATGACCATTAACAGTCCCCAGTCTGCGCAAAAACGGGAAGGGAAATATTGATTCCACCGAGACTCTGCAGCTCATTTCGGATGCGGCCATAACTCAATATCCAAAAGCTGGAGCCCATTTCAGTCGCTGCTATAAGTCCCTTGAAAACATTTGAGTCCATTGCGCCCACCCTCGAGGCCCATTCCGCCCGACTAATGCACTTACGGGATTCATTTGAGTTCTGGTAGCTACAGAGATTCTATTGTTTTTTTTTCCAAAAATTGGGTATTAGAGTTACTTGGCGTAGCTCATCAGTCATTCGCGAATATGATATCGGAAATCAGATTCTGAATTGTTATACTTAAGTATCATGTGTCTCAAATTAGGGTGAGAGGGTCTAGGAATCGAGGTCGTTGGGGAGTCATGGGCTCGGGAAGCCATGGATCTATTCAGCCAACTAATACGTTGGTTTCAATATCTGCTACTACAGAGATTATAATGTTTGGTTCAATTTGCTGCTAGAGTGAGTTGTAGGAGCTAATCACTCATTACTGTAAATGATATCTGACTTGTAGTTGTATTTCCTTACAAGTTATTATGTCCAATTATTGGACAGCCATATTAACCTTGAAAAGGTTTCTGCGATAGGACCACCCGCCGAAAAGCGACAGGAAAAAGTGAGATAAAAGTCACGCGTATTTTTATAATGATTTTCACTTACAACCGATCGTTGCTAAGGAAATTTATTTTCGCCATTTTTTTCATCGCACAAAAATTGTTCACCACTTTTTGGAAAGCTGTGAATTTATTTGACACCAGACAACATCCCACGCTGCTAATTTCCCCCTCCTTAAATCCCCGAGAACCATTGGTTACGAGTTCGTTTTGTTGACAAAACTTCTTTTTGGAGTGAAGTTCTGGCTTAGTTACCAATGATTTTCAGTTACAACCGATCGTTGCCAAGGCTCACATTTTGTGCACATTTTATTCTCTCCTGAAAATTTGTTGCTCAGGCACTTAGGTCGTTTTGCCACTGGCACCCTTCAATTGTTGAGTCACCTTACTACGAAATCGAGCGTCCATTACGCAACATCCTGAATATTCTCGGATTCCCAAAATCGTTTTGGGGTCTCTGGAAAGATTCAGGATGGATTGGAAAAGTTCCAGACCGGTTATTTGGGTCAGATCTTTCATAATTCAATACAGTGAGAGTTACAAAAAGGTATCTTATATAACACAGTGAGAGAGAGCAAAAACCTTTTCAAGGTAGGTAGGTAGATCACATTATAGCCGTTAGGCTTTAAGCGGAAATCATCCGGGGGTGCAGGGGGGGGGGGGAGCCCCCGCGGAGGCGCGGCGCACAGCGTGTTCCTGATGATTTTCGTTTAAAATAAAGTAACGGCCTGTTATGGCCCAAAAATATTGATACCTTTGACTAAGTTAGAACTCGTGTCCTTACTACTAAGTGAGGTACAGGTTCAGCTATGAAACCTCTTTGACCTTGGGTTATTCTCCTTGAACATGAAATTTGCCAAGAGTCAAATATCAGCCCTCTGGGCTGGTTTGAGGTCGAAAAGAATGAAGAAGCGAAACTACATACTCAGATTAGCAGATACTCGTTGGAAGAAGTTCATCGTCACGGTGTGTGTTTTGACTCAGGTGAGTGTTGTGAATCACATGGTTATCCTTTGAGTGTTGCGGCCATCAGAGCTCTTGGAAGAGGCAAATATACCGTTCCATCACTTCCCCTTGTCACATAGTAGCAGAGCATAGTTATAATCACTGGGAACTTACAATTAATTGTCCTGAGGCTCTCAGGCGGAATTCAAATGAAATGTTGTGTCTTGTAAATTTCTTAATCCCGCCCTTATTATTGCGAGCCCCACCCACAATCATAATTGCGAGCCTCTTCCCCCATTAATCTAACCTATTCGAATGTGGGTTATTCTCCTAGTACATAACATTCCTCCAGAGCCGTCTCGGCTGGTTTGGGGCCAGACGGAATGAGGAAGTGAAACCGCATGCCGCCGGCTTACCAGATGCTTGGTGGATGAAGTTCAGCAGTCTACGTTTTGGTCGCAGTGTGTTTTGAGTCAAGTGAGATATGCTGCCAGGGAATGTATGTTTAAAGAAATTTTTAGTAGAGAGGAACTTAATCAACCATTAATTATTATTACTTAGGGTCCTATTGACTGCACCAATGGCTACAGCCCAAAATTATGGATACAGCGGCAATTCACTAAAGAAATAACCAAAGCTAACGGCCCTTTTGATTCTCGGTTAACGGAAATGAGCGAAGATATTTTCTTGATTTTGGGCGTCAAACCCCAAACGCCACTGTGAGGTTTTAAATTCAAAAACACTCTGGTGAAAGACAGATTTCCACAATCACAGTTATTTTCTCAATTTCTACTAGCTTAATTCTGTTCAGTTGTTTGGTGATAATGGCTCTTAGAATATAGTAAACATAGTTGGAAATGTTGAATAAAATTATATCGAAGACGTTTGATAAATCCATTGTTCTAGAGCTTCTTACTGAGCCCATTCTCATTTGAGTGTCGCTATTATACTTTTTCGTTTTACCTGAACGGTAATGGTGTGATAATAGGCGGGTGTGAGTTGTCTATCGACTGGTGACCATAGATCTCCTCCCTGAGTCACGTCTTCCATTGTGTCCTCAGGCTGCCTACACAGCATGGGTACCTAGAAATTAAACATAGATCAATTGATGGTATATATGCCATAGTACAGATGCTATATCAACCAGTTTGTGGGAATCTCTCTGTGTCCACCACAGATCCCTCGGGTCCGTTTAAGCTGTAGATCGCCCAGAATGCCCTGAATTACTCTGATTCGAATGCCTCTCTACCACCAACAGCTATCGGGCTATTTGGCTACCGCCACTTTTGTCCTAAATATGCTTTCTCAGAAAAGCTAAGCAGAATAGCCCTAACTCAGGAAAAGACTGCCGGGATCCTCCCATTCAGTGACGACCGCGTTGACATTGGGGTGGCAGTACCACCAGGTGAACCAGGTGATATCGATTCTGAGTGCGTTTTTTGTCTCGGACGCTATTCCAAAAATTATGGAAGAGAAACTTGGATCACTTATCTATTTATCACTATTTATTTACTATTACCTGCAACACAGGTCTATTTTTTTAATCAATTTCTGGTACTCTCGTTTTGTCAGCTACAATATAATTAACATTATTGCTGTATTTCTTCTACAGTTTTTCAGTACATTACTAATTGATTAAGATAAGTAATGACGATTGTACCACAAATTAAATATTTTGATTTTGACCAACATCAACTAGAAGACTAAACTCACTACCAAGGGACACACAAACGGCAAATTATGATCACTTAGAACTATGTGTCAGGAAAATGAATGCGGTAGCCGGTATTCTCTCCTAGTTCTTGAGCACGAACTGTAATGAATGATTTATCCAGTGTTTTGAGTTACCTTCAGTGTTGAGCTCAGCTCTGGGAGACACGTGGAGTCCACGCAGTCACCGCACCACTTGGGGCGGTAGCGTTTGATGCTGAGGCAGCTGGCGAATCGCAGTCGGACTCGCCTTCCGACCTTCCTGGTGGCTTTGCATTCGTGCCCCTTCTGAAATCAAATTCTCACAGTTCAGACCAATACGGTTTTGATTTTTTCCAAAATGGAACATTATTTCATTTATCACTATTAAAGTGTGATAGATATGACTATGTACTTCAATATACAGGGTGTCTCACGAGTGGGGGGTACAACTCTCCTCCTAAAATCGTCCAAACGGGAGTAAACAAAAAAATTTTTTTTGAATCTTCATAAGTTTTTCCAAGGATCTCAAATATCATATTTGCGCACCCCGCGCAACTGCGCAATCTTGCGCAACTGACACTAAATTTCTTATTTTAAATAGGAACCCCAATTTTTTATTGCAGATTCGGATTCTACTTAAAATGTCATGAAAATTTGACCCCTCAATCAATTTTTTTTATTGCGCGCAACCGGTTCAGCGAGCACGCAAAGTTGCGCAACCCCAAAATTGTCAAATAGTGGATGATGGTGAACTCTAAAGTGTGGCACATGAATTTTCATTGTTTTTTAACGCTGATTCACGTGGTGCTATCCGTTTTTTGATTCGGCTCAATTTTTGCGGAATAATGACCTAAATTTGGTTATTTTTGAATAACGCGTGGTAGGAGCACGAGGCATGATGACAATGATGTCGCAGACAGAACTAAGGAAAGTGAGCTGCGTCCAGTGGATGAGTGGACAAGGTGGAGTTTTATCGCTTTCATGGTTTGGATAGAAACATCAACTCTTATCAGATGATCTTTGGTTGTGTGTACATCAGGCACACTTAGCTACCTCCAAAGGTTGTAAACAGAAGAAACAAAATACTTATCTGATTATTCAAAGGTCACTGTAACGGCAGCTAATTTATGCCGACTTTCAACTCTCAGATTAAGATGATTTTTCACTTGACCACTGAAGAAGGTTTCAATCTCCTATTTTTACATTTTTCAACCGGACCTCGAAAACTAATCCCCGTAAAAATCTGAAAACAGACGCCTAAGATTTAAAAAAACGGACGAGAAATAACCAAATTTAGGTCATTATTCCGCAAAAATTGAGCCGAATCAAGAAACGGATAGCACCACGTGAATCAGCGTTAAAAAACAATGAAAATTCATGTGCCACACTTTAGAGTTCACCATCATCCACTATTTGACAATTTTGGGGTTGC
This sequence comes from Creontiades dilutus, assembly GCA_031894815.1. Lineage (NCBI taxonomy): Eukaryota > Metazoa > Arthropoda > Insecta > Hemiptera > Miridae > Creontiades > Creontiades dilutus. The sequence goes on along the minus strand of JAVIWC010002658.1, from coordinate 106,798 downwards.
GCAACTTTGCGTGCTCGCTGAACCGGTTGCGCGCAATCAAAAAAATTGATTGAGGGGTCAAATTTTCATAAAATTTTGAGTAGAATCCGAATCTGCAATAAAAAATTGGGGTTCCTATTTAAAATGAGAAAGTTAGTGTCAGTTGCGCAAGATTGCGCAGTTGCGCGGGGTGCGCAAATATGATATTTGAGATCCTTGGAAAAACTTATGAAGATTCAAAAAAAAATTTTTTTGTTTACTCCCGTTTGGACGATTTTAGGGGGGGGGGGGGGGGAACAACTCGTGAGACACCCTGTAGAATTTGTACAGGTCACATGTGGTATTATACCGCTACCTATTAGCAATGTGACACAATTATCATTTCAACAGTTCTAACTATATAGCAATTAATATAATATAGTTTAAATTTAACATGATATAGTAAGCGCTATGAACTGCGAAAAAAGATTAACAATAACAAGGGAAAGCTGAGTACGAAGCGAAAGAAACGAGTACTGAGTAGGATTGACAAGATGTACTCAAGCTTATAATAGTGTGTTAAGTGGGATCATTAACCCAGGAGATTAGAATATGAGGTCTTGGAATGGAGAGGGTGTCACGATTGTATCGAGTGTTGTAATCGGAGTTCAAACGTTCAGTTAGGCCGTTGAGGATTGGGAGAGTGACTCGATGCCTGTGGGATTCGAGAGGTCAGAACGTAGTATTTCATTACGTACAAACCATAATGCGCCGGTTAGTCTTCGCAGAGCCCTCGCCCGAACGGTCTCTTTCCGTTTAATTAGTGTGTTGCACCCAAAGCCCTTAAGTTCACATCCGTATATCCAAAAAAGCCTTAGTAATTCAAGATAGAGTAAACGCTTCGTGTGAAGAGGTAGCACGTTACTAGATAACAGGAAGTTCAGTTGTCAGATCCTCTCAAGTCAGCGTATTGGATAGGTTAGCGAAAAAGGTGTAGAATGGGTTTCACGATAGACCGTTTGCGTGTAAAACAGATCATGCTTCTCTAATGGGTATTGATTCGTATCATTCATTCGGTTCTGATAATTCCGAAAAATTTGTTTCAATAGTAAAATAAATATTAGTCAGCGAAATATGTGCTCATAAAAGCCTTAGAGGTGAATCGTTGGAGAATGTTATTAAGCCTCTTCTACTTCGAAGGTCCAATCAGGAATAGAAGCTCCAGTTGGGTCGGATCCAACCCACTTCACCTAACTATCAACTTTTTAAAATTTTTGGTCGACACAATTGTACATAATATGACAGGGTGATAGTGATGAGGTTCAAAAAGTACGTCCATCTCCACTCAACAGAACTTCCAAAAATGGTGTTGAAAAAATCTAAGGTAAGTAATGTCTGTAAGTGAAATTTTCGAAATAATCTAAATCATCTTACAATCGAACAACTATAATTATTATACTTGTTCGATTGTAAGTTGATTTAGATTGCGGTATTTGTACCTATGTATCTGTCTATCTATCTATCTACCTATGTATCTATAAATCTTTCGTTCGGGATATGTGCGCGATATTTGTTAGACAGCCATACGCCACTATTGTAGTTTTGCGTTTAAATCTGTCGGTTACAGTAATCGTCTTGTGCAATTCACGGCTTTAGGTACCAGTTTCTGCACAGCAAGCAGTTAATAATAGACATGTTCGTAATACGAACGGTTACGGGACGCTCAAAGGTCTGAATAATCGTATATTTCTCTCTAATGCTCGAATCAGTGACTTGATTATGCTGATTATCACATCCACTACCGAGCACGTATTATAGAGACGTAAGGTGGTTCCGAGGGAGGATGTACGAGGCTAGGTGTGGGGGGAGCTGTGAATCACGTAGTAGCCAAGTGCTTCTGACAGACGAGACGCGCTTAAGGCGGCTACAATAGATGCACAACCCCCTCGCCAACACGACCCCGTTCCCTCGCACCCTGTCCCAACACCGTGTTCTAATAGATCCGACCCAAATACCCCCTGGAACCTCACCGACGTGTTGGCACAATAAACACAACAGGCTTCGCGGATATCAACTAAAAGCTGATGCGTTGGCTCAACCCCGGGCCCTTATTAGCGGAATTATCCCCTTTCCCGCGGATAATTGCGCGGTTTGTGCGCCCGCGACACCGCCGTGTGAAGCCCTTAATTGGCTCACGGCGGACGTCACCTGCGTAATTGAGTGATATTAAGCCCTGAGATTGAGCTAGCGATTTCGTCGAATCTGTTCCCCGAGCGAATATTTCATTCTGGCTTAAAAGACGAGCTCTCAAGAGGAGTTTTCTCAACTCCGAATCTAACGGAAAATTTATTTACAAATATGAAATTCAGGAATCAACCGAAAATCAATACATAAATAAAAAAGTTAAGTTAGTCATTAGCGAAAATAATGAACAAAAAATATGGGACGCTACACGTTCGTTGTCGCTCCATGTGGTAGTTCTCGTTCTCTAAGAGGACTAGGAAGAGGACACCATACAGGTTGGCATCATAAACCCAATTCCCATCCGCCACTGATGAATAATTTCGTAAAACGACCCGGCGGAAAGTGTTGCAGTAAACCCTGCTTCTAAGCTCGTTCAAAACTTGACTGCAGTTTGCAAACTTCACCTCAATTAGCCTTCCTCCCCCTCATAACCGTCAGGTGATTTGCGATGGATTCAAAGGGAATTTTGTTCCCATCCAAATGATAAGATATTTAACGCTTCTCTCAACGGTATCTTCAAATTTGAGCTTTTTTGTGCATTAAGAAAGTTATTATCATTTTAGTGACCTACGGTCTTGAACATGAAAAAAAATCTTAAGAGTAAAAAAAGGGAGATTTTATGTTGAGTAAACAAAAAATCCACGAGGGACATTCGGTAGATTCGATCTATGAAGGTCCCCACCCTGTACATAAATTTGTATATTCATTCATCACTAAATGGTTCTACTGAACGGTATAGTATCAATCATTTATGAGAAAGAAATGTAGACAAGTATATGGAATGAGAAGAAAGTTTTCTAATATTTCGAAAAACTGGAGAAGAAATAATCAACCCGAAGCATGTAATACTTGAAAGGAATTGTTATATCAATTCTACATTTACTTGATTACGTATTCTTGATATTATTCCCTTTTTTAACCTTATTACTTACTTAGGTTATTTTATATATAGATATATAAGGTTCGAGAAATAATTATACGCAAGGTTTTGGAAACAGATATAGTTATTTATTCAATAAATGTATTTATTGCTCCAAGAACTACTATGGGGGTCCTATTAACCACGATGTGGAAAAGGTTTTGGTATTCCTTTAATATTTTTATTTTTATAAGATAGCACCGCAGGTGGTATTAGGTAAGGAGTTCCGGTTAATAGGATGGATCTGGGATATTAATATCAATTTGATTCAAATACAGAAATTGAAAGAACGGATTACCTGGTCTGATGAGAGCTGGGTAGAAAGTGGTGAGGAGAGGGGCTTGTCGCAAGTTTTCGTTATCTCTCCTTCCCCCCAGTCACTCCTCGCCTCTCCTCTCGCGATTGTTCCGCTGATAGCCGATAGATGGTGTCGGCTATCACAAGCATTCATCAAATGATGAATTATGGGAACGTGAGATCTCACCAACCGGGAGTGCTCTTTAAAGATCGCCTTCAGATTTAGATTTTTATTTATTCAGAAGAAGCTTATGGGGGTTTATTGAGGTTCGGTCTTGAATAACACAAACTTGTTCCAAAAGTTTCGGATCTTTATTTGTCCATTGTCAACACAGATGGGGGAGGATTCCCAGTTCAAGTCAGCAGTGTGCACTCTTAACGAAAAGGTGTCCGATTCTAATGTTTCGGACAGTTTAGATTCTTCAGTTTCGGCTTTTCCTTCATCTTGCATCTGCTAACCTACGAAGTTTGTACCTTTAACTGTGAGACGCCTTGTGTATTTTGGCAATATTGAGGTACCTAAACGGAATGGAAAGCATTCAAAACACTGGGTCTCAATGTCCTACTACAGATTCTTTCATTACAGACCCATCCGAGTCGCTAAGCCGTAAAGGGAGTCATATTAGTCAGCGACAAAAGACGACAAAGAAACTTCCAGGGAAAACGCCGCCCCCTAGCACCGTGTGCGCTCCCAAAAGGGAGGAGAAAAGGCGTCGTGACCTTAGCAAAAATGGGAAAATTATACCGCTTATGATGTCGGGGAAGTTGGTCGGGCCTAATAGTAAGGAACAGAGAGAAAGGTCTCATAACCCGACCGACATATAAAAAGCCTCAAATGAGAGAAACAGCTTGGAGGTCTGTTCCTTGTAATGAAAGTCCCTTAAGGGCATGTGACTTGGGATCTGGAACGGAAAGTTGCCTACCAACTTCCCTTGAGCTTTAGCGATCATACATCGCGTAATACCTGATGGTTACAGGGCGGCGGAGGGCGTAATTGAGACGAAGTTGGCAAACTGCAGTCAAGTTTTGAGCGAGTTTAGAAGCGAAGTCTACTGCAACACTTTCAGACTGGTAATTCTGCGGCATTATCTATCATGGGTAAACAATTACGCTGAAAATTATTGCTAGTTTACATGTCGAATTCATACCGAAATGAGTGAGTGATAAGTTGGTAATGACAATACGAAGATCCTTAAAAGCAATCAATGCTTCATTGTACATAGCGTCGCTGAATTTTATCGTTAGATCGTTGCACCGTGTACGATGTTGATGCAATATATCATCACTTATTGAATCTTTGTGATTACCCCACAATATCTGTGCTTGAGCTGGGAAAAATGTAGTGACACCGGTATAGTGTGGCATTTCGCTCACCTGTAAACGCGCGGAAAATTTTAAAAGTCTAAGATTGCTAACATGCTAACACCAAGTATATGAAATTAACATGTTTATTTCATTAACAAAATTTTAGATTTGCCATAAGCTAAGGGAAATTTTAATCGAAGTACAGTTGAAAACACTATAATTGAACAGTTATCGAGTGGGATGATAATAATTAAATTACTAAAATGGCTAAAAAAAATTGCGGTTGGTGATAAAAAAGTAAAACTTTAGGGTTGTATGTATTTTTTAATACCACATTGTATTTAAAAAAAAAAAAAAATTCGTCCAAACATTTTAAAAAATGTTAAAGGTGCACAACCCTTATTACTTAGTGGTATGAAAAATAGATAGTAGCCGATTCTCAGACCTACTGAATGACGAGATAAAATTTGATAAAAATCTGTAAAGCCGTTTCGGAGGAGTACTGTAACTAACATTGCGACATGGAAATTTTATCTTTTACATTTTAAACGTTGTAACGAGAGAATCTTAGAGAGTTCACTTAGTCCCATTTTTTTGTTGTAAAAATCTGAATACGGCTAAATGTACACGACTGCATACGCAGTACGACTAAAAAAATAGAACAAAGTAAAAGTTTTAAATTTTGATAGAGAAGTGATGTTCTTCAGCCCCAGTGTTTTCCCATAGTGAAACACATAGGGTGTTAAACATGAGGTACCTGTTAAAGGCTAGGAATACATTTTACACTCTCACTGGTGGTAAGCTCACCGATATCAACTCAGTTTGTCAAAGTAATTAATTAATGCATCTGTAATGGCCCGTCGGTGATCCACGTATACGTGAATGTATATGCTTTCACGTACGTACTACCCTGTAGCCTTACGGGGCGTTACACAACTCCCATTTCCAACATCCCCTAGACTCAACGCTCAGGCCGAGTTTCATAAACCTGTCGCCTCCCCACCGACCCCAGTAAACTTCATAATTAGACCCAGAAACTTCGATACCCCCCACCATCTCCACCACAACTCACTCTACCGTAATCCACCCCGCCCCCCTTCCCCGCACCATCCTCCAAACCGTAAAGTCAATTGAGCGAAGGAAGGGGGGGGGGGGGCATGGAGTAAAGGGGCTTTTAAGTCATCACGATTTTACGGGGGATGATTAACTACCATCTCACCTGGTACATTGAAACTTGGGTCGTTAAAGGAGAATCAGGCAAACGAGTTTGAAGTCTCTTATTTCGCAACATCGAAAGGAGCTCATCTCAAATCGAGCATTATCGTATGACTGGAACAGATACGGTCTCATTCTTCGAAATATCCCGACTCCATAAATTATGCTGGTTGTAAACTATTCATCATCACTTTTACATTTTTTAACCGACTCAGCTTCTCTCAATAAAACCAAGAGCCTTCATTTGACTCATTAAAGCACGCTTTACACTACCCGTTTCTGGTCTCTCCACCCCTCATCACGACAGAACTTCTACACGAACAGTTCTTGGGCGTCCGACCCCCTACCAGTTCGATGCTGATCATCCCATGGTATTCATTGAAGCGTCGAGCGTGTCATTAAAATGGTTACATTTTTAAATACCCGGAAACCGAGCCAAGACTTTAGGTCAGTGAGCTCTCTCCTAAGCTGAAAACTTTACCTTAATACTGCTAAAACCCCCAAATAACCTCTTGCGAGCAAGTTACAGTAGGTACATCAGCCTCACCCTCGAATAATAAATCCGATGTCCGCAAAAAATGTATTCTGGAAACATCAAGTCCCCTGATTAACCTCCTCTCTTCACCTCTGAGATACGAAGTCTGATGCTGCCGACATAGGTCTGGAATCATCGACTTCCTACGCTCAATATCCATCCTATTCCAAGTTATAGTGACTGGTGTACGTGAAACACCTGTCACCCGAAACTTAACTTCCATCCTCTCTGTCAGTTTGAGCCTGATGCTGCAGTAGTACTGCTAACTGGAATCGTCGATTTACACTACGGAAACTTCCTAAATACTCTTGCCAACTCCTACTGATATGCTAACCAGAACATTGCCTAAAAACCACTAACTTCCTTCACAAGAGAAAGTAAAAGTAGTAGAGAAACCAAGATAACTAGTTCCCTACAGTCGCGTTAACTGCTTTGGCCATGAGCAGGAGTGAAGAGAAGAGAAGGAGGATATGGATGAAGAAAGTGCACGACCAACGGCCAGTTATAGCGACACACGCAAGACTTCTTCATGAACTGGATTCAGAAGATATCATGACTAAGTTTTCTTCAAAGTTGGTAAATTTGCTGTGGCCTCATATTTAGAAAAAAAGAAGAGAAAAACACGGCTATAGGTGAAGCTGTGAGCGATGAGGAAAGGTTGATTGTCGCGATTGGATGGGAGAGATCCTCCTGTTTTGTCCCCACCCGTTTTCCTGGAATAAGAAGGATCGTTCCCCCTCCAAACTTGACCAGGAGCACTAGTTTACATTTTATCATTTACATTACCCAAGTAACCCACCTTAAAGGTATGTCTGCACTTAAGCAACTTTTGTTCATCAGAGGCATGCTTCATAGCGCAAGGTGTGACGCACGGGATGAATCCCAAGGGGCTTGCCTCATCCTAGTTGAACGGGACTGTTGAACGACGGGGAAGGGGGAGCGCACGCCGAACCGCAAGGGTTGGATTTCTGTACTTCACACCGTTCATTTCGGGTGAGTTTTCCATTAAAAAAGTGCCGTCTTCAAGTTTTCTATTGTTCAAAATTTATGATGCGAAGGGAACGTTCGAATTCATCGAGGATTACAGACAATTACCTTTTCTATGAAATGTAAATGATAAAATGTAAACTAACAAAATGTCGCGGAATGATGCGTTGGCCATTTTGGGTGCCAAGTACAAGTTGGACACGAAAAGTGTTGAAAATAAAATAAAAAGCTTGAGGTTCTACTTTTCAAAAGTAGTAAACTCTCTTCTGCTGACTCCATCGCGAGGGTTGAAAGTAACCTGACGGGCAAATGAGGACAGGAATCGATTGCTTCTAGGGCATGCGTCAGAGTCAATCTTCATGAGGCAAATTGAAAAACGCAGATTGAAAGTTGAAAGTCGAAAACGCATAAGTGTAGACATACCTTTTCCTCGTCACGAGGTCTTTTTATGGTTCATACAACAGTATTTATAGCTATACACAATACTGTATTTACGTTACGAATATGAATGGCATCTCTGGTGGTTGGTGCGCTACTCACCCGGAGCCTGTGATAGGGCTTGTTCTGCTGGGTGAAGGGGCCGGGGCAGGGCCTCAGCTGACACAGGCGAGTTTCGTTGGACGGGCGGCAGAGCGGGCTGTTGCCGGACCTCCGGGACAAACCCGCGCCGCAAGCGTCTGAACAGCTCGACCAGGGCGACCACTCGCAGTCGGGAGGCCGTTCAGCTGCAATCACACACAACAATCCAGTATGAAACCAACAATTTCTTTCAGTAGAGTACCTACAACATGTGTGAATTTCATTGAAAAAGAACGCTTTCCTGACGTGGCCCTTCTATCTCAAAGGTTTTGAGTCTAGGATAAGGTGACCATATTTGTAATGACCTCAAAGTGGTGGTAATGACACATTATGATGGCCACGCCCCCCCCAGATACCGTGTGAAATATATTTTCTATATTGACACAACTTAACGTCCTAAACTCATTATTTTATCTGTTTAAGCACTTAAATTTAAAGAAATAAGAATAGGAAAACCTTTACTTTGCAGGTAGTTTAAGTAGCACAATTACACTAATGGGACCATCAGATAAGTGACCATCAGATGATACAAAAAAACACATATAACAATTTAAAATATTGTAAGTTACACAATAAAATCAACTGAATGAAGTGTACTGTCCACCCGGGAGGAGAAAATAATTGGAAAACTATGTAGACAAGTTTGTGAAACATCTTATTTTACCAGACTTGTAAAAAGGTTAACTGGCAAAGTAGTAAAGTTTAAATTGTTAATGCAATCTAACACATTTCAATATAAAAATAAAAAAAAAAGAGTACAGTATGTTCACTAGCCTACATGTTCACTCCTTGGCATTCTTTTTCTATGAATGTATGTCAAGAACATTTTATTTCAGCATGTAATATTAAATAATATTTAAAGCGGGACGTTTATTTCTTTGTCCTGCCAAAGCGGGACATAATAGCGTCCCCCGAGTGAATCTAGGGACAGCGGGACACTAACCTAAAAAGCGAGACGGATGGTCACCTCAGTCTAGGATGGTGTAAGAAAAAAAACACCATGTGCACCTCTCATGAGGAGCAATTATTCAACCATGTCATTTTCTATGAGACTTTTAGCTAACATTTTTTGGATTTCGAATTTTCCTAATGTTCTTTCTGTTATGAACACTACTATGCATGAGCTGTGCTCTCCCTTCAACAAATTTATGTTTGATACTAAACACCGAGTAAACGTCAAATTTTAGTTTATGAGCCAATTTTTGGAATCCAAAGATTATGAATTACTTCAGCAATATTTTCTGTGACTGTTCCAACTTCCTATATATGTTACGTTCGAAGGGTTACAATATTCGTATTTCCTTACAAACGATGATTTTTTCAATAGTCACGAGTGAAATCTGTGATCTTGAGGATAAATAAACTGCAGGGATTCAGCAGTAGGGCAGAACAAAACGGGAGGGAATCAAAAACATCTTAATTCTGACAGGAAATGATTATTAAAAACTTATGATTTTCTATTAAATCACAACAAATAAATGTAGTTTATGGCAAAATCTCAAAAGAAAATGTGAATACCGATAAAATCATATTCAATTTGTGAATATGATTGTAATGATTGAATGATGTTGCAATGATATGAAAATATGATTATGAATACGCCCATCTCTACCCATTCTCTCATAACCACACATCGACACTGGTATTTTCTGCTTCACTAAATTTTATTTTTGTTCTGGATACTTGGAAAGTAATACATGTTCAAAGGAAAGTGGTGTATGCAACGCGAAACTGGTCCGCTGGTAAGTGTAGTTAGTTAGGAGCATCATTTTTCTCTAGGGCACATCGATTGCCACCGTAAATTGCCTCGATTTCTTCAACAGCCCCCCAGATCGCGATACCAATTACATACGAACGGCAAAAACAACGACCCTACGACCTTCTTCTCCGTAGGGCCCCCTGTCATTTGGCCTTATCATTTATGGTGTTTTTGCTACTTTGAAATTGGTTATACAACAACACGATACTTCACTACAACGTATTCTTTGATGAAACCGGGTTTTTGAATTCGAAGTCTTGGAGTAAATAACCAATACAGCATACTGATCGCTATGAACCAGACGATCATTAAAACTCTGCAAATAATTAATGGAGGTATTCTTATTTCTGTATTATTCTTATTAGATAACTCTTCCACTCAAATCACTCATCTACTTTTACTGTACGTGGTACATCATCAAGACCCGGCCCCTCGCGGTCTCATACATGTGATATTCCCTGTGGTAGAAATATATTAAAACGCAGTCGCTTCTGCAACCATCTGGGTTCACCCAGGAAAAAAATATCTAATTTTCTTGTAGTGATCAAGGAAAAAATAAATAGTACAACTGTTTGTAATGAAATGAATAGAAAATGATATACAATACTAAACACTTCGCCCTCTTAAAATACAAAAAGAATAAAATTGCTTCTGATTAAGCTGTAAAATATAAAACATAAAAGGAAAAAATTAAAAAATAAAAAGAGAAAAAAAAGCTTAATTGCTAGTGGTGATCTTTTGGTGGGAATCAATTGGGAGATGGAGAAGAAAGATTCACCCGAGCTGTGCTTTTTCGGAGACCTATAGAATTAAAATTGTCAGTTCTCGGCCATGGTTGTGTGCTGGTGGAGGAATGCGCTACATGACAACCTTGTAATTAAATTGTAGTACCTTAAAAAAGCTCCATTCATGTTGCAGAGAGGTGGGTCGAGTAGGAAATAAATCGCCTACAAGAATCCGCCAGCTGATCAGTATATCCACTAGTTGCAATCGACTTCTAGATGCCCCGAGGATAGTAGGATGACTTAGTCATGTTTTTAACTCCGTACTTAAATCCGTTGCCTAGTCCATCGGTATGTAACAAAAGCTGATAGGTATCTACGTACGTAAAAGGAGCAATATTCTGTGTCTTCATCTATTACACGTGTATAAATCCAGGGTTAGAACATTATTAACCCTGGAATCCACGGAGGAGTCAACTTGACTCCTGCCGTGAGTGGACCTACTTTATCACATTATTGAGTGGTGATTTTTTTACATCTAGATTGTTTTAATCTGACTCCAAACCGTTGAGTTTGAGATATCCGGGTTCTCGTGCTGGTGGAGGCGTTTTTCGTGCTTCTGAGCATATTTTATGATGATTTCGATTACTCGCATCTCCATCCTCAGGTCTCGATTAAGATCATCATTTCGCATAAACCAGGGAGCACCAACCATACTTCTGATGATTTTGTTCTGACAAGTTCGTATTTTCTTTACGTTAGACTTTTAGGCACAGCCCCAGAGTTGAATCCCGTGGGTCCAGATAGGACTTAAAATCTGCCTGTAGATGAGCAGTACATTGTGACGTGATAGACGGGAATCCGCTCGCTCTCAACAGCCAATAAATTTCCCTGAATTTAAGTTTTAGTTCTTTCTTCTTCTCCTCGATGTCCAAAACTTACTTTCCCAGTAATTTTGATTCGAGAGCCATACAAAGATCTGCCAGAGTAGGGGGACTTTGTTTGAGTTTATCACAAGTTCTGGGACGGAGACTTTTCGAAAATGAAGTTCATGGGCGGATTTACGTGGGTTCCTGGCACCCCCCAATTTTGTAAAGATTCAGATCGTGTTTTTATAATAACATTTTTGTTTTAGATATGATTTTTTACATTACAAACAACTTTTTTAACAAGTTAGACAAGTATGCAAGTCTCGTGATCAAAAGAAACCAATATTTTTTGAACAAAATTAAACTATCTTTTGCACATAATGCGTGCGCGCGTGTGTGTGTGTGCGTCGACGTTCCCAATGAAGTAGTACTTGTGTTGTCTGTAAGGTGGATCTCGATCTGTACTGTACAGACGAGACGGAGGTTAGATTGATGTTGATAATAACAGATATTGTTCAATTTATTTTGGTGATTAAAAAAGCTTTTTCTTGTAAATTTTTTCTGAAATAATTAACTAGTAAAAGTTTAATGTGCATCAGATGAAGTTAATGTGAACTGACTTCAACTGATTTCAGCTTTATTCTCCACTTCTTAGTCCATTGTGTAACCTTGGTGGCGGCTCATTGCAGTTTAGGGTACCGGTTTCTACTTCTTGTTCAGTGTAGAGTCTGGCTGTGTCGTCCGCGAAACGTGTCATATTTTTTCTCAATATTTTACCTAATATTGTACCTAATTTTTAATAATACATGTTTTTGTTTTGTGTTCTGGTACCTACTTAATGCGTTAGGAGGACTGTTTTCGGCACACCCCCCAGTGTCAAGACAAGGAACTACATTAAGGGCTTGTACGTTTTTTCTTTTCTTTTCATTTCCCTAATAATGGTGAAAACGTTAAATTTGAGCTGGCGAAGGTTGAATGTGACTTGAGAGATGGTTGAAATTGACTTGGAAATGCTATACACGGGCTCACTTCCCATCTACATGCTTACCTTCTCATCTAATCGGTCGACTTGCCTGTGTCATCTTAATAAATAAATAATGAAAGGTTAATCAACTTAGTCATCGAATGTGGCGTCTCAACTTTGTCGAACGTATTTGCAAGGGAGATAAATTTCAGAATAAACGCGCTCGGAAAGTCGGGTGTTTGCCGTAGATCCCACTTGTTGAGTCCGAAAGGCCCAGGACACTAACAGCTACGTCCGTCGTAGTGTCGCGGTGGTGGCGCTCTCTCCGACACCCACCTTCCCTCCCACTATTCACCTTCGCACACTATTCACTATCTCCCCTTCTATTCGACTCATACTATTTCCTTTGCCGTCGACCTAAAGGGATATTCAGTTTACCGTTCGAGCGGTTATATGGAGAATTCCTCCCCCGTCGGTCCTCCAGACGAGTTATTCCCTTCCCTGGCCGCCCCTCTCCCGTATCCGCCTCCTTTTACCGCCGCCTCCGGTACCTCCTAACTCCGTTACTCTCCTCCGCCCAGTTAACGGAGTTAGTTACTCCCGTTACTCCCATTCCCAAACCCCCGCCTCCCACCAACCTTCCCCCTCACAACCAACCCCCCTCGTTGGTTTATTAACCCATAAAATTCTTGACGCAATTTAACCAAGGTCCTCGATAAAGATCCAAAGGGACAGACTTTGTACCACATCTCCCAATACGGTTTTCATTTAAAATGGATCAAGCTGATATTTAAAACCCAATTAACAGCGAAAAAAGCGATTCAGTATTATCGCAATAAATGTGACACTAACATCTGATATTGAATCTACATATACATGGAAGGATTAAGTTACATTATTTAAAACTTAAGAATTGCTGATATGATTTGGCTGAAATTGGATTTGGCTTAAAATCAGGAGAAGAATGTCGTTCCGTGGGACATGACATAAAACGTGGTAAAACAAAACGCGACAGGTACGGAATAGCAAAGCAATTTATCAGTAGATGCTACCATATGCGGTAATTTGTTAGTCAGGTTAGGAATGAACTCGCCAAATCGTGAAATGAATGACGCCTTTAGTCGATAACTTGAACGGGAAAGCGAATATGACGTGTAGGAACTCACTAGGATTAGTTCTAACGAATGTACTCCCAACGAATCACCAACAAAAGGAAGTGTATGATACATGGGTCATTCCATACCCAGACGGACTCGAAATGTACCGACCCTCTCCGATTTTGTTCATACTTGGTGTAGTTGCTTCCATTAACGAATAAAAAAGGCCTGCCAGACCAGTTCCTCCAAAAATGAACGGTTTTGGACGCTATAGCAGAATGATATTATGAAGTTTTTTCCGATTTTTTATGACCTCAACATGGTTTTTTGACTAAATTTTCGGTTCCATTCGATCAAATTAGGCGTACGCGGTCTGATTTTCTTTGTAATAGAGTAAAGAACGCAACAGACTCTGTAGAAAGCCGGTATGAGCGTCCGTTTTGCATGTCTGGCGGATAACATCCGCAAATCTTAAACACGCGATTTCTCCCGAGACGCTGAGTAGAATTAGGCGTTCGAGGTATTGAAATGTTTGTAATTCCTTGTTTTACAATGCCCCTACCGGGTTTTGTGTGTTATTTTCATTTTACGGAGTTTTAACGATTTTAAGGGCTATGCACAGCCATTATTTCACTAAATTTCGCCTTTTATTTAATTCCTTAATTGTCATTGAGGAAAAGTTGTAGCTCTTGAAATTTCGGATGGACTCCTTCCACTTTTCCATAGCTCCAACCGCTTACGCGCTATGACCAAAACAAAGTCTGCCTTACGGGTATGGTTAAGAAGGTAGCAGTGGCAAAGGGAGTTTCATTGCCAGTAGAGCTCCAATTTGACCCATAAGGTGCAGCACTAGTTTGACTCGTGAAACTTGTACTTTTCATGTTTAAAATGAACTAACATGTAATATTGCAGCATCGATAACCATCATCTAGGTCGAATGTGGAATGCACATAATTTATTTATTTATTAATTACGGGCAAGCCCAATACACACATCGAAAAAGAAAAATTTTTGTCATTCAATTTGTAAATACATAAAAATAAAGATAACATTCGCGATACAAAAAGAAAAGACAACATCTGAAAAATTCTAGCTAGTAAATATAATTCTGCGAGGAAATTATTGACTTCAATGTGGCAGGGGAGGATGAAAAAAAATCAAAATCCGGATTTGTAGACAAGAAGAGATTTGCGCTGCGGAGAATTCTGTGTAAGGGTTTATCTCGCAAGTAGTTAGTCGGACATGAACTTGCATTGGAAGCATTAAAACGAACATTGAAAGATCTACGCTATGAATGGAGATGTTTTGGAGGCGCGATGATTTGAAACATAAATCAATCAAAACTGTGCAATTGAACGCGTTTGGGATAAGGAAATTGATGAATAATGTGATTTACGCGACGATACTAAAGGAAAATTCGAAGATGAGGAAGTTCTTCTTCCAAGGATCGCAACCAACATGCCGTTTGAGTTTAAATGACTTCAATTTCTGATCCGTCTTGCATTCGCCATGACCATGAACAAATCACGAGGCAAATTTGTGATGGATCTGGTTAGTTGGCGCATCCCGATTCTTGAATCCGCCGCCTTGGGAGATGAATCAGACGCCTCCAAACGTTTGGGTCATGCTCTGTGCGTGGTGGGCAATACCGCATTCAGCTCAATGGAAGGGGGCGACTATACCATTCCATCACCTCACAAATGTTTAATTCAATTGGGAAATGGTTTAATTCAATTGGTAAAAGGATTAATTCGATTCGGAAAAGATTTAATTCAGTTGGTAAAAGATTTAAATGTTTCGAAAAAAGATTTATTTCTTTTGGAAAAAGAACAAACCATTTTTCAACTGGAAAATGCTGCATAACACGGTATCCAGTGCCCACACATTGACCTCACATTATGTGGATAACACACACGCCGACTACCGTAAACTTTTACTATCTCAGCCATTTTTAGTTTTCAAGCATTTATTATGTTGATCTTTTCATTTGCCTTTATGCAGTTCGTGTAAAGGCAAATGAAAAGATTGATTGATTGATTACGGTTACTTCTTAGGTTCTCTTGATTCGGAGCGTCGACGATTGAATTCTGCTCCCAAATGGTCTGTTGAGAGGGGAAGTTCTCGTATCTCGAATTGAATTGAATCTTTGGAAAGGCCGAGTTAAGATGGGAGGAAGCGGCGCAGGTGAAGGCGGAGGTGGCGGTGGGACAGAGGCCTCTGGCAGGTCGCCAAATCTCTTTTGATCTCTCGGCTCCGGTGGGAGGACCCGCTTTATTAGCCAACCTCCACCATCCACTTCCCAACCTGGGGACGACATCCACCTACCTCCCAAATTGGATAAAATCACTCGACAATCGGTACCCACTTATGCCCGGAAGTGACTGGATTCTATTCTGGTTTAACGTAATAGTGAGAAAGTTGCTTGCGAATCAAACCTAGTAATGGATAGATAAGAGGTAGTCAAAAACAGGGTGGCGGTGAAATTTGAAAATAACTGGTAGGTTTGTCAACTGCAAACACCATTTGAAGGGTACAATTAGCTTCACGAAAAATAGAACCCACAACAGCCAACCCCATTGTAGTGCATGAACCACATTTTATCTTGAATAAAGATCAAATCGATTGAGGAAGATGCCATTTACTTCCTCTCTCACACCTACAATCACAGATGCAACTCCATTAGGTTATCATTTATCAATGAACTTTTCTTCTCTTTCACACAAAAGGAAGATAACAAAAATAAATTAAACGAAAAAACCTTTTTAAGACAGCTTTTTTTTAAATACCCTAAAAAGAAGGAAATAAATTTTTACTAAAAAATTTTAACTTTCTCCTTATCTCCTATATTGTGTATATATACACAATTCATAAAAACATAAAACGTTGTCGCGAGATTTAGGCTTGTGTAAATCAACTAGTTCCTAGGTACCTATTTCATTGACCAACTTATTCCGAGAAGTTTATTTTGGTTTATTATTCAATAATAAACCATTGTAATCGCTCTGGAAAAAAAATTCTAACCCCCCTGAAAATTTCATGGTTTACGTTTCAAAGGGTGTAGAATCCGAATCTGCAATAAAAAATTTTCCTTCCGTCCGCCGTACGCCGTACGCACGATTTCTCCCAAACGGCTGGAGCAAAAGATCTGAAATTTTCAGGAAAAATCAATATTGGTCCGACGACGCCCCAATTCTTGAGCCAGCTCTCTCACTCACTTTAAACCCTTTAAGGGCTGGTCAAACATACCATGAAGAATCGAATGAGCCCCTCCCCAGGTCCGTAGGTCAAACCATTCCCGATGTATGGCCCGATCTATGGTGCCAACATTTGCGTTTTTTGGTTTATTATTGTTTGTTTGCAACCTAGTGATGCCGATAGCGTCGAGTTGCAGTGAATGTGGATACTGGAGTGATAGCCGATGTGGATGCTTGTAGTTTATAGCCGATACACAGGTTGAAGCATTCTGATATGCATGAAACGCTGATAATATATAGGTAAATATTATTCAATATTACTACTGGGGTAAATAAGTATTCTTTCACTGGGTTTTATTATTCAATTGGCCTGCGTTCATGATTTGAATTTGTACTAAGCTTCGGAGTGTGCGTGTTTCACAAGTGATAGAGCGATTATTGAATTTCAGGAGATATGCATAGAGCACGTAAATTTGTTCTCAACCAAAATACCTATTTGGATTGATCAGTTGATCATATTTGTGTGCCTCCTGAAATTCAATAATCGCTCTATCACCTGTGAAACACGCACACTGCAAATTCTTTCTGTGGGTTTTATTCATTTGTTTACCATATCACTAAGAATCTCACTAAGTTCGGCCGTTTTTTACTGCGTCATTTATGTGTTTGAGGTGATCGGGCTTGCTAGTAGAAAGGCCGGATTTATTGCTACAATTCTACAACGTTTTATAAGAAATAGATTCGTTTTAGAAATAGATTTGAGTTGCATTCATGATTTGAATTTCTACTATGCTTTGGAGTGTGCATGTTTTACAGGTGATATAGCGATTATTAAATTTCAGGAGATATGCATAGAGCACGTAAATCGGTTCTCAACCAAAACACTTATTTGGATTGATCAGTTGATGATATTTGTGTGCATCCTCTACATCAGTCTACCTTTAGCTACATCGTTTAAATTTGGATTTCGGGAAGTTACGCATTACGTGTGCTAAAGGACTTGATAAATTATAATTTATCCATAATAAAAACATCTATAATTACAGATGTTTTTATTATGGAGGGGTATTGAGGTTCAATAAAAAACGCTGCAAATTCTTTCACTGGGGTTTATTATTCAATTGGCTTGCGTTCATGATTTGAATTTCTACCAAGCTTTGGAGTGTGCGTGTTTCACAGGATAGAGCGATTGTTGAATTTCAGGAGGCATACAAATATGATCAACTGATCAATCCAAATAGGTATTTTGGTTGAGAACAGATTTCCGTGCTCTATGCATATCTCCTGAAATTCAATAACCGCTCTATCACCTGTGAAACACCCACACTCCAAAGCTTAGTAGAAATTCAAATCATGAACACAAGCCAATTGAATAATAAACCCCAGTGAAAGAATCTGCAGCGTTTTTTTAAGTATTTAAGTTTAATTGGGTAAATACTTACTGATACCTATCTAGTAACTACTTACGCAAACGTCGACAAGCTTATATAACTATACATATTCACAGTTATTGTTCTCTTAATGATGATTACCTGATCGTCGAAATCGATTACTTATAGAAATAGACTACGTTTTCTTCTACAAACCCTTTGTTCCTCTTGAACTCAACCATACATTATCATTTTCTTATTATGAACAAAAGAGTGAGTTACCTAATACACTCACCTGAGTGGCTGTCGCACATCCACTCCCGGCAACACTGGCCTGGAACCTCGACCAGCCGAGGATGGGAACACGTGCTTCCCAGGGGGGAAATGTTTTCTTTGGGGCAAAGTGAGGCACAAGCGTATCTGCCATTCTGGAACAAAATAATGAGTTCATGAAGATTCAATGGTTGGATTAAATTCAACATTATAAAATGACGCAAATTGTTACACAAAGGTTTTTTATTTCTGTACGCGACAACCCTTTTACGCTGCCAGAACTGGACTGGACATCCAGAGATGATGATCCCTACGTACAATCAGAAACACACGTTGGAATCCAGAAATTTAACGAATTATTATAAGTACGCACCCACCATGAATGCTTCAGGTTGTCCTCCTCAACTGGATCAAAGATTGGGAAATGGCGTTATACATCGTTTTATCGTACAATTACACCAACCTCCCTAATAGGGTAACAGCCCAACTCGCAAATTCTCAGAAAGTTTCGTGGTTGACAAAATATTATTTTTTCCCAATATTGCAAGATTACAAACTCTTAAAATATAAATTACAATCATACTTAAGTACACTTCAACATCCACAGTCTTTCTGATACCTTAGGGGAGGGGAGGAGAAAAAACGCCCCCCAAGAGAAGGTTGGAGTAGATATCGAATTCCAGCGATGAAAAAAAAAAGAGCAAATGAACGCACTACCGCTTAACACACGACTCACTACTCAACACAAAATGAACTCAGGAAAACCATCTTTCTTTAATTCTCGGACAGATCGCATCGGAATGATTCCCTTTCATGTGACAGTCGCCACAACCACAGCTATGAACTCTCATGGTCTCAGGAATAGCAACGAATTTCAGTGGTGCAATAACTCATCTGCTTTCGCTGATGTACACTGTTCACTAGGAGCCTTTCAGACCAAGGTACAACCTGGTCATCAATGGTCCAACAGCCGGCCGACGTTCCAACAACAAGGTCTAGCCTGTATACTCGTCCAACAATCCGCAAGTACACCTCACTCCGAACATCACAACACTTCTTTGGTTTATACATAGCAAAGCGGCCAACAACGCAATTACGCCTGGCAGAACGTGGACTTCCGAAAAATCTGCATACTTGGATGATATGAGCAGCAGTTTTCCTTTGTAGGTAAGTAATATCTCATAGAAACTTGTTTTCAACCTTTTCAAGACAGTGAATTTATGTAGCATAGAAGGGAAACCAAATCAAGGAAGCATACTGATGCATCAGACGAACGAATGCAACGTGGGGCTGCTTAGGGGAAGGCCGGAATGAGAGTTTTTCAATGGATTTCTGTCCCTTCTTCCTCCTCCCAAGAAATCAAAGCTTTGGAAAGTCTCGCTTGGGTTGGTAGATCTGTGCAAATGTTCATTAAACAATCAGAATAATATCAGATTCCGTTCATTGGTTATTCAAAGGAGCGCCTGCTCGACGAAACGCCCACTTTACGGCGTTAGCGCGTGATGGAGTGGAAATTAGAAACGGTAGCTGCACTTCGAATTGAGATTAATTTAGTGGCTCTATGTCTCGGGGCCTCTCATATAAATCTCCGGCGATATTAACCGTCGGGCTGAATCGTAAATTCTCGTTTGACGGCCCCGGGAAATAATTCGTTGGTCTCATTCACCGCTTCGCTGTGCAGAGAAAGCCTCCTAGTCTGGATCTTCTTTTGTGGAAGCGCCGGTCGCGTTTCTCATGGACGGGTTTTATTATAAATTATATTGCGTGTCATAGACGCAATGCCTGAAAATTATACCGTAGTAGCGGTGAAATAAAAATTATATAACCAGGCACTCGAAGGTTGATTGATGAAAAAACCACTCAGCGATGAATTTTCAATGTTATTGGTACACTGTATGAACTCAGTGGTATGCTATAGTTTCCTGTAGGTGATGTTTTGTAATTCAGGATAAACGGTAGGTAGTTACTTTTAAAATTCCGAAACCCCTCCCTATCGAAAATTGGGGAAACTCGCAAAATTTAAAGAACTGAGTTTTTGGCAGGCGGTGACCAAAACAGTAAATTAAATTTAAACAAAAATAAAACACTGACCGATCCGACGCACTACAAATAATATATGTTAAAAAAAATTTTTTCACAGTGAAAAAGAAATTCCACGTGGTACTCGCGACTTTTTAGTCGCCGAATTCGCGACTACATACATCGACAGATGGTATAAGAGAGGGGGATGCGGCTCATCAGTGTTTGGTATCAATCATGAATCGGGATTACTTCCTATCGGTGTTAGCCCCCTTCATGCCAGAAGAAAAGACAGTCATCCAAAACCCAGAAAATCTAGATTAACGTATTGGTTAAGTATTGCATGCATTAGAGCGAGGTCCACATGCCCGGTTTATCTAGGGTCAACACTTATGAACACAATTACAAACACTATTGATATTTATTAAAAGTAGACTTCTTCAGTCTTGGCCGAAAATAATAGCAGATCTCATGAGAGAGGGGAATGCTCTCCCCCAGAGCCAAGAGCACTGGCCTTGGAAACAATACCGGAGAGATAGGTACTCTAACAATTCTTGAGAACATGTATGGATTGATTGAACGAGAAATACAAAACTCGGGAATGGGGTTTTTTTCGTCAGGGCTCGATCGTCGATGGAAAGGTGAAGGCCATTGTGCTTTGTGAGGTAATGGAATGGTATAGTTTCCCCTTCCATTCAAGTGGATGCGGTAATAATGCTCCGCCACGCTCAGAGGATGACCCAGACGCTTGAAAAGGTCTGATTCATCCCCCAAGGCGTCGGATTCTAAAATCGGGAAGGGCCAACTAACTATATCCATCACAGTTTACTTTCGAAGAGTATACCGGACTTGATATATCAAGAGTTGTAGTCTTGTTTTTTGACTCGCTGCTGTGTGCAAACGAAGACTCGATGAATGCCACACCCTTTTTCAGAAATATAACGATTCGACGATCAAGCTTGCATAAGATCTGAGGATTGTATTACGTTGTATTCCATCACATTCGGTCAACGAGCCGGCAGATCGTTCAAAGAATGAAGGAATCCAGTTGCAGCAGTTTATTAAACAAGTTACTTACAACATTGCCAAGAGTATTATAACGATGTTGGGAGTGAGGCAGCGAGATTCGTCATCGACAAATAATTGGGAAAGAAGTTCTCCGAAAATAGCAGATTCCAAAAAAAATGCCTGCTCGCTTTTAGAGATGACATCACCTAACTATAATTAAGAACATCGTCGATGTGTTGAATCGGACGAGGCACGATCTGGACTGTCTCGTCTTTGGGATTGAGCTCTTGGCGGCGAGCACCTGAATGTATGAAGCGTTCTAATAAATTGGGTAGCTGACGAGGAGTTCTCGCCTACAAGTACGAAAACAATTTATCTTGATACTAAAGGACGGATGGCTGATGATGCCGAAAACCGTGGAGACATGAAAAAAATAAGTATTTTCCAATGATGCGTTTCCAGCGTTTATTCACGGAATTTTCTACAAGCTACAGATTCCAATGTTTCATGGACAGAAATAACTCTCATTCTGGTAAATTGGGCAATCGAGTTTGATTACTAAGGCAGCCCTAAACTTAAGTTACTGAAAATGAGTTACGACAGAGAGCTGTCAACTAATAGGATTGGTGAGTATTTTAGTACTACACGCCTTACCTGTACACAATTTAGAAAACAAAATTCCAGATGAATTCCAATGTTTGGACGTGTATTCGAAGTTTACATGGAGAATTTAATAAGTCTGAATTCAATACTTGAAGTAGGAAATAACCATTACTACATTATTGTAGAACAAATTTTATTCTACAATAAATCCTCATCTAATGAGGACCTTGTGCTGGTCGGATATGGGAAAAAACTGGGAGAGCATGACAAGCACTACACTCTGAAGGCAAGGCACCGAGACTCATTATGTGCGACTGCAGCCGAACGCTAAGGAACGGAGGAGTAGCTAATCTAAGTTTACATGGAGTACATAAAAACTCTGGATTCAATTTAAGACGTGGGAAATAACCATTCAGCGAATATGCGGAAGGGGAAAAACAGGAATTGAGGAAACAGGATGGAGAACCCTGTAACACGATAGAGACCACGAATCAAGTTGAATCATTACCACTCCTTATCCTACAACTCAGAAAATGCGAATCCAGAGGAATTACAAGACCGGACGTTGTGAAAGTGAGGGTGAAGGAGGATGGTATGATGTCCTCTTCCGAGGGCAGAGACGATTAATCCCCCAACACCCTGAGGGTATCCCACGCATCAGGAAATGCTAATTTAACAATCAGGAAGGGGGAAATACAGGGTGGGTCACGAGAATATGGGCAAAAACGAAAATGCGATATATTGGGAGTTCAATTATTTGTTTTACACTTTCTGATTGAGAGATACCTGCGATTTCAAGTTTTAAAAATAACAGCGCATATCACGTCCATCTTGTTCATATTATGAAGTAAGTCGATCCAGGAAGTTATCGTGAACGCGCAGCAACAATGGTTCATCAATTGATGGGATGTTCTCTCTTATTGCATTCTTAAGTTCGTCGTTTTGATCTATAAACTCGAGACTTGAGGTAGGGAAAAAAGTCACATACCGTTACGTCAGGTGACCTTGGAAGCCATAACACATCCCCAAAACTTTATACGAGCCGACCAGGAAACATTTCGCGTACGACGGTCATTGTAGCACTGGCAGTGTAAGGTGGCGCTCCAATTTGTTGTAACCAAAGATCCAAATGATTAACAGTTGGCCTTCTTCTGCACAGCTCGGGTTCCAAGAAGCTGTTAATCATGTCGATGTAACGGGCACGGTGTTTCTTTGTTCTTCAAAGAACAAAGGACCAATGACAAATTATTTTGAGAACGCACACCAAACGGTCACTTTGAAGCTGTGCAATGGTCGTATTAACAGACCATGATTACTCTGCAGCATAATAACGGTATAAATTGATAAAACATTGCTGCAGCGCTGTCACGATAACTTCTTGGATTGACTTGCTTCATGCTACGAACAAGAAGGTCAACATAAGCGCGGTGTAATTTTTAAAACTTGAAATTAAAGGCATTTCTTAACCAAAAAATGTAAATAAAATTATTGAACTCCCAAAATACCCTAATTTACACCCTTTTGTTTTTGGCTCCGTTCCGTAAAGCACCCTGTATTAATGGGTACCTATTACGGCGTGTACATGAAGTTTTCATAGAGTGCATTAATACTTTGGCTTGAATATCATATGATAAAAATAACCATTATTAGTTAAATCCAGTGAATATGTGGACGTTATGGTGAGCTTATTCACAAAATTGTCCCCACTCTTGGGATCCCAAAGTATCCTGGAGGGAGAATGACTCTCATTACAGTAAATTGGGCAATCGAGTTTAATTACTACAGCAGCTTAAAACTAAGGCAACCGAAGGTTGATTTACGACAAAGAGCTCTCAATTACGTGAATTTGCACAGTTAGTAGTATCTATGAACCCAAGACACGCCTCACCCATCCAAAACCCTCGGAATCAAAGCCCGCGGCCATTACAGGGTAATCTACTCCAGGTGCGCTCTCTCCGAAAAAAAACCTTATTCCCCTAAGGGAGAAAAAAGGCGATTAAGAGGCTAATTGCTTCGGTGAAAGTTCTATTGAGTTGAAGAAACACGTAGAAGCACATAACTTGGGGCGGAAAGAGCCCTTTTTACCGCCCTCCTTCTTCCGCACGGCCGGACTTTTCGTTCTCCGTCGTTCCAATTTTTCAAGACTGCTTCGGGGACGAGTAAGATACTTTTCGAGGCGGAGTATTTAACGGCCGGTGAAAATTAGACCTGCGAGGAAATCATGAGTGGAACGGGGTGATTCTAGCGGAGGCCAATCATAGTGATGCCAATCAGGTACTCCCAAGTACTGTGAAATACTCAAAAATAGCTTTAGATATGGCAGTTACTATAACAGTTGTTATAACTCAAGCTAGGTATGTGAAATATAATTCAAAATACATACAGAGGATCCGAAACTTATGGAAGCATGAAATAGACAAAAGGAAACACCAACGCTTACCTATAGGTCTTCTTTCAGTTACTTTACAGGACGCACTGTCTATCAGCCCTATCGTCCTTCCGCACAATTTAAATGCGGTTTAAATTTCACGATGAAGGCCGGAATATAAAATGAGAGAGCGGTGCACGGAGCAAAAATGTTTATGATGAGCGCATTTTTCGGGCGTGATGTCGATTGGATACTGAGGTGATAGTTTCTCAGCGTTGGTGCACTGGAGGAAGAGGTTCATTTTTTGTATATCAGAAATGTTACTAAAATTAATCATTCATTTGTGTTTACTATACACCTCCCACCCTCGTACCTTGCAATTTCCTTCTTGAGGAAAATACTTGAGCAGCCACTAGCCACTCGGTCTTGTTCAGTCCTCCAGTTCTACCGGATTCCCAGCATGACGACCTACCTGACGTAGACGATCGATTTTCATCAACCAAAGATGGGGTTGTTCAAATGTTGAGTAAACTTCTGGTAGTACAGCAACCCGAGTGGTCTCATTTGACTCAAGGAACTAATGTACATCATACTCTAACCAAAAAACTACCCACTTAATTCAAACGTTTTTGAAACTTTGATTTTTTGGTAGATTAATCCTTAAATATAATACCTTAATTTTGATTGTTGAATGTGCCAAAATTGTGGGCGGAGGGCGGACGGATCGATTTTTGAAATCTATTAACCTTGAAATGTAAACCATCAGTTTTTGAGTGTGGATTGATCAACTGTTTTCTTGGGCGATTGCAAAGGTTCCTCATTGAAAATAATAAACAAGAATGTAGTTTAAAAAATTGAATTTTACACACATTTCCCTGTGTGTGTGGGGGGGGGGGGGGTTTAAAAAACTGTTGCTACACATTTACAAAGGCTAAATATTGAAAATAATAAATCAAAATATAATTGCCGTTAAAACACGGACAAAATTAACCAATGATGTTTCAGCTTCTTAAGAAGCTGAAAAGGAAAACTTGCTAACAGAAATATCTATAATTCGGGAAGAATAAAGAGTTAGCTACAGTGGTTTATGCGTAGGTTCTGTTTTGGGTACACCCTGAAAAATACAATTAAATAAATATACCTGTGATCACGTTCCGGTTGGTGCCACTTCGCATGTATTCAGCTGATCTGCCGTCCTAGGGCGGAAAACTCTTTTTCAAGTGTTTGAGAAGTGGTGTATTAATAATGACACCACGGAGGACCGCTGCCGATATATTTAAGATGCGTCATTCTTGTCTTTGTCGAGACTCCACTTTATTTCGAAAGGCGAGCGCTTACGACCATTTAGAAACCGTTTCAAAGTAGAGAAACATTAGATGGAGAATCGAGAATGTAATGGCACGATTTTGGATCAGAGCCAGTATCGGAGTAGTGAACCTGATATCGGTTATTAATGAATAGTCAATTATGATTAGTTATTCAAGCAACGCTTCCGAGTGTGTCAATTATTTAGGAGTGTGTTTGCGAGGTTAAGGAATGGGAATCACGTGTGGAGCTTGTCCAAGTCACGAATGGATTGGAGGAAGTAATTTAGTCACGTTCAACCCAGTTCTGTCAAATCAACTCCTACTAACAGTGATTCAAACTAGCAGTGGAAGGTAATTATTTCAGATGATCGGCTAGATTTAAATAAAAAGTGCTCCTAACCGTAAGAAACACTATGGTTCACTCCCAAGCAATCTGTTTTCTTGAATAACGTTTCAAGGCTCTTCCAAGATTGACAAAACGGCGCGCGGAATATACCAAAACGCACAACCGAGAGGTGTTGCAAGGAAGTAGGTTCTAGCGCCGCAGAATCCCCGCTATACAACTTTTTTTGCTTCACCTCCAAATCAAGATTCATGTTATATTTGTATTTAAGTGGAACCCAACTTGTAATGCATTTATCTTATGCAATAAAGTTATATTTATTTAAAAAAAAAAAAAAAAAAAAAAAAAAAAAAAAAAAAAAAAAAAAAAAACCTTTTTTGGCAAACCTAATGGGTGGGTTTTTTGAGAAATTGATTATTTTACCTACAAAACAGGAAATTTCTTGTAATAAGGGTTGGATAATGGAGACATCCATCTTTGCCTTGATGAAGTCGTTTTAAGGAGGTCTAGCCTTAAATTTAGATATTTATTCGCTTTAATGTTTTTGTTGAGCGGTGAGGTAGCTTGTTTGTCTTCTAAATTACAGTATATCGGGAAGTCGTTAGGAATAGTACATGAAACAACCAAAACATTTGGAAGTAGAAATATTTTGTTTTTCGTCATTTTCAGGAACCAAGCCAATCAGTTCGAATAACGATGTTTAGGAGGTTCTTGCCTAGCCTAAAATGACCGCCGGAACCCGCAGACCATTTAACGCTCGCTCCCATCAAAATCGGTCCTGCAGCTTATCCGTCTATTGGAAACCGTATATACCGTGATAGATACATAAAGTGACAGATATCAGATAGATATTAATAACCGACAACTTCAACTGTTGGCAACTAAATAGTTGCCTTTCAGGCCAGTCTCTCGAATGAATTTCGACAAAGCTTTACGCGTTTGTGTACTCATTTTGAGACGAAGAAGGAAAAAGCTGATAAATAACACGTTTTTTTGTCTATCCAAAACTTTTTTTTTTTTTCAAAATATTATCTGCATCCTCTTCAAATGCTTATTATATAATGCTGTCTTCTTTTCGACACTCAAAATAAACTTTCCCCCGTCCATTGTCCGGGTAAACGATTGAGATTGAAAACGAGATAAACGGAGCGAACTCCATCGGGCGACTAAACAGTTACATAAATACCTGCAGTACGTGGAAATCAACTTGACCCAGTTTCCCGGCGATTGTTTACTCATCCGTCGAATAGGTCTCGACGTAATTTTTTATTTGCGGTTATTGAACAATTGTTCATGCGCGAGGCAGCATTTAAGGCTGTGTGATTCATTTCAACTGCATCAAGGTAGTCGCACAGATTTTACCGTAAAACCCCACTTTTTCCGGAATTTAAACTTAAATTTCGCACGTAAAATACTATTTGGTTATACTGTAAGGAAACTAAGATTCCAATGCATATATTAACATTTTCGGTTGAAATTCATATATAGATCACAGGAACTTATGAGCGATTGAAAAAAGGGAAGAGTTTCAAGATTTGACGACAATTTCCCCTCTTCAAATTCAAGTCTAATCATTTTAGCTAACTTGAAATACCAAGGTATGTTGATTTGCCATCAAGGAGATGGAAAAATTTCATGAGTTATCCAAAGATGTCATTTTAGTGAATTGAAGTCTAAACATGAAAAAAATTTCATGACTGACGTAACTCAAGGGCTAAGGGAGGATTAAAAATATGTTGTGATGCAAATTTGGTTGCAAATGAGTTATGCAACCAAGGATCAGAAGTACACATGGATATTTGATTTTTATCCGACGATGTTTGTTTCAAAGGTTTCTGGTCTTGTTCTCTATGCGGATCAGCTTGTGTTTTTGCCGTATAGCCTATTTTAAAAGCTTTTATTCAACTTGTAATGTATGTTCGGGTGGAATCTCGCGACCCGATTGTGATGCAGGTACGCTCAACCGATGAAGCTGAAATTTTGTAAGCACGTTTAGATTGGATGACAATACACGATTAGTTGTGTGACGTCATTCTATCAAAGGGCTCGTTGAGTGTGATTCGAAAAGTAATGTGATTTAATTCTAAATATGGCGGACGATCCAAGATGGCGGGATAGTCATTTTAATGCACTTCTACAATATGGGTATCAAATGAAAGGGCTTGTTGAGAGGAAGTTAAAGTCGAAAAAAAATGCATGTTAAAAAAAAGAAAAGCTCTTTTCGGAATCCCTCTGAAATTTGGTGTAGGGACCTCGTTTATTTTTGATTTGAACCTGTAAAATCGGTTGATTTTATTGAAGAGCTAGACTTTTCCAAATAAACCGGCAAACGACCTTGCAACAATGATGCTTTGCATGAGATTAACAGACTCAGAAACCTAGCTAGCGATGACTAAAAAGTAATAAATGAATTAAACAAAAAACCTTTTTAAGATAGCTTTTATTTAAATGCCCTAAAAAGCAGGACATTTATTTGTTCATACAGATCTTGCCACGGCGTTTGCGTAAGTAGGTACTAGATAAGTATCAGTTAGTATTTAACTAATTATGCTGAAATAAAAAAATAAAATTACCGGAATAAGTTGCTCACTGAAATAGGTACCTAGGAACTAGTTAATTTACACAAGCCTAAATCTCGGGACAAGCTTTTATGATTTTATGAATTGTGTATTTAGGCCATAACCAGACAGTTAAAATGTGTAAGTAAAAATGTAGGTATTTCCTTCTTTTTAGGGCATTTAAGAAAAGATCTTTCTTAAAAAGGTTTTTTGTTCAACTTTTTAATTCGAGCTTGACTGACCTGATCAAATCGTCACCTCCTGAATCGGAGTTTGAAAAGGAGTGAAGATGGGGTTAGACTCTTTAATCCGTCGCTGGTACATCAATAATATCTGGATATTTACGCTGTTATACATTTGTCTGCGCTCTCAGAAGTCTTTGCATCGTCTGTGAAGCCCGACGCCACCTTTTTTTTTCATCTTGGGTCACAGAATCCAATTACCTACTGGAAGATAGCTCTATTTTTGCTGACATTCGACTTCAAAAGGAGCCTTCCTACGACATTCTCTCTGCAATTTGTGATCTCCAGCTGTCTTACCTCGAGTAAGACTCTTACATTCCATTTTTCAAAACCCATATCTCCAAATACTTCGAGATAATGAACTATTGACGATAAGCCTAAAACCTGGGCCATAATCTCAGCTTTCAACGGTATAATCAATTTTACTCTGCTGACTAGAGGAGAACGGTGTTACTGTGTGGAACTACGTTTTTCTTTTCTCAAACGCAACTTTCTCCTTTAATCAGCAAAATAAAATGAAAACTGATTATACCGTTAGAAAGCTGTGACTCCGGCGCAGTTTTTAGGCTTATTGTCAATACTTTATTATCTCGATTTATTTGGAGATAAGAGCTTTGAAAAACGGAAAGTTTTCGAAAGTTACTAAGTTCACTTTTAAGGTTGGTCTATTCCCAATAAAATTAAACTGAAATTTATTTGGTATTAGGAAGACAGGAAATTTTACTGTCTTTCCAACGCACTCTTTAAATTTAAGATTACACTAGAAATGAGGGCAATATGTCCGTTTTAATGAAATAAGGTCAATAACACGAAAAAAATCCCAAATCGGAAATAACTCTGAAAACGAGCGTTTAAACAAATAACTTTAGGCTGAACTTTTTCTTGCATATTACTTGCAGAATCAAACCCTGTATAAGGTCTCGGGACAACTGTATGCAGCCGTATACAGATCGGCTGATCTACTAAAGTCATGCATAAGGGCGAACGATCAGTTTACCCGATTCTCAATTGCTCCTTGAGTACAGTAGGTTAGATTGATTTAGAGTACATACGGCAGGTATAAATGGGGATCAGTGGTTAACAAGATGTGTAGGTTAATCCAATTCATCCGTGGGGTTTGGAACCCACCTAATCCAGTGACTCGCCATTCCACTCCGCTTCCCTAATAGAACACCACCGGGAGGAGCCTGGTTTTCCACGGAGCTCTTGAAACAGGTTATTGTTAGCCGTGAGATTCCTGAGTGTTTCATTCCGCTGAGTGCTCCCTGCTCTCTCCACTCAAAACCCGGGGACGGCTTTCGAAAACGACCCCCTCACGCTCCTCTCAAGTAAAACTTGATGAGTTGAGAGAAGTTGTCAACTTGATATACGGACAACCCCTCCCCTCCCCTCTCACACGTTCCTTCTCACGCCACGTCCCGGACGTCCGGACCTTAATTTATTTCGGGAACAAAGCAAAAGCTCCGGGAAAGGAAACATAGTTGAAAGTAGAGGCGCGTAAAACTCTCGTAGGTAACTTCAAGTTCGGAACTACGCCGAAGCCGGCTGCTATGTTAAACACAGGCAGCTGCCGAGTTGTGAGATATTTCCTTTCCACGGTGAGTAATGGGCGGAGGTGAGATGTTTGCTCGTCTAAGAACGACCCCCTTTAGACTACGCTATACGAATAACAAACATACGATAAGAATAAAGAGCTTGTTTACCTCTTTTAGGGCGGAGCTAATTCTTAGGTACCTACTCCACACATATAGAAGAGAAAAGAAACATAAGTGGTATTTGAGTGGTAACACCTAATTCCATCAACGGCAAGAAGGTGTGGCACGGTTGTCCAAAACACTGAAAGAGCCAAAATAGGAAAAATTGATTTTTTCATCAATTCTGATGCAGAATAACATCGTTGTTATTTCAAATTGTCAAACCAAATCTAGTTACCTACTCTAAAAGAAAATATTTAGTCGAAAGAAAACACTTTGTCAGATGAATAACACGGGATTGAGAGGTTTTTTTCGGTTCCTGAAAATTTCAAATTTTGGAGGCGTAGTGCTTTGTAAATACTCGCCAAAGTTGAAAAGCTAATATCATTTCTTGTCACGAAAACATGATGAACTAGATATTCACCCCCAAACCCCAATGAGTAACCCAAATGAATGTGGAATGGGTTTATAGCAGAATATAACCTTTAAGTAGTGATTGCAACCCAATGACCGGTTTTCATATGATTACACTGAGTGTTCACGAGTTCTACCTGTTGATTAAAAATTGATGCACGGACGGAATTTCCATAACCCTTCTTCATTGGTGGTTCAACGTCACCAATCAAAATGTAACGTTCCTGAGACCCATTGCCCATAATAATATCAGTGAATTTCACGAGTATATTATGTAGTTATAATATTACTTATTAGTGCTAATATTTTCTGTTGCACATTGCCAAAGAACTCACTAGCAAGTTTTACAAGCCCATGAGCAGAAAATGTTAGTTAGCTGATTGAGTACCATGGTTTATTTATTTATTTTATTTATTTATTTCAAGTTGTACATTACATTCACATTATAATAAATTTACATATGTAATATAAACTAAAAACAACATTATTGCAAGGCAATAGGCAAATGCCCGTGGTGCCCCACAAAAGCAGTGCCAAGCATTGATTCATTTAATTGCATACTTCATTTAGGTACTTAATTACATCTATTTACAATCTGGTTTTATGGTCTACACATATACACTCCGAATAATGTTCTCCGATTCAGCAAGTCCCATTCCTATCAACCAACTATCTATTCTCTTTTTGTAATCGGCTCGGCTATATTGTGATGGTCATTTGAGTTCAGCCTTAATAGATCTATGCAGAATATATAATACGTAATGAGGGCTCCTAGTCGTAAGCGTGAGGGCAGGCCTTGGAGTGATAACATTACCTAACAATCTAAAACGAGTCATATGGTTATGGTTATCGACTCTCTCAATTATATTTGGGTTCCCGTGGAACAACAGCAAAAGGGATCTTATAAAAAGTTGACGGGGGGCAAACACCTTGAACTCTTCATACAACTGCATGCTGGGATATCTATGTGGTCTTTTCAATATAATCTTTAAAATCTTCCTTTGAACTACATTGATTTTTTCCAGATGAGAATGATAAGCACCCCCCCAAGCTATGATACCATATTGAATTAAAGATTGTACTAGTGCCATATACAATAGTCTCAGCTTGTCAGGCTTAAAAGTGTTTCTAATATAATAAAAAACATAAAGAAATTTCCTCAGCTTCGCGTGTAAGATGCTTATATGCTTTTTCCATGACAACTCGTCATCCACAACTACTCCCAAGTACCGATAGTGTTCCACTTTTTCAAGAGAATTACATGAGCACCTTGGTTCGGTATTACAAGTATGTGCGACTAGATCATAGTTATCATTACCCCAACCGTCACTTTTATTCCCCACTAGCAAGTATTTGGTCTTTTTCGAATTTAACGTCAGCAAGCTGTGGGAAAACCAACTGCTCAGCGTGTTCAATACTCTTTGAGCCTCTGAGAAAACCTCAGACCATGTGTCCCCAGAAATGAGTACCGACGTATCATCCGCAAACAAATATGTTTTACAATTTGGTAAATTATTAGGCAAGGCATTAATATATATCAAAAATAAACTTGCACTTAGCGTTCCACCTTGGATTACACCACACTCAATGTCCATCGGACTACTAGCGAATTCCCCAATTGAAACGATCTGTTTTCTGGATGACAGGTAGTTCGAGAACCACTTGAGAGCATTTCCCTTAACTCCAATATTTTCCATACGTTCTAACAATGTTTTCCTATCAATCGTATCAAAACACTTCGATAAGTCACAAAATAGCAAAATCCCCTTCTTCTTTGAGTCCTTCAACTGATACACATCTCTACTCAACTCAAACATGGCGTGGTCAACACCACGACCAGATCTAAAGCCAAATTGCTCCTCACAAAGCAATCCACGAGACTCAAGGTAGGTAGTTAGTTGTAGCTTGACCCATTTCTCCAGTATCTTCCCAACACAGCTCAACATTGATATGGGTCGATAATTCCCTGGTTCTGATTTGTCTCCATCTTTATACAATGGACAAACCCTCGCCAACTTGAAACATTCCGGGAAAACGCCCGATCTTATACTCAGGTTAAATACGTAGAGCAGCGGCGTTTTTAAAGAAAATACGTATTTTTTAATCAAATTTGACTGGATTCCGTCTATACCTGGGGCCGATCTACCTTTCATCTGACGAATGGTTTTCATCAGTCCATCCTCATCTATTTCTGGAATGACGAACTCCTCACCTGACACTGTAGGTTGAGGAACATGTGAACTACGTGAAGTTGTTTTGACAATTTTCGCTCCTAGTAGTCTTCCAATACTCGCAAAATAGGAATTAAGCATATTGCACGCTAAATTTCCCACCGTTTCCTTCGCCGTGTTCTTCTTTTCCGCCATCGCCGTTAAAAATTCACTACCACCAGCCGCACTCCTCCCTCGACCTAAAGCCTCGTTCAATATATCCCAGGTTTTCTTCAGATTGTTTTCAGCTCTCTCAAGTTGCTCTGAGTAGTATTTTTCTTTTGCTTTCCTTACTAAAGTTTTCAAAATATTTCGATACCTCCTAAGATATTCCTTGAGGCGGGTATTATACGGTTGTCTCTTTAACTTATTTGCTAGTTTATCTCGTTTCTGCACTGAAGTAATGAGTCCCATTGATATCCACTGTGTTAATTTATTGTAATTCTTCTTGATTTTTGTGGTGACAGTATGCCGCTCAATACATTCCTTTAGGATCCGAATAAACTCACTTGCCGCTTCATTTACATCATCAACCAAAACCCTCGCCCAATCAGTACTGTTCAACGATTTTCCAAGTGATTCATAATCTATTTTCTCAACTATGATCTCCTGGGACTTTACAGTATCGCGTTTTCCACTCAAATCATCTACCGCCAGGATTGTACTATAGTGATCTGTGATCGATGTTTGAATAACCGCAGGATACAATAGGGCTCTGTCTTTAGACAGAATATGGTCTAAACAGCTCGTAGAAACACCTTGGGCTCTCGTTACTTCAGTTATTAGATTTGCAAAACCGTAAGATGATATAGTATCCAAATACTCAGCTACATTGTTGTCCTCTTCATCTAATAGGTCTATACTAAAGTCTCCTAGGAAATAACATACGTCATTTGGATCAACACTTTCCATTTCCAATCTTAGCTTTCCGATAAATGGCTCTGTAATGCTGGATGGGGACCTGTAGATTCCGTACATTACATGACGTTTCTTATTAGAGTTGTAAAGAGCTTTCAGTACCGTCGCATCACACCAAGTTAATTCCTCGACACTATATTCATACTTATTCAGACCATAGAAAACCACTCCATCATCTTTATTTCTATTGTTTGTTGTTTTGAAAGCTGTATATCCTCGTAATTTCTGCAAAACTCCACACTGACCACTGAATGCTTCAGTCAAAAAAATAAAGTCAGGCTTCCTGCTTACACCCTCCAACCACACACGGAATTCATCGAAGTTTTGACTATAACTTCTTATATTCATATGAAAAATAATATTTTTAGGTTTTATTTTGCCCAATTCTGCAAGGAACTCATTCACTGAACCATATGTTTTACATCTATGCTGAATATTATCGACTAGTTCATTAAATTCCAAATTATCCATCGAAGTTCATTGCTCTCGAAACGAATCCCAAATGCCAATATCCAATATCAAAATCTAGCAAGATCGTCGAAGGAGCGAATTACCTTAACTGGTTCGTTCTCATCTTTTCTGGTATGTACATTGAAGTTTCTGATCCACACAAACTTCGTACCGTTCTCTTTGGCCTTCAACTTCGCGGCTCGTAGACGCGCAGCACGTAGTGACGTAAGGTTCTCCGTGACAAAAATACGTGTGTCTGCCCATGTAGAAACTAATTGTTTTGCTGCGAGCGTTTTATTCTTCCTCGAATTTTCCACCAAATCCTGCCTTTCACTCTCAGATCCCAGAACCGCCACAATCTTTCTGAATACTCCCTCCTTTGCCGGTCCGGCTCAAAACACCCTCCGCACAGCCACCTTCACATTCAACTTCTCTGAAATATCATTAACGATCTGGGCAAGATCCTCGTTCTTAGTTTCTGGGACCCCATGAAGTTCTACGTTCATTTTCCTTGATTCTTGTTCCATAAAATCAACCTTAGACTGTAGGATCGTAACCGAAGACTTCAAATTCCTATTTTCCTCCTCTATATTCCCGATAGTTTTCTTCATCATCGCCATGTCCGCCGAAAATGTATCAAATTGAGTACTAATAAACTCAATTGACTTATTAACTTCAGAAATTTATTTTTTTAGGTCAGCAATATTACCAAGCTTTTCTTCCATAGGCGCTATTATTTTCGCTATGATACCAGCAACACTCTTACACGTTGAACACTTCCAACCGCTACGCGTAGCCTTACTCATCTTCTTAAAATTAACATCCGTAATAGATAAGCATC
The DNA here is from genome assembly GCA_031894815.1 of Creontiades dilutus. Taxonomy (NCBI): domain Eukaryota; kingdom Metazoa; phylum Arthropoda; class Insecta; order Hemiptera; family Miridae; genus Creontiades; species Creontiades dilutus. Next base: position 71,536 of record JAVIWC010002658.1, on the reverse strand, counting down.
GATAATGATAGAGGCTATCGCACCCACCTTTGCACCTCAGGGAATCCTCCTCCTTGAGCTCCCCAAAACACTGGTCACAGACCGACATCGCCGAACCGATAAGGACCGATAAGGAACCGATTAGGAAGGATATCGGACGCACTCGATCACAATAGAAATGAGATAACTGACTATAGATGTTCACTCAACAACTGCTTGACGACAACTGGTTACGCTAAGGTTATTTGAAACTCGGGTTATTTTCCTGTCATTGTTTCCACTTTCCGTGACGTCTCTCTTCTACCTTGATCAAAATGAAAAGTGGCAACAAACGTAAACTAGATCTTTGTGTTTTAAGTAACATTAAATTGAAGAAGGGAGCGTTGTTCAGCGCATTTACGGTTTACAAAATTTACACCGGATTCAAACACCTCCCAACTTTGGTGGTGTGGATGATGATTATTCATGTCAATGGAAGTAGAGAGTTGTAAAGAAAATCCTCCAACATGGCACAACTCGATAGTAACTTAAAGTACACTAATAATATTAATTATTTTTATTAGCGATTGCAACGGTTACTAATAATATAAGCAATAAACCTCCAATAAAATTAGCTGCTTGGACTAATATCATTAGTACTGGTGAGAGGCGAGTGTGCAACAGAAATTAGAAGTTGATAGTTGATGCATGTCTCCTTGATTTTACCGTAGGCTCAAAGCAGAAGGAACTGGGGATCCAGGGGGATTGGCCCCTGGCGAGACTCGAGGGCCTAATTATTATTTCTCTCTGTTAACAATTATCATTATTTTCTTCAAGCATTAGTATTATCATTATTATTATATGTAGTGTGGAGTGACGGGAGAGGGTCTGGAGTATAGTTAGGTAGGTCGGTGCAATATAATATTATTGCGCTCTCACCTGACAAGTACATTCGGTTCTGCAGTCGAGCCGGAACGTCTCGCCGTTCTCGTACGTCTGATTGAACACGGAGCAGGGCAGCCCTTTGATCTCTGGAACAAACCAAAACGGCGGGAGGTGAAGGGTGAAGCGGAACTGTCGTCAATTCAACACACAATGGGTACATAACATACAAGGTACACATAACTCTGCTGAGTCTCGTGGCAATCTCACGGGTGGTTTCACATAAGTTTTTTTTTCGAAGTTCACTCCTAAGACCTCAACTGTTACACAACGACGTTTGGTTTCACCGACTCCGGTTTAGACAAATCAACGATCAACCGCAATAAATCGACGATCAAAACCAAACAACCAAATTGAAACCGGTTTCACCAATAATCTCAAACCATGGTTGAAGTAGATCGATATTTTTACGGAACCAGATATTTGGACATTGATTTAAAACAGACGGGTTTCCCCACGTGTTCAAAGGTTACACTCTTATCCGTAAACTTCTATTCTATTCCTTAGCTTACCGACCAGCGTGTTAACGTGATCTTTCCAAAGAAGGTTTTTATGTAGGGTAAGTCCCACATAACGTACCAAATTTTCTGCAAACTCAACAACAAGATGACGTGTTCCGAGTTTTACAAATTGGTAATGGAGAAACCAGAGCTCAACAGGTCAAAAAGTCTGAGAATCCGTAATACCGTTAATTATCTAAGGCTGTGAAAGGTAAAAAAAAGTATACATGCGATGTTACAATGATGTTTATGTCATGTAACCCAAATCAATCTATAACTAACTAAATAAGCATAAGTACCAATAGTATTACGGGTTTTTAACTCTCCTTAGGTACTTATCTACATACTTTTCATAAATTTGGATTTGTGTCCCGGTCAGCACCTAGATTATTAAGTCCACCCTAATTTACAATAAAAAACGAGCTCGTGAGGCCGTCCTAAAAACTATAGTAATTGAGTAGGCAAATACATTTGTTTCTGTTTCAAGTTGTTGAGTGTTTTTCAACTTATAAGTAGGGTAAATTTACTTTTGGGATGCCGCTCATATATTTCCTCCTGTTGTACGTCCTTGAAAAACGAAGGTTGTTAGCGCATATAACTTCACTTCTGAGGAACAGCCTGATCCTCATAAACGACACTATTTTTTCCCCTGCCCCGCTATTTCCCCGGATTATTCTCGTAGCGACAGACTTAAATCGGGCGTCACGCCGGCACCCCGTAATGTGTCACCAGTTAGTAGGGGTAGCGCGAGAGGCTGTTTCGCCGGCGATTTATACGAGCTCGTGTCATGAAGAGAGTTGGAGGGGAGGATGGTGGAGAGGGTAAAGAGAGAACGGCTTCTGGGTGGTGACGGCAGACTTTCCCCTCCAGTTGATATAACCGCTCTCTTTAGCTCGAGAGAAATCCGCCGATGTGGATCTGACGGTGTTGTCCCGCATTTGAAAAGATTACGAGGATAGAGTGCGAATGGTCATTCCCAAGCCGTTTTACAGTCTCATGATCAGGGTCGTGAGCCATGATGCCATCAGTTATGATTCCGAAAGAGGCGAATCGTCTAGAGGCAAATCCTTAATTTGGCGTCTGCTATAAGAGAAAATTTATGTTTGACGTTAAGAAACACACTTGCCCCCCCTCCCCCACAACCAGCGCTTGGATAGAGTTACTTCCGAACAGTACCCATGCTACAGATGTGTGTTGTAAAAAATCACTGAAAACGTTTTTTCCGCCATTTTTGAAGGTTTGGATAAACAAATTATACTGTAATTGAGGAGGTGAGCTGTAAAACTCGCTCGTTTCACTCGAATGAAATTTCCCGAAAACACGGAAAACTTCGTACATCCTTCAAACTGATCAAATCAAAACGATTCCTATCGCTTTTCAAAACTCCTGCAACCTGGATAAAGCAAGAGAGAAACAAATAAAATTCATTCAAGAATAACTGAGAAAAGGAAGATTGATGTTGGGAACGGACAAGTTTCGCAAGAAATTACGCGAAGAGCCAGTTTTGTTGCACACTTTTATGAGTAATGCCTGTACTCAGGTGAATTGTTAAATAATCAAATTTCAGTTTAGGTAACAGCAACACTAATGATAATAAACAACAGTAACTCATCGACGTAGATGTTTGCTGTTATAGGACATTACGACTATAATATTAAGATATTATCTTAATCAAATAACATAGTATATTACGAACATTGCATTGAAATGTTTTGAAGAAATTACATTGCCAAAATTGCCATAAGTTCTGAAAATGAAAGTTACTGGCTTAGTCCACACAAAGACGGGGACATTTGCCATTTCATAGCATCATGATGATAGCACTTTACTTTGAAATCACATAAGTAGGTGTTATTAGATTGACAACATGTATTTTCTTTTATTGCAAAACAAAAAGTCTGCTTAAATTGCTCAAGTTCTCATTTTTCTTTCGGTTCCTCGCCGATTCTTTTTCCTCAAACACAAACTAAATAAAACAGAGTATTCTAGATGAATCATTGAAAAAATGATGAGATTCGTGCAATCGAGCTTCTGCTCGGCATCAGTAAACATGCGAGATGGTTACAGTCTGGATAGCTTAGCATGAGAACGAACGAGTTTTTCAGCATTCACCAGATCGAAACAGTTTTCCTACCAAGGAAAACTTTTGAGTTCTGCAACAATCTCATGTTTTCTAGGCCCTTTCTTCTTAGGAATGATCGAGTTTTTCTGCAACCTGGTGTCGTGGCGGTCAAGGAGGGGGCCACTTCTATTGCACTACCTGGAGGTAGCCCTCTTAACTCAACCCACGCCTTCTCGCGGCGGCCGCTGTTAAGGTCCCGCTGCTTGTCAGCTGGACCGACTAATGTGGGCTCTGGGGGCAAATCCTCATCCGGTTTTTTTTTTTTTTTTTTTTTTTTAAACCCCAATCTAAGGTGGAACATCATGGGCCGATAGATGCATGGCTGGAGGGGTTTGTCCAGTCGCTACTATGAGGACTCTGGGTACCAGGCGACCCCCAGTTTCAACCTAGCCTTCACCCTGTAACCCGGCTCTGCAGGGTGTGACCGTTATACCGGCGTTCATACCTTTTCTTATGGATACTTTTAAAAACAAAAATAAAAACAAAAACAAAAATCTCCTGGAGATCAAGGATGAGCTGCTTGCGAGCTCACCTCTTTCTTACCAGGAAGAGTCAACCGACTCTCAAATCGGTGAGGAGGCCGCTAGGGCCTCTCCACTGAGCATAACTGAAGGCATGAGTGCCTTCAGTTTGCTACTAGAAGAAATGGATGTGGAGGCAGGTGCCAGCCAGGAGCCTCTGAACACCCTTGCCCAGCCTAGTGCTCCTCTGGAGCAGGTGGTTGGTGCAGGGCCAGAGGAGGCGGGCTTGGCTAGTGCCTCCCAAGGAGAAATAGGACCCTGCTCTGCTAGTAAGGGTAAATTAGGCTTTGTGCCTATGAACCCGGAGCAGAGGAGGACCCTAAAAAAGCTTGTGGCACAAGGTACCGAGATAGGAGAGGCTCGGAGGATTGTGCTACAGGGCTCCTCTGGTGCTGACAACAAGAAGAGTGAGCGGGTGAAGATGACGTCAGGCCAGAGGAAGCGGTTCAACCCCATGGTTGCCAGTGGGATGGAGCCAGCGGTTGCCAGGCTAGAGGCAGTAAAGCCAGCAGCAGTGCCTGAGAACAATAAGCGCCCTCGAACCTCTGCGGGATCCACCCCAGAGGATCCAAAGAGGCGCAAGCTGGACAAACCCAAAGGATGTCCATCATATATGGGTGGTCCAGCAGCCTGGGTGGGTGAGGGAGGATCTTTCTCCCAAGCCTTATCTGGAAGGCGTGTGGGAATTCCCGCGGTGGGGGCTGCACAGGCTTGTGTCCCTGGCAGTCCCGCGGTGGGGGCTGCACAGGCTGGTGTGCCTGGCGGTCCCGTGGTGGGGGCTGCACAGGCTTGTGTGCCTGGCAGTCCCGCGGTGAGGGCTGAGCAGGCTGGTGTGCCTGGCAGCCCTGTGGCGGGAGCTGCACAGGCTAGTGTGCCTGGCCGTCCTGTGGTGGGGGCGGCACAGGCTTGTGTGCCTGGCAGCTCCTTGCGAGACGCTGTTGTGCCCCCCCCCCCCCCCCAGGGGAGAGCAGTCCAGCAATAGGGGCTTCCGCCCCCCTCTGTGGGCCAACCGAAGAGGGAAGGGGGAACGCCCCCCGTTTGTGACCAAGAGGTAATGGGGGAGGCAAGGAAAGAAGTAGGTGAGTAGGAGGTGCCTCCCCTCCAATTGATATATTTTTAATTAAAAAAAAAAAAAAAATATGGGAAAAACACATCTAAAATTTCTTCAAGTAAACTTGCACAGGGCTAGGGGCGCATCGGCGGTACTGAGCCGCAAGTTTACTTCAGAAGACCATCACATAGCACTCATCCAGGAGCCTTGGGCAACTGAAGGCAGAGTGATGGGACTATCTGCTCAGAACAATAAGGTAATTTTCCATCATGGCAAGGATAGGCCAAGATCAGCTATCCTCATCAAAAGCCAAATTCATTTTTTGACTATGCCTGAGTTCTGCTCCAGAGACCTCACAACTATATTGCTTGAGGACAGCAACGGAGGAAGATGTGTCGTCGCCTCAGCTTATTTTCCAGGTGACGAGGACGATCCTCCTCCGCTGATGGTGCGGCAACTGGTGTCGCACTGCCAGGAACGACAACTGAAGACGACTGAAGAAGCAAGAAAATTCGCTTGGTTGTAGAGGCTCCTCCAGCTTTTGCAATATGTATTTTGAAAAACGTGGATCAGTGTCAGGATTCTGCAGCAGAGGCCAAAATTCGGGTTCATCGGAAAAATGATAAATTTTCTTCAATTCCATCTTAACTAGTAATTTATGGAGGGTTGAAATTCGTAAATTCCTTGGTCCACAACAAAATTTCATACGAAATAATGCAACTGAATTTAGTTCAATCTTACTTATTAAATAGTTTTCGGCCACCTCAAAATTACTGGATTTCCAATCATACAAAATCGAGGAATCTGCTAAGAGTTTCACTCACGTTAGGTGGTTGATGTGGAGAGATTATTTATTACCTTGAAGTTGGGCTTCGTTGTTTCAGCGGTATTTTTCGACGGATCAACTCCTTTTTTATCAAAGCTTAGGTTCGTTTTTTCATCTAAAGAGGTAGTAGTTAAAAGGAACGAAGGGCCCTTTACCTGTTCGTAATTACTGTTTTTGTAACTAGAAGCCGAGTGTATTCAGCAAGGTTAAAAGTCCCATTTCCGAGAATGAATGTGATCATCCCAATTACAATTATCACTTCTAGCTATCTCAATTCAAGGGGAGCAAATTAAAATGTTTCATTTATTTCAAGATGAATGAAGAGGTGAGCGGGATTCTATGCTATACCTGCCTTGCTAGATTACAAACAAATGTTTTGAATAAGCTCCGCTGTAATGGAAATGGGCGGCGGATATTAAAAGCGAAGAGAAATGTTTATAATTTGCATGAATAGTCGCCGAGTTGACGAAAAAGCGAGGCTGGTGTCAGCGATAAATAAACAACTGCTAAAAGGGGAAGCAATTATTTTGGTTCTCGTCTAGCGTTAGCCTGAGGAGTAAAGAAAAAAAAGGTGAAAGACATTTATAACCCTCACACGGTTGAAACCTCCGTGGAAATTCTATGGGTCCTGGACCTTCCCCACCTCTGCGGTGCCCTATTTATGAGAGTTAACCCTCCGAGAGTGACCTCGGTGAGTGGTAAATCCTTACTGAATCCTAGAATGGTGATCTGAGGGCGTATGTTTTATTCATGAACCTTTTTCGTGGGAGAAATCGGGGGTAACGGCAGAGAGAATCGTGAGATTTTCGGAAGACAGTTGCGGTTTTCACGGTTAATGGAACCAAACGTATTTGAACGTTGATCGCGCAATTATTCCAATGCACCGTTAAAGTAAGAGGGTCTTATTGTTTCATTATCGGACTACGCGCAGCTTGAGCTCCACATGTACAGCAGCTAATATTCATGATGTCTCAGAAAAAAACTGCACGACACATACAAAAAAATACGTGTTCATTGGGGGAATAATAATTGTCTATTATAATTTCCTAGGCCTATAATAATTAGATACTATATATACTAGGCCCGTGAATTAGAGAATAGAAAGAGGAGTGAGGAAACAGAACATTTAATTATTAAATGTTCTGTTTCCTACTCCTCTTTCTCTTCTCTAATTCATTCTTCAACAGCTTCTGCTCATTGGTAATATATCTATTATTACAAAACATCATTGAAAAGCTTATGCTGAAATCCCGACTTTGAAACTAGGCTACCGAACAATAACTAAATCTGAATTTCTCAGAAACATAATAACGTAGACTAACTACGAAAATTCCATTTCCAATGGGATCTATTACGAAGGAGGGTTATCACACTCAAGTTATACGACGTTTCATATTTTTTACTAATCCGCTCAACGCGAAAGCCCCCTTAGTGTTTTTTTCTCCTTTGTTTTAATCTCCATTTGTCGCAGACTTAATCCATCGCTAATTCCCTTCGCTCCCAACTCCATTCCCCCTAATGAAAATTAGCGGCAGTATTTCAGCATTCCGCCCCGCACCCTCGGAAACAAATTCAAACACGAAGTAGTACATCGGAGATTTGCCTTTCCGCTTGGCGACCGCTACATAAACTGAGCTTCATACTAATAGGTTTAACTTGCCTTTGTTCCTTCAGTTTTGTCCTTTCGTTTCTCCCCCTTCTGTTACTCCATTTTACTTGTAACTTCATTACATCCGCGTTCTACACTCGTTCGTTCTGGGCTAAGCCTGGGGTAACCGAGACGCTTGCCTTTATCTTCTTATCCCCCGGAGGATTGAGAAGAAGCTGTTTTGAGGTATCCTTCTTGGTCTGAAGTTGGGGTTATGCACGACGTGCTTCGTTCTTGTTAAAGTAATAGTTTCATACCTCGGTGTGAGAGAAATTCCGCTGAAGAAGTTCAAGTTCCAGCCAGCTGCGGTCTGAGCGCTATGAAGGCAATAGTTGAGTTCTGTTTGTCCCAACGCCTTCTATATTATTTCAATTTCTAAATTTTCAGCCTCTCCTCAACGGCGGATACATAAGGAGAAATGATAAATATGGGACATCCCAACGTCCGCTTTTTATAGGATCAAACTCATAAATATAAACAATTACGAATTTCCCAAAATCGTTTTGTTAATTGAATATTGGGATCGAAAAAAAAGTCTCGGTATCCTGATCAGTCTACAGCTCACTCGAAGCCAACTCTCGAGAGTCCGTTGAAACTGTTCACACCATGCGATGCGAGGTCAGTCTCGAAAGTTTTCAGCGAGTGAAGATGCTGTAGACCCGACAGAGAAAAGTAGCAACTGCGTGCTTCTGTGTTTACCTTATTAGTTGGTTATTAGATCATCTGCTGCATTTGACACGATTAGAAAAATACCACTCATGCAGCATGATGGTATGAGCGAATTTTCTTAAATTATACGATAATCCTGCTGAAAACTCTCGAGACTGACCTCGCATCGAATGGTGTAAACAGTTTCAACGGACTTTCGAGAGTTGGCTTCGAGAGTTAAAAGGCTATGATAGTAACTCTCGAGATCACAAGCTGCGAGTACTCTCACGTGAACACCCACCTTACCGGAACATACAACCATTTAAATATGAAAATTGAAATAACAAAAACTTTCGATGTAAGAGGGCATTGTTTGTTTGAATCATATTAAAATTAGTTTCGAGAGTCAAATGAGAGCAGTCTAGATGGTGTCCGATCATCCGTTCTTCACAAATCGAAGGTGTGTCGTCAAACGCAAGAGTGGATGCTGAAGATAATTTTCAAAGGTTCCCAGAACATGTTAAAGTTGGGAAAGGTTTGAAAATTTAGCGTTCGATTTCAAATTTCTATAATTTCAATTATATCTTAGGAATGATAGATAAATGGAATTCAATAAGCAAATTCGATGGTAAAGCAAGTTTCACTGGGAATCGCGGGAGGCTCTAGAGGGAAATTTTGTCCTTTCTGGCGAATGATGTATCTCAGTCCTCCAATATCTATCAAGGTGACCGCATTCAAGGTGTATGCAGATGAAGGGCACTTGGGCAGTTGCTGGGCCCCGACACCGGGATTATCTCGTCACACATTATATTTTCCACTGTAGTTAGTTCGTATCTTCCTGAACCTACCTATCACACTATATAAAAACCAGCTTATCAGAGTAAATCGACGTTTCAGGGGGTGGTAACGCTGGGCGGGTGGAATTCTCGCCCCCGTCTCCCAGGGCAACCGACCTGCTCCTCCCTCCCCCCGACCCCGCCAGTGAAGGAAGGAGGGCCCCAGCGGGGGGAAGCGTCTCCCAGGGCAAGCGACATGGTCCTCTCTTCGGGGATTTGGGATATACGATTTTTTGACTTTTAATATTGTTATTATACTCCCTCATTGTGTTGTTTAGTACTCTACCTCCTGTACACACGGGACTTACCTCAACAAGAAGACACAACTGTTGCCACCTTTGCAGATGATACAGCTACCCTCTCTGTTGGAGATGATATAGAAGCTTCAACACGCAAACTACAGACGTCTACTACTGAGGTTTGTAAATGGACCAAGATGTGGAGAATGAAGCTGAACGAATCAAAATCAGCCCACATCAACTTCACTAACCGAAAAGTCCCAATCTTGGATGTTGAGATCAATTCGAATAAAATACCGCATACTGAAGCAGTTAAATACTTGGGTTTGACACTTGACTCCAAATTAAACTGGAATAAACACATAGAAAAGAAGAAAGAAGAACTTAAAATCAAGTACAAAAGTATTGGCTAATGGGAAGGAATTCCCATCTCTCTGTTCACAACAAACTGCTTATTTATAAGCAGATCCTTCGCCCTATTTGGACCTATGGGATACAGGTCTGGGGCTGTGCCAAGAAATCAAATATTAAGAAAATCCAAACCTTTCAGAATAAAATACTGAGAAGTATAGTTGGAGCCCCTTGGTACATGCGAAACGATGATATTCATCGAGATTTGAGGATGGAGACAGTCTATGAAATTATTGCAAAATACGCAAGGAAGCATGAACATCGCCTCCACAAACACGTGAACCCGGAGATGCTCTACGTTTCGGACAACGAAGGTGAAATCCGACGTCTCAAGCGAAACAAACCACTGGATTTAGTTGTGCTGCGTGAAAAGAAGTGCAATCGAACTCAGTGCTAATTAATTGAGCTATATAATAAAGGGCTAGATTTTCCTGTAAACCTACCCTCTTGGAGTGTACCTTTATTGATATGTAAAATTGCTAGATGAAATGTATTTGATTTTTCAGTCGCAATTAATAAATCACGAAAAAAAAATTGTGTTATTCACCTATTTCTTTTTAACCTGCGTAGCAGGGCCATTAAACTAGTGTAATAATTATAAGGAACAAAGAGAGATTACCCCCAAATGAAATCAGGGCTACATGTTCTTCTCGCACAGCCGTAGACAATGTGTGCAATCGAATTCAGCTCGTTGAGAAGGGTTAAAACATGGTACAGGTTAGCCACGTCAGAACCTCTCTTCAACACGTGCCTATTGTAGGTACACAAAATGTTGGTCCTCGAAAGTAAAATTAATCAAAACATAATAAGTTTGATGTTGCAGTAATGATAATTTTCAAGTTGTCTCAATTTATTACACCTTGTCCATGTAAATCTCTCATTTTGTGTGTTTGTCCTCTATAGGGGGCCAAAACTCTTAACCGCTTTTGACATGAATTGCTCCACTTTCCATCCGCAAGATAATGATGACAATCGGAAATCATAATCAGGCGGTGTTCGAAGAATTCATGGGTCATATTTTTGGTCGATGAATGCAAATACTTGCGAGTTATATTTGACCATAACCTGAAATTAAATCTCATGAGACTTTGATTTTTAAATTGCGAAAATTATTTCATGTTTTCAAGGAAGCTCGTAATAGATAGATACCTACCTCTTGAGACAACTTGGGGCCGATTCGGAAGGGGGGGGACCCATTTGGAGAGTTACAGTTAATTGTTCGTTCCGTCGTCATTGAGCGCTGAAGTTCGGTAAGAACGGATTGGGAGAATATCGAATATCGCAGCAAAGGAGAGAGCACTAATGCGTGTGGAGCTCCTTGCAACGGAAGGGTAACTGGCTAATTTTATATAAATTATAACTTTGGATTACCCTCATGTTGTTCATGATTTTTTCGGGTTACTTCGGTAATATGAAATTGGCTCCAGTAGAGAAAAAGTCTGCGAACGCCCCTGACCGCGACCTTTTGACTCTAAAACGATTACGCAAACATTGAAACTACACCGAAACGGAGTAGTCGTAATCCTGGAGTCATAACACCCAGTTCAACCTTTCAGCAGTTACCCAGCTCGGATTACCAGCTTGCATAAATCCATCGGCCCTTGGAGGGCACCCTCCCACTGCCGATCCGGAAACTATTGTTTCAACCCGCCAACCGGTGTAAAAGGCCTCCGAAACCGTAAATTGAAAACAAGAGCCGCGATCATGGCCGGGGACGAGGAGGAAGGGCCTAATCTGATCCCACAACTCCCCCCAGCGGCTTTTAACGGGTGAATATTTAGTGGAAAATGATAATCGCCGTTAGCGCAGGGGTCCCTAACCCTATTTACATGCTCGACGGTTCCTTTCAGCAAGCGATACATCCGAGCTCAGAAAGCAATAAGGCCAGTTCTTGGCTTTAATGGAGCCGGGTCCGGATCCGTTGGTTGAATGTGGTAATTAAGTGCTATCAATTTCACTCGCATGGGCAATGCGCTCTGAGCACTAATTCATTAACAGCAAGCGAAGAGTGAGTGTTCAGGGCACTACCTCTTTTCCATTTCATAGCGGATACAACGTTACTGGTCAGCACGAAATGGAGTCTTTTTTTTCCGCCCAGTGTTTATTTACGATCGTTATATCATAACATATCGTATTGACTGTTTGTATGTACAACATTCTTAATTAATTATTATACATGTCACTCGACATGTTGTGTGTTTAGAATAGATATATAATATATAATGTCCATAGATTCACTCAGTGTCTGGGAAGTTATAGAAAATGTATCGAGGTCGACTTAGGCGTGGATTCAGTGGGGGTGGAATAAGCCAGTGGGTTCAAATGATATTGGTAATTGTGGATGAGATTGCCTGTATATTTTATGAGCAATTCTGAGGGTGTCAATATTTTGAAATCGTCTTAGATGGTTTTGTTTCGGACATACGGCGGCGAGTGGATAACTTGGAGTGTAGATTTTTATTGCTGCTCTATACGGCGGAGTTCCGATCTGGAACATGTGCCCTAAATCAGTGGGGCCTATGACCATATACGGTATATGAGGGTTATTTAAATCATAATTTTGTTTTGAATTTGTACGTTTGGTTATTAAGAAGTGGTTTTAGTTTATAGGTTCCCGTTTTTTAATGTTTGCAGTTAACTAGTGATGTGTTTGTGGTATTTGAGCCGTTTATCCAGCATTAGACCAAGATAACGGTGGAGAAAAGCTGAAGGGATTTCCTCATTATTCTACCGTAAGGGAAGGTTTACTAAATTCCTTTTGTAGGCGTAAGTGACGGCAACAAACATAAACCTATATGTAATATTGGAAGAGTTTTGACATTAAAACGCATATAAACTTAACGTAGATTGGTTATCAAATATCTATATCAATTATAATATAATTGATATTATCACTTTGTATGATGATTCACGGTGTATTCTCGTTGGAGTGGTGTTTCTCACCCTCACTACAATCACGAGCTCACAATTCAAGGAAAACGCTAGAATTACCTGTGAATCATTTACCACAGATGATGATGAGGCCGTGACAAATCGGCACAGTTTTCCCCGAGACGGATTGAAATTTCCCGCGGACGGAAGCATCACCGCCTCAACCGGGAAACACCCAGAGCTCCGAGGCCCCAGGTAGCGGGAGGGGGTGAGGAGAAGGGAGCCCATCAATAATCGCCTAATAATTCAGACGGTAGCGTCGAGTGGAGAGCAAGGGCGGGTAGGGTAGGTTGCCCTCTGGCCGTGTACCTCGGGGGATTGATGGCCAACCTGCCCCTGACGCGAGCCCACTCGGCTACGCCCCTTTAGCCCCGCAACCCTTAGCCAACCTCGGGACTTCCACGGGAATTTCATCACCTGATCGGAACGTTCAGTGAAAATCTTCATTTTTCCAACGGATCCAACTGCCTAAGAGACTCAAGTTGCAACAACCATTCGGAAACAGGTGCTTTTGAGTTGTTCTCTGATCTAAACAATTATCATAAAGCAGAATAATTTGATTCTAGTTTTGTTCGCATAATAATTGAATAAGCATATAATTATCTATTTGAATGTTCGGTGATAACTTTTTACCGCTCTCATGATCCAAAAAGCTATCCCTATGTAATTGGTGAATCACCAATGGTGCTCCTAGACCGTGGGCTCGGGTTCTCCGAACACATATCTGCTATCTCTAGTAGAGCAATGCAATCGCTGGGGTTTGTGAAGAGGAATGCACGAGAATTTAATTATCTGCCAGCAGTAATCACTATTTACAAGTCATTGGTATTGCCTGTTTTAGAGTATTCCTCTGTTGTGTGGAGCCCGTTCTACCAGTGTCACATCCAACAAATCGAGAGGGTCCACCAAAGGTTTTTTCGATATATAGCATACAAGCTACATATAACCCAGAAGGAATTGGATTGTGATGTCTTGAGCAGGAGGTGCGGTCTGATGTGTCCTTCCTCACAACGAGATTTGGCTCACCTTAAGTTTCTTCTCCGATTGATCCGGGGAGAAGTAGATTCAATGGCACTCCTTGGCGAGCTAAATTTCCTTGTCCCTCAATCTGGTTCCCGATCAGAGAGCCTCTTTTGTATTCCCTTCTCAACCACCAACTATCTCCAGCATCGTCCACTCTCAATGATCCCTCGCTTACTCGATCAACTAATGAACGAGAGCCGTGAAGCCGATCCTTTCTGCCAATCGGAATTAATTTTTATCAACAAAGGGAAGAGCCTCATTTAAGTTAGGCCTACTTCATTTTTTTCTGATAAGAATGTGATATTTATGAATTAAACAAAAAAAAAAAAAAAAAAAAACAGGATATTAATGTACCTATCTAATTACATTGTATTGGGCTTCTCCGTATTATAAATAAATAAATGGTCAAAATTAATGTCCGCACGGTCGTTATGGAAAGGAACGAATCAAGACTTGATCAACTGTTGATGCTGAGATGAATAATCTTGAAATTGGTCAAATTTTACAATATAGATCAAGAATCCTATGGAACTCAAAATACGTAGGTAGAAAAGAAAATAAGAGGGAAATTTTTCAATTTTGAGTATACGCTAAAATGCTTCGAATGTATTTAGATGAGTTTGATGTGGAGAGATGATTTTGTTACGTTGATCACCAGGACAACGCTACAAGAGGAACATCAACCAACTGTACTTGCAACGTTGCGTGTTCATATCACGTAGGGGTCACCACTTTAGCTATTGTCCTATCTCTCGCCGGAACTTTTAATTTCCATAAAAAAGTTCAGGACCACGGTTAAACAAAAAGTATAAAATGTAATCAGAAAAGTTGGTAAGCACAGAACAGAACGACGGATGACAAGAGAATGGAAAATTGATAGAATCTCGGGTAAAGAAAAATTATCATATGTTCGTGACAAAATCATAATTAGCGTGGGCTCAAAAAACACTGGCGACGCGTGGGACAGTGAACCAGCTGTTCCTCTTGAAGCGTTGTACTGGTGATCAACGTAACAAAATCATCTCTCCACAAGTTGATTGGTAAAACAAAAGAAAGAAAAAAAGAAAAGATGGATCCGGCCTGATTGAGGGAACCCACATGGTATATGAGCTAACCTCATGACATCCATGAATCACAATTTTATTTTAGATGGCATAAAAATACCCCCTTTTATATTCCAGCACAGTAGATCGTTTAGGGAAGAAATATCACTCAAGGGGTTTTCAGCCGATGAGTGTGTATAATCCTTTTAATTGACATCAAGAATGGTTGGTCGTATATATAACTTCGTGAACACCGAACTTTACTGGTCCCTTCGTAGGAAAAAAAAGCTGACGTCGAAATACATTGAATGGTGTAATACACTGTGAATGCGTACGATGTAGATATCAACGAACAGAACCACAGAAATGCAAATATAGTCAGATAGAATAAAACACCTACCTACGCTTTGTTTGTCTGCACTTATACAAATATCCAATATCTGAGTCTGTTGGTTTATCATTCAATAACAAACCATTGTAATCGCTCTGGAAAAAAATTCTAACCCCCCCTGAAAATTGTTTACGTTTCAAAAGGGTGTAGAATCCGAATCTGCAATAAAAATTTTTCCGTCCGTCCTCCGTACGCCGTACGATGTACGCACGATTTCTCCCAAACGGCTGGAGCAAAAGATCTGAAATTTTCAGGAAAAATCCATCTTGGTCCGACGACGCCCCAATTCTTGAGAAAGCTCTCTCACTCAATTTAAAGTGCCCTTTAAGGGCTGTCAAAGTTTTGTAAAATCCCTAAAAACCTCAAAACAAGTCGAAGCGGCCTAAATTTATACCTATTTGAAGAATATACCATAAGGAATCGAATGAGCCCCTCCCCAGGTCCGTAGGTCAAACCACTCCTATACTTGTAGTTTATAGCGGATACACGGGTTGAAGCATTCTGATATGCGTGAAACGCTGATGATATATAGGTAAATATTATTCAATATTATTAGTGGGGTAAATAAGTATTCTTTCTCTGGGGTTTATTATTCAATTGGCTTGCGTTCATGATTTGAATCTGTACTAAGCTTCGTAGTGTGCGTGTTTCACAGGTGATAGATCGAATTTCAGGAGATGTGCATGGAGCACGTAAATCTGTTCTCAACCAAAATACCTATTTGGATTGATCAGTTGATCATATTTGTGTGCCTCCTGAAATTCAATAATCGCTCTATCCTGTGAAACACGCACACTCCAAAGCTTAGTAGAAATTCAAATCATGAACGCAAGCCAATTGAATAATAAACCCCAGTGAAAGAATTTGCAGCGTTTTTTTTCTTCGTTTTTACAGTATGAACTTTTGAGTTTAATGAAAGACCTGAGGTTCATAGGCGAACGTGAATGATTGTACAGTAACCTGAGTGGTCTCACGGAATCATGTTCTTCATATACGGGTCATTCTCACATTATTTGACCATTTGATGTCTCCGTATGTACAGTTCACGAGCAGCCTTAGGGCAGGAAGAAGCTGTCTAGAGAGCCACCCAAGAACGTGGGATGCCACAAAAATTATCCAACACGAGTGTTACCCTTGTAGCATCAACTTGATTCTTGATTAAAACTTTGAGTTATAATGGCAATAACAGGACAGGTAAAGACACTTTTTCGGAGCTTTATCATCTCATTCTTGTCGAACACTTGGTTAGGTTAGGAATTGTGTTTCCATGTGAAAACATCACGAGTGCTACTCTTGATTCAACAAAATCGATTCAAAATTCAACACTGTTTTGCAAATGTAGTAAAATAGGAATTTCTACTATTTTTCATGAGAAAAATTGTATTTTTAATAGAAAGTCGTTCGTTATCTAGTCGTTATCTTACTTGATTTTCACTTCTCACAAGTGATACCATTGATAATTGTTGGTACTTTAAACATGTCTAGATCAATTAGCGAGACATGTGATACCATTTTGAATTTAATATAGGAAACAGAAAGACTATTTGTGTGGTTTATCGAGCTTGAAGACTAGTACAATTTAGCAATTTGCTCCCTCCGACCTATCGTTAGCACAGTAATACTCGTGACAACACTTTTTTTTTAAATTAAAATGTTTAGAAAAAAATACTACTACTGGAAAAACTGACAACCGGCACTCATGTACGTTGTCTTGAATGTCTGTACTAATTTTCCACATCACATTTTCATCGAAAAGTCGATCTTTTTTTTTAACCCATATAACATGGTCCAGGAAAGCCAAAAGGTCAAATAACATGAGAACGACACGTACTTTTTATGCTCACCGTTCCCTGTCACTAAGGAGTTCTTTTTTTAATCGAGTTTTTCAAGTCCTACGTAATATAATAATTATATTATTGTGTACAATTGTGTATAATACGCAATTATTGCGTACAGGTGAAGCGTAGGTAGGTGTTTCATTATACCTCGTTATATTTCATTTCCTCTATTCGTGGGTTTCCACGGTATTTTAACCTTGAAAAGATTTTTGCGATGGGACCCCCCGCCGAAAAGCGACAAGAAAAAGTGAGACAAAAGTAGCGCGTATTTTTATAATGATTTTCATTTACAACCGATCGTTGCCAAGGAAATTTATTTTCTCCATTTTTCATTGCACACAAATTGTTCACCACTTTTTGGAAAGCTGTGAATTTATTTGACACCAGACCGAATCCCACGCTGCCAATTTCCCCATCCTTACATCCCGGAGAACCATTGGTTACGAGTTCGTTTTGTTGACAAAACTTCTTATTGAGTGAAGTTCTGGCTTAGTTACCTGTGATTTTCAGTTACCCACGATCGTTGCGCAGCGCCGAGTTTTTCAGTTACATTTAAGACGAAGACGTCCAACTGTCTTTGGTCATCCAAAAGTCAATAACATGGAGACCAGTGAGCAGTTGATCATCCTTATATCTAATTTCGTTTCAAATCGATCTAACGTGTTGAAATAAAAATGACCCTCTCTCTATGACATCTACTTCGGAAAGGCAAGCTATGGGCCCTGAGTGTAGATAATGTAGCACCAACTACCTTTATATACACAGATCATCGATTTACCTAGAAGGGCTATCCTGATATAGCATCAATAACCCTATTTATACTAATTTGCGACGCTTTCGGATTCAAAATGTGACAGTTTTTCTGACCAGCCCAAAATACGACAATGTAAATACTCACACACAAAGTGGAAAACTTGAAATGTAAACAATAATTGGTAGAACATGTAGATCTCTCACCTTTACAAACGCCGACGGTGTCAAGCGCATTGCTGTATTGGCAGGACAGGCCGTGGTCGCATGTGGTGGAAAAATCGCAGGGTTCACCCTCCTGTTTTCTGCAGGTCCCTTCTGCACATTCCCACTCTCCAACATTCTGCAATTCAAAAAGAAATGCCGATTCAAGTCGAATGTTTTTTACCTTTTCGATACTGGATAAATTGTTATAATAATTCGATACAATGTTTAAATAGAACGAAAGTTCAATGCACTATGCATAACGATTATCGATTAGGAATTTCTCTCGAAGGACCACAAAATAACTAGAGTAATTGCTAAGAATGAGCGTGTAGTAGGTACTGACAAATAGGAAGGACTGGATCAATTGCACAAACGAACTTGTATCAGAAGAAAAATAATGTGACAGACGAGTATTAATGAAACGCGTGAGAACTACCGCTGGTGTACTAGCTGACTTAGGTTCGTTGTCTTGTAAATTTCGAGTAGGGAACAGAAAACTCAACGGTTTTGGTCGAGATATTGTTCATCTTGTAACGAAAACAATAATTTTTGTGTTTTATTTTATCAATAAACTTTACTTCATCTTCTACTCCCTCCCAGCGGTTCATCACTTTCCACGTAAAGCATGTCAAAATACTCATATTTACGATTAAAAAAAACAATCATTCCTAGCTCAATTCAAAAGAGCCTAGCCTAGATGTACAAAAGTGAAATAAGCAAACGTCAGAACAGAACTCGTCAAAAAACAGTAATTTATTCGTAAAGGTTGAAAAACAACTTTTTTCTGCATTTGAATGCAGTATTCTCGCAAGACATCCATACAAAAAAGTTGTTTTCGGTAAACTGTTGAAAAGCATAGATGCTAAAAAAGTTTTTCCTTCTTTATTTTGTCAATAAATTTTTTTCTTGCGCTGTATATCGTGTATTCGGGTAAGTTTTTCGTGAGACCTGGCACACAATGTATCAATTGCACAGAGAAAATGTTCATAAAATATGCTTTTCCATTCTTCAAAATATTTGATTCTCTCCTTTGTTTGCTTTATGGGTAAAATAGGGTTAGTTAACATTCAAATTTTAAGTTCACAATAATGTATAAAATATCATTGAATAATTTGAAATATAGTTATCCAAGAAACATATAGTTAATCTGTACAGTTCATGGTTGAAACACCACATTTTTTGTTTTGTTTAATAATTTCTGAAGTTTTTGTTAGTTGATAAACTTTAAAATTAATTTTTCTCAAAATCAGTATCACATGAATAACACGATTTTTTCCTTTGGACTCTTTGTGTGACTCTGTTGTGATGGTAGGATCATTCTTACATTATTCAACGTTAGGGCTTTCCTGGGCTCTATAAGATGGGTTAAAACAAGATGGACTTTCTGAACAAAATATGATCTGGAAAAGTAGTATAGATACTCAAGACAATAAACGTGAGTGCCGGTTGCCAGTTTTTCCAGTAGTAGTTTTTTTTTAATTTTGAACATTTTAATCGTTTCAAAACACGGCTTACTTAGAACATTAACACGTTATCTCTTGACGTTTTCTGACTTTATTTCAAGATTTTTTATTTTCGTGGATGCAGTAGGTTCACTATATTGTTACCATCTTATTTCAATCAGGAAAACCTAACGAGTAGTACCAAATAAATTTTTTGGAGGGGCTCAAAAGACAGGCGAAAAACGAATGTAAATGACATCAAATGGTCAAATGATATGAGAATGATCCGATACTTGTAGTTTCCCGCTACCAAACTCCAGTCTGCTAATCTGCCTTCAGTTGGGGAACAACAGTATTGAGATCTGATAATCATCATTCACGTTGGTTCTCAAATTGCTTAGTTGCAGTAAGATCTGATAGGAGATCCGATAAACCAGATTTTGTTATGTTGTAACTCAAAGAAGCATCTTACTCAATGTTGATTATGTTTAGCTAGTTATTTAATAGTGAAGCGATTTTTTTTTCAATTGGTTGCTGAACTTCCATTTGTGTTGGTTAGAAACGCAGGAATGTTTACCTGAACTGAAACGTGATATTAAACGCCGCCGAAATTGATCGTTATTGCACCATAAAGAAAAATAACTTCATCTCGCTCCCCAGCGACGGGAAGGAGAGTTTCTTGAGAGGCAGCGCGCGGGGGCTGAGTTGTGTGTATCCAGGGAGCTCTGCAAACAATGGTGCCTCGGGGAGGAGAGGCAAACGAAAACAATTGTTTTTTTCTCCTTCCTTCTCTCGTCCTTTATACACAGAGATAAAATGGTTCTTTGGGTCTCCCTCCCGCCTTTCCCGTCCATTCTCATCGCGACCAACCAAAGGTTCCCTTTACCACTGCACTCTGGAGGTCTTTTGTAAGGGAAGCTAGACAATCAAGGCCTCCCCACCGCCTGATCTATCTTCATCCATTAACGGGGCGGTTGGTACTTTTGTTCAGGGATCCTGGCTAAGGGAAACCGTAGCGCCTTGTTTTCTCGGGTATAATTAACCGTGTGGGGTCTCGAGAGGGACCGGCCCTTTCTCTGGTTGTTTAACCGAAAAAGAGACGTGTGTTTACCGACCGATTCGGTGGTGATGAATTTATTGTTATTGGGTCTTCATTCAATCAATTTGGTGGTCAAAACCTCTAGTAGAAAGTGGAATTGGGAGAGATTCCTTAGCAAATTGTATTTGACGGACAACTTTTTACGGAATCTTAATAAGAAACCGGTATTTTACGGTTTTATTTTTTCAATAAAATGCCAAACATATTCACAAAGTGAAATACAAATATTTTATTTTTAAAAAATGCAGGATTTTTTATTGGTAAGTATTTAGGGTCACTTTAACGTTCAGAAATTGCTTTTATTTGCTACAGGAGAATTTTTACTGGTCTATTTTTACTGGTAGATATTACGTGGATAACGAACGCGAGCGAGCTGGCGCTCAACGCGATCTGTTGCCGAGATCAAACAATACAAATTCTATGAATGTGTCTTAGAAAGATCACGCTAGTCGCGGCAAACGCTTTAGTCGCGGAGTTGAATTTTCGTCGGGCAATCGCGAAATCGCGTTAAAATTTGATGATTTGTAAGTTAATTTGCTTTCGTTGAGATTATATTGTTCTTTGTTGTTATTGCCTTTTTGGGTGAATTGTTACCTCTGTGGTTTATTTTAAAAATATGATTACGAGATTGGTTTCAGAGTATTCTCATAAGAGAACTTCAACAAATAAATAATAGATAGATGCCACCATTTCCTGAAAAATGAATTTTTTTTTTAACTTTGCTTTTTATGTGTTCTTGGCGGTATTTTTCCCTATAGTAACGTACATAGAGGTATAGGTAGTTGATTATTTTGCAATTATAGGCACAGATTTCCTGTTAAGGGAGGAAACCAGTTTTGATATGTTTATTATGAATCGTTGTCATATATCATAAATTATTATTAATATTATTATACTCGTATGATATAAATAATATACCTACTAGGAGCGTACCTACAGCTTACTTGAACTCACGTGAGCGCTTACGCATTAGCCGTTTTTAACCAGAAATAAGGCATTGAAAATGTTTTGATCTGTATTGTGAGAATTTTTCTTCTATTCTCAGAACGATGTAATCCTACGTTGATATAGTCGTTCGAGAATAAGCAAGGAATAACTCCTCATTCCCGGAGCTTGGGATACAAATGGTAAAACTCGCCTAGTTTTGTTCGAAGCCGAAAAATGTCATTAACTGGCTTTTGCTTTGGTTGCCCACGGGACAAATAGTACATCAACGGCGTCGATGAAGGAGTGAAAATTAGGAAAAAGAAGGCATTTTTCCGAATATAAATTAAAGCAGGAGGAAATTAGTAACTTTGGAGGAATGGATGGCCATGTGGCGTATTCCGCTTCGGCGACAACGCGATGTGTATCCTCTTATTAAGACTCATTTGGAATCGTAAGCGATTCGTCACAATCGCATCGCTATCGGAATCATAAAAAGAACATATGTAGGGGGGCGAGGGGATTTCGCAGTAAAGAGGTCGAATGACACTCATTTTTTTCGGTGTGAGGTTTAGACACCGCGCGCGGGACTGACGGAAGGTTGTGAAATGAAATTTGGCTTAGAATTCGGGATTAAGTGCTACCAAGAAGAAGCTTAGCCTTTGAATTAGTGGCGATGTACAGTTTGGGTAGGAAGTACTCACGTCGGGTCTGCGACAACTCCTTTTAGGAACGAACAGACTAACAAAAACAAACATTCTGTTGTCAATTATTGAAACATCTCGCCTTTGTTCACGAGATTTTCAAATAACCTACATCTACCTACTACATAACTAATTGATTACTACGTTCCGTGAACTCGTTCTCGTAGCGTACGGTTGTAGTCCAATTAGATACCGCTCTCGTGTAAAAGCGAATGAATGTAGTATCGCAATACTCATTTACATGAATTGATGATTGAACCTTGCTTATTTGAACTATGAATACCTTCCACCAGACATATGAGATTCTGATACACACTAATTACTGCTTTGGTCTCTTTCTATCTCCCTCTCTTGCTTTCACCACTTAAATAATAATTTAATATGTTGTACCTCGACTCTGTCCGTCAGCTTTTATCTCCCTCAATATCGACATTGCACGTGCCCGAGTGGAATCTGTTTGATGATTATTATTGTGAATTCTGCATTGCAGGATCGTGCCTTTTATAAAGCTGGATAATCACGACTCTTTGACACTAAGAGAAACGACGGCTGGGTGATGATTTCGATAAAGCCGAAATATGAGTTGGCATCATGAACATCGCAATGTTGTATGAACATTCGAGGTTTCTTTTTCACTGTTCGCTAATATCACCGTGTTCCCCCGAATGATATGCAAACCTGATTTCCTTTGATAAATTCCGTTATAGGTACACCAAAATCTTGTTTGAAGTTCGTTCACTGCGTCCATGACAACTTAAGTTGCTTAGTCCTGAAAGTTCACGTTGTCTTTGGAAAAACATTCACAAGTGTTTGAAATTATGTTTTCAACAGTGATCATGTAAAACCCGAAACTAGGGATGCCCCTGCATTGCATGCTTTACATACTTGTAAATATGTATTTGTACTTATTTGTACATACTTGTAAATATGTACTTGTAAATATGTACTTGTAAATAGTAATTGGTTATAGGTACACCAAAAATCTTGTTTGAAGTTCGTTCACTGCGTCCATGACAACTTAAGTTGCTTAGTCCTGAAAGTTCACGTTGTCTTTGGAAAAACATTCACAAGTGTTTGAAATTATGTTTTCAAGAGTGATCATGTAAAACCCGAAACTAGGGATGCCCCTGCATTGCATGCTTTACATACTTGTAAATATGTATTTGTACTTATTTGTACATACTTGTAAATATGTACTTGTAAATATGTTTATTCCTTACAGCTGTGTTTGGAGTTTCTGATTTCCACCTGGTGATTTACGTAGTTCTTGGTATTGCTGTATTTATTTGTTAATCTGGGAATTATTGAGTGGAGAAAAATTATACATTTTAAGATTTTATGCATTGGGTTTCAAACTTGTAGCGAACGGATCAGACATGTAATCCAAGGAATTTCAGGAGAAGAAAACTAAAATACGTTTATAGTGTACAATAGAAAAGTTTTTCAATAAAAATTAGTTAGCAAAAACATGAATAGTATTTGGCCTTACGCAATCAATCCGGGTATGTAGATTCACTCTTAATTTGTTGAGAACTAAACATATAGATTTCTTCCTACAGATTGTATACAGAATACAAGTTTGACGAATAAGATACTGTAAGGTACAAATTTATTGAATGATGTTTGAAGAAAGAAAATTGAACTAAAAAGGTGTTTCTTAAGTATTTTAAGACAGTGTTAAATATCCACACAAAAAAAAGATAAACATTTTTCAGCCTCTTAGTAAAACTCATTTATAAGAAGAAACGCCTGCACACGAGTCTGCAACACATGGGGACATTTTATGTCTTTGCTCTGGGCATTTATGTACGTCGGATGAAAACTAAAATTACCTACCTCTTGAATTACTTCACTCATCTCCTAACACTATGTGGCTCCAGTACATTGTCGGACTCCGTACAATGTGGAACCGGACTCCGTACAATCTCGGGATTTTATTTATACTTAGTCCGATCAAATTAGTTTAGGAATGTAGCCAGGTGCATAAAGAGGGGGAAATTGGTAGCTTGAGATGTGTAGATTTTTCACATAAATCAAGAGCTTTCCAACGAGTGGCGAACGATTTTTATGGGATGGAAAATGAGGAAGTTACTTTTCCATAGCAACTATAGGTTGTAAGCGATAATCATCAGAAACATTGAGCATATTTCGTTACGTAACGTAACGTGACATAACGACAATAATATAGTCATATTATGGTTGTGTGCCATAGCAAAGACATGAAATGTCAAAAATTCATTGATGTTACGGTGTTGAAGACTTAAATTGGCTCACTAAAAATTTGCTGTAATTGAATGCTTCTCTTAAAAATCGTCCAAACCAAACCACTGAACTCCAAATGCTGTAAATATCCACGTAGAAAATGAAAAGTTTACTCTTCTCGACCCAGGTTACTGAGCGAACATACAGTCTCGTGTTTCCCCCCGACTCCAAAACCTCGCATTTAGATTAAGTTGTTCGCATCTCAGTTTCACCCACAACTTGAGCGCTTTTCAACATTAACTTGTACACTTTCTAACGAACCCGTCGTTCAACGAACCGTATGATTAAAAATTTACTGAGCATTGGTTGGATTTACGTAATTCTGAAGTCTCAGACTCTTTAATTGTATTCATCGGCTGGCCTGTTATATTCCCAAAACATACCCTTCGGGAACATTGTTAGGAAGTCTGAGCGACTCCATTTCCTTGGGATACTTATAATGAATTGCTACTAAATCCACCTAAGTCAGATGAAAATCAAGAAATAAGACAAGCGGTTTTCAACCATTCAAATGAAAAACGCCACCGCGGCATTTGACATGACAGGTACGCCTGAATTTCGACATAATCAACTTCGTAGGCTTCATAAATGGTAATGCACTTCAGCCCATTGCGACCAATGTTGCAAACACGTATGCCAGAATACTACAACGTTCGGAATGTAGTATTTTACTCATCAGAGGATTGCGACACATCGGATAAATAATGTGTTACTACATTATAGTATTCTTTCTTGTACTATTGAAGCATTTTCTCCTTATCTTTGGTATGCCTAGAGGTCACTTACAAAGTGTATATAAAAACTGATCTGGGGAAGGACGTTGTGCCTAATAGGACTACTAATCGATCAATAGGTCAATAAGTATCGTTAAGTATAAATTTTGGTGATTTTAAAAATGAGATTGCAAGATAGGTATGTAATTGCCGAGTTTAGTTAAACACAACAGACTATGTCTGATGTACAGTGATTTATTTTAAGTATTTAATTTGAAATTAAATAAACGCAGACACTTTGAGCTAAGTTCGTAATTTTTAATGCAAGTAGGTATCGTCACCAATGGTTACTTTAAAACAAACAAGGAATCGATACAGCCTGTTTTATATAATGACCATGTACCACTGGAGTATTGTCTTTATACAAATTGCGAGATTAATAAATTCAACACTTTCCCTTAAGCGAGTAATTTTAGGAACCATGGTCAAACGAATAGACATCATTCAAAGGTGAATTACTTTAGAGAAATATAAGGGGAAGAGAAACTAAATATGATGCAAAATGCAAACAAATAATTAGATTTGAACGGTCACAAGACCTAATTTTTGGCGTGAAAACAGGAGCCTATTGTGAGTCATAGGTTTCGTAAACAGATCGGCTAATTGATGTTCTGATTCAATATGAGACACTTGTAACATTTTTTCTTTGATGCGATCACATATGAAAAAATGCTTTCAGGATTTAGGTACCATCCGAATATCCTATTGGTTGTTTCATGTAAATTTCTTCCTTTACATCGCCATAAAGGAAAGCAGTCGATACGTCGAACTGCATCGTTTTCATCTTTTCTGTAGCTGCTACTGCTAGCAAGGTTCGAATTGTGTCCAAACGTGTAACTGGACTAAACGTTTCTTCATAGTCAATGCCACGTTTTTGTGCGCATCCTTGTATGACCATTCTTGCTCGATATTTATCGATTGTACCATCTGGGTTTCGTTTCAGTCGAAAAACCCATTTATTATTGATTGATTCTTAGGATCATCTTCGACAAGGAACGCCTCTGCAACTGTGACATAATCATTTAGGTACGATGGTTTTCGGCGTTCACGCGAGCTTCTTCGGTTGCTAGGAGTGATAATATTCTCATCACAGTCAGAAGATGAAGATGAATCTGATGGAACCGCGTCGTCAGATTTTTCATGATGCATTTCATCTTCTTCAGGGTCGATTGTGTCCTCATTTTTGATAGGTAAGGATACACTCTCGTCACAATCACAAATTCTTTCGTGGAATACAACATCTCTGGATAATATAATATCACGTTTTTGGGGTACATAAATTCTGTAGCGTTCATCTCCATCATACCCTACAAGGTATCCAACTACTGCTTTTGAGTCCATTTTCTTCCTCTTGGGCGCAGGAATGTGGACGTAACACTTCGAACTGATAATACGTAAGTGCTTGATTCTTGGTTTTTGACCAAGCCAAACTTCATGTGGACTCTTACCATCAGTTGAAGATTTTCCTATTCTATTTAGGATGTAGTTGGCGGTGGTTACCAATTCTGCCCAAATGGCTGCGGGAAACTCGATGTCTGGATTCGAGTACTTGAATGTTCTTGCCATTTCAAAGATGGTTCGGTTTTCCCGTACAACTGAACCATTTTGCTGTGGAGTATAAGGTGCGGTAAGTCTTTGGGTTATTCCAAATTCGCGAAGCACTGTTCGAACATCTTCGTTATCGAACTCCCCTCCGTTGTCACTAAGGAATTCTCGCACTTGGTGACCGATTGCCTGTGCTTTAGCCAATACTTCTCGAATGGCTTCTTTCACGGCCGATTTTTCCCGTGAGACGAAACAAAAGCGAAAATGGGAAAAGTGATCTTTGATTACGATCAAATATCTACGCCCATTGAATGAGCTATCGAAAGGACCACAAATGTCCCCAGACATCAACTCCCCAGGTCGGGATGCTCGAATTCTCGTGCCAAATGGTAGTCGGTGTGCCTTTCCAAATTGACACGGTCCACAGATATCTTTATTAGATTTTACATCAATTCCAAGTTCAGATTTTAGCTTCGATCGAACATACTTCTTATCTAGGTGTCCCCATCGCTCATGGTATAACTGCAAGGTATCTGTTCCTTCAACTACGTTGATACATGGCTGTTCGGGTTGAACTGGACGGAATGATGCGCGATAGAGAGTTCCATTCTTCTCTCTAGTACCTGTGAATATTATTTTTCCATCCACAGTAAACTTGCATTTTAGTACATCGGATTCAAATTTGCTGTTAGGATTTTTATCATGCGCTGCCAGAACAGAGAATAGGTTCCGAGATATTTCAGGAACGTACCAGACTTCGTTGAGTGTGAAACTCTTCAATTGACCATTGAAAAAGTTCGTGACCTCGATAATTCCACTACCAAGGGCTTTCACTTTCTTGTTGTCGGCAGCGGTTACCACACAGTTTCCGGTAAACGGCTCGTATTTAGTGAACCAATTTATATTGATGGTAATGTGCTTAGTTGCACCGTTGTCTATCCACCAGTCATCATTTGAAGATAATGTCAGAACGCATTGCTGACTGAAATTAGTGCGGTTTTTGTTTCGGATTTGTTGACCGTTGGAGATGAACTAGTTCCAGATTTGTTTGCACGAGCAGGGTATGGAGGTTGACCATCAGCCTTCCAACGTTGGCACTGATTTAGCCTATGTCCTTTCAGACTGCAATACTTGCAAATAATGTCCTGCTTGTTTCCTCTATCCGTAAATGTGTCGGATTTAGGACGATTTTGAAAAGGCCTATTTGTTTTTCGAACAAACTTACTCTTATTTCCACTGCGAACTTCCAAAACTTCATTTGTCGCATTTGATGTCGATAAAGGAGCTATGTTTCTCTCATGAAGAATGAGCGCGGATGAAATATCATCTATCTTCTTGTTGTTGTTAGCCTTCAAAAGTAGGTAACTAGATTTCAACGTTTCCAAACGTTTCGGAAGAATATGGAGGACTTTGGAGACGAAGAGAAGTTATAAAAGACTTTCGACGCTTTCGTTTTTTCGGTTCCTTAAACCAGCAGAAAAATCGCGATGCTGATTTTTGATACGAGCTAAAACCGACGGTGCGTCTTCGCTATCAGACCATTCAATGCTAAAGAAATCAAGGCATTGACGGAATAATTGGTCTTCGGCTTTATTATCGAACTCTCTTGTCAACACTTCCCAAGCTTCTCTAGCAGAAAGACGACCAGAGATACGTTGGTGAAGCTCGTCGCTAACACATTGGGAAAGAACCATTTTTGCTTGGGTCGAGGATATGTTCCAAGCTTCGAGTCGATTTAACTCAGTCTTCGACCGATCTTGGGAAAGTTCTGGTTTAGGATATTTACCTTCAATTATATCGACTGCATTGAAGTATTCCATAACATCCATCACTCTATCCTTCCACTGCGGCCAATCTTCAGCTCCTCTTAAAGGTTTGATTCCCTTGACGAATTCCATGATCGATGGATTTCGATGAAATGCACTCGCGCACTGATCAGGTAAAGGGAATAACACGAACTCGAACAAAGGAAAATACGCAACTTAGAACTTGGAGCAAAGAAAACACTGTAACTCGCGATCCATCAATAATTGAGGAATAAGTGTTCTTATTAACGCAACGTTTGGTGATCTAAGCCCATAACCTTTTAAGTATTTAATTTGAAATTAAATAAACTCAGACACTTTGAGCTAAGTTCGAAATTTTTAATGCAAGTAGGTATCGTCACCAATGGTTACTTTAAAACAAACAAGGAATCGATACAGCCTGTTTTATATAATGACCATGTACCACTGGAGTATTGTCTTTATACAAATTGCGAGATTAATAAATTCAACAATTTACGTAGATAGGAATCGACAAACAATAAACCTTTGCATCATTTGCAGCGTTTTTCCGAATATAGCAGAGTTGAAAAATTTGCTTTATCTACATCATTGTTCCATCAAGGGTCATCTCAAAGTACTTTGCAGTTAGCTTAAGAAGTGAATTTTTTTTTTAAATGATTTATTGCACCAAGTTACAACTTATTAGTAACACATTTTTGACATTTAAATGTGGATTGGTTATAGTAAAGCTTAGGTACATAACTAAGTCTCTAATGGTTTCGAACGTTAGAAGTGCCATCTGTTACACTTGAGATTCACTGAATTTTTTTCACTGTGCGGATTTAGTTATCGCGAGCACCTTAATCCACGTACACAGAATATGAGGTTTATTTCTCTTGAGACGTCTGGACAGTTCGTGAACGTCGAGGAGCTGCACAGCTTCTTCATTGACGTGTAGTTGTAGCCGCTTGTGATGGGCTATAACGTGCATTCTGATTACTTCATTTACTGTTGGTATACGAAGTTCTTGGTGAAGTCGTATGCATCAAAAACACTTTTTAAGTACGTTTTGAAACCGCTGTATAATATCGCGATTACTTTGAGCAGTACAGCCCCACAACCGCACTCCATAAGTCCAGACTGGTTTGAGGACTTGTTTGTCCAATGTTTATTTGTTCTGGATTGACATCTTTGAGTGCCGTCCCATTAACCAATACATTTTTCTGAACTTGAGAACCAGAAGAAGTAAATCATGTACCATGTTTTGTGTTTTAGTCTTTCAAGGCTCGGAATTCTGTGTCATGTAAAAGGGCGGAACCTTTTCTTACTTACCATGTTCATCAATGCCTGAGTCAGGTCGGGATGGAAATCTATTACTTACTAACACGGTGATTCAATCAAGTTAAACCGTTGGAGGATAACAAAATAGAACCTTCCCAGAACGTCCACGAAATAATTTCCTGAGTGATTAAGCTCGGCCTCATCAGGAAGAAAAACGAATCCAAAGTTTCATTTTCTTTTGTTACAGCGGTAGGTAGACTAATGGAAGGTCTGACTTGGTTTGTTTCAATTCGCATTTCCCTCTGGCGGAAGAAAACCCGAGAAAACGTGGCGAAGCGTGGAAGAGGGATGGGAGGCGGTAGACGGGCGAAGGAGAAACAAATTGTCTTTGAATACAAATTAGGAGAGAAAAGAGGAAAAGACCTTGTAACCGTTTAGCGGAGGGGCCGCTGAAAGAGACCTTTGAACTGCGGATGGTTGTAGGGCAGTTCAAACAGCAATAAGAGGGAGGGGCTGGGCAATGCCCAAGTGAGTTTTCCCCCTACGAAGCCCGACCGGGACAAAATGAAAGTGATGACGATCTTTGAGGACGGTGCAAATCAATCGAAACGAATCCACAAACTACCTAAATTTGCTTATTTCTCGTGAAAAAATCATCTTTTTTCGCGCGTGTGTTTGCACATGAAATTTCATAGGTAATTATCCATTTCCTTTCCGTCCTCCTTTCTCAACCGGACTGGGGACCGGCTATGGTGGAGTTAAAAAGAAATAAAAACGAATTTAGGTCATTATTCCGCAAAAATTGAGCCGAATCAAGAAACGGATAGCACCAAGTGAATCAGCGTTAAAAAACAATGAAAATTCATGTGCCACACTTTAAAGTTCACCATCATCCACTATTTGACAATTTTGGGGTTGCGCAACTTTGCGTGCTCGCTGAACCGGTTGCGCGCAATCAAAAAAATTGATTGAGGGGTCAAATTTTCACGAAATTTTGAGTAGAATCCGAATCTGCAATAAAAAATTGGGGTTCCCATTTAAAATAAGAAAGTTAGTGTCAGTTGTGCAAGATTGCGCAGTTGCGGGGGGTGTGCAAATATGATATTTGAGATCCTTCAAAAAACTTATGAAGATTCAAAAAAAATTTTTTTTGTTTACTCCCGTGTGGACGATTTTAGGAGGGGGGGGGGGGGGGGGCAACTCGTGGTACACCCTGTATTATGATGTTTCAAGAAATACTATGTGTATTAAATTCCAGCTACAAAATTTTTTAACTTTAGTTAAGAACTGAGATTATTCAAATGGATCACAATAATTAGTCACCCATAACGCTTATGGGTGTTATGTCCATATACGTACGTCCCAAAACCCTCGGAAGCCCTATTTGCACGCCCGTTTTCCCCACAGCACCTACGGCTGAGGGAGACGCGGGTCCCAAAAGTTATACCGCATATTCTTAAGGCATAAGGACTATAATGCGGAAATTTCAGACTTTTCGGAGTGTTTTTGGACTTTTTCCCGCCTAAACCATAGCCTCAAAACACTGTAAAACGTAGATTTTTTTTTTCTTCAAAATTCCGTTAGGCTAATGGAGGATAGGGAAATTCCACAGAGATAATTTGTATCGGAGTGAAGGCCTTCCGCCAGTCCAAACAAAAGGTCCTTTGACCTTTAATTTGAAAAAAAGAGACCTTTGCACTATGAACGGTTGTTGGGGCAGTTCAAACATCAATTACACCAGAGGGCGGGTACAGTGTACAAGTGAGTTGTCCCCTTTCATACCCCGACGGCGATGGAATTCAAGTGATGACGACCATTGAAGGCTGTGCGAATTCATTGAAATTAACGGTTCCGGGGGGGCTTGGAATATTTAGAATGTTCTGCGAAGTATTTACGAGTAAAGATCCTTCAAACCGGGAACTCTAATGTGCTTTAGCGTGACTCTCATGATTATTACAGAGTTTAATTAATTCCGTATTAGAATAACCCTTCTACGTGCATCACTGATCTACTCACATTATACGTTGTCCGAGGTACGTTATCTAAACTCCGCAAGCCTCTTCACCTCGTAATTGCATTGTTGACGCTATAAAAAGAGCTGCATTTATGTACAACGGTAGAACGATTAGAAACGAAATTAGCCAAAAGGGGCCTTTCAGCTAACTACTGTGTCACAAAAGGGAGTTGGATGACTTTATAAAAATATAACTCCGCGAATACCAACCTATACAAATCCTTTGGTACAGAACAAAAGCTGATACCAAAATACCTACAATCAGGGCCGGGCCCCCTGCCCAAATTAGAAGAGATACCTGATAATAATTATAATATTACTAGTTTAATGGCCCTGCTACGCAGGTTAAAAAGAAACAGGTGAATAACACAATTTTTTTTTTCGTGATTTATTATTGCGACTGAAAAATCAAATACATTTCATCTAGCAATTTTACATATCAATAAAGGTACACTCCAAGAGGGTAGGTTTACAGCAAAATCTAGCCCTTTATTATATAGCTCAATTGATTAGCACTGAGTTCGATTGCGTTTCTATTCACGCAGCACAACTAAATCCAGTGGTTTGTTTCGCTTGAGACGTCGGATTTCACCTTCGTTGTCCAAAACGTAGAGCATCTCCGGGTTAACGTGTTTGTGGAGGCGATGTTCATGCTTCCTTGCGTATATTGCAATAATTTCATAGACTGTCTCCATCCTCAAATCTCGATGAATATCATCGTTTCGCATGTACCAAGGGGCTCCAACTATACTTCTCAGTATTTTATTCTGAAAGGTTTGAATTTTCTTAATATTTGATTTCTTGGCACAGCCCCAGATCTGTATCCCATAGGTCCAAATAGGGCGAAGGATCTGCTTATATATAAGCAGTTTGTGATGTGATCATCACTCTATATAAAGACGAGCTTATCAGAGTATATCGACGTTTCAAGGGGTGGTAACGCTGGGCGGGTGGAATTCTCGCCCCCGTGTCCCAGGGCAACCGACCTGCTCCCCCCTCCCCCCGACCCCGCCAGTGAAGGAAGGAGGGCCCAAGCGGGGGGAAGCGCCTCCCAGGGCAAGCGACGTGGTCCTCTCTTCGGGGATTTGGGATATACGATTTTTTTACTTTTAATGTTGTTATTATACTCCCTCATTGTGTTGTTTAGTACTCTACCTCCTGTACACACGGGACTTACCCCAACAAGAAGGCACAACTGTTGCCACCTTTGCAGATGATACGGCTATCCTCTCTGTTGGAGATGATATAGAAGTTGCAACACGCAAACTACAGACGTCTACTACTGAGGTTTGTAAATGGACCAAGATGTGGAGAATGAAGCTGAACGAATCAAAATCAGCCCACATCAACTTCACAAACCGAAAAGTCCCAATCTTGGATGTTGAGATCAATTCGAATAAAGTACCGCATACTGAAGCAGTTAAATACTTGGGTTTGACAGTTGACTTCAAATTAAACTGGAATAAACACATAGAAAAGAAGAAAGAAGAACTTAAAATCAAGTACAGAAGGATGTATTGGCTAATGGGAAGGAATTCCCATCTCTCACTTCACAACAAACTGCTTATATATAAGCATATACTTCGCCCTATTTGGACCTATGGGATACAGATCTGGGGCTGTGCCAAGAAATCAAATATTAAGAAAATCCAAACCTTTCAGAATAAAATACTGAGAAGTATAGTTGGAGCCCCTTGGTACATGCGAAACGATGATATTCATCGAGATTTGAGGATGGAGACAGTCTATGAAATTATTGCAAAATACGCAAGGAAGCATGAACATCGCCTCCACAAACACGTGAACCCGGAGATGCTCTACGTTTTGGACAACGAAGGTGAAATCCGACGTCTCAAGCGAAACAAACCACTGGATTTAGTTGTGCCGCGTGAATAGAAGTGCAATCGAACTCAGTGCTAATTAATTGAGCTATATAATAAAGGGCTAGATTTTGCTGTAAACCTACCCTCTTGGAGTGTACCTTTATTGATATGTAAAATTGCTAGATGAAATGTATTTGATTTTTCAGTCGCAATTAATAAATCACGAAAAAAAAAAAAAAAATTGTGTTATTCACCTATTTCTTTTTAACCTGCGTAGCAGGGCCATTAAACTAGTAAGTATGATATTGTCACACTGACTTCCAACTTTTCCTCGTGAATCCTCATTGAAGAGCAGAAGAGTTTCAAATTCACGAGCAAAACAGGAGCCCTCAATGCCACTATTGACAGGACTCCAACAAACCTCAAAAGGCAAGCAGAAATCGTTTCGCAAGTTCAACCCTCAGTACTACGAAAAGGTAGATTGGTTCTGTAGATGTGAGGTAAGTAATAAACTTTTCTGCTTCCCTTGTTTCCTTGTTGCATTAATAAGAGTGAAGCTTGGGTTAAAGATGGAATTTTGCTTTCACCTCATTCTCAATTTTCATCTTTTTTACGTTTTTTTTTTAAAATTTATTTAGCATCAGATTTCTACATACAGCCTAACTAAATAATTGTACATAATATGAATATTTACAATACATCCCAAAAATTCTAATAACATAGCTATTTCACTTTTATTCTAACTATCATGCTCTCAGCTGCTACAGCCAATGCCATTTTAAAAATCCATTATTCGTAAATACACTTCAGGTATAACCATAATTGTTGTAAAATTGAAAGGACAACACATAAGTTTCCGTAGTTCGCCAAAAAATGTTTTCCGCTCCCCATCGTACTTCTTTCAGGTTAGTAGCACATGCTCCAAGTTATCTACTTCACCACACACTTCGCATTGGTCCGTCTCTTCTTGCAGGATTTTGTGAAGATACGCCCTACAAACTCCATGACCCGTCCTCAATCTAGCCATACTGGAATAAAACCTCTTCTCATGGCCCTTCATTTCCGATCTCCATGGTTTCAGTGAGATGTTAGGAAACATGAATTTATATTTATTACCTGCTGGATATCCTTCATGGTAATCCTGCCATCTCCTCGCCATTGCTTGCTCAAAATTGGAATAGAGATCCTTGAAGGGGTGCAAAAGATCGCAGTCTTCTTCGCAGTAGCAACCTACTTTCGCCGCTCTGTCCGCTTCTTCATTGCCCTTTACTCCTATGTGTGCTCTTACCCTTACAAATTTTACAATAATTCCTGCGTTGGATAGCTCGAAGGCGCGTCGGTTAAGTTCAATCAGAAGGTGGGACGATTTTGAAACAGCCCGGGGATTTTTTAAATTCTCCGTCAAGCTCTTGGAGTCTGAGATGACAAGAACGGTTCGTGGTGGGACCACCATCTATCTGAGTGACGTGTTCTGTAGCCTTAACTACAGCAAGTAGCTTCGTACTGAAAACAGAGCCCAAATTATTGATTTTAAATGACTTTTTCACACCAGTATTCCAATCATCTGTTCAATCAGTTCTCCTTTATGGTATATCCGCATGGGGTGGCTCTTATCCCACTACTCTTCAGTCGATTGTTACTACTTACCCAAAAGCAAAGTATAAGAATTATTGCTAGGAAGGGTTTCTGGAGCATACTGGACATCTATTCAAAAGTTCAAACATTATAAAATTTCCGCTATTAATCGATATGAGTTGTATCAAACAAGTTCTGAAAGAGAATAGTTTTTCCATGCCTGCACACTTAATCTCGACCAGATTCCATTCAAGTAAATTTATGAATGTGGCTTATTTCCGTACCACTCTGGGATTTAACTCATATCGGGCTAGAGATGTGCGTGCCTGCAACTCGCTTCCGGAATCTTTGAGAGCGGAGCTTCTCCTTGAATCTTCAAAAATAAATTATAAAACTCAGGGATCATTTTGTTAAATTAAAATATATGGGCATATCTAAACAACACGCATAATCTTGGTTCATCTTTTTTCATTGCTTTGTTCCATCTTCTGTACTTATACCTACTTGTTTTAGCGTAAGTTATCTAACATACATCTACCAATATATAATACGCTAGGTAGTTTTTTTATTTTCATAAAATTAATTAGGATCTATTTCCAATAACTGTATTAATCTTCAAACGATAACAGTTATTACGCAGTTACTATGTTAATCGGCGTGAGTGAGGACTCATCTCCCTACCACGGGCTTATGGCCATATAGGGGATTAGTTTCTAGACCAGAAGTATTTATTCATTCAATAATACAATGTAATTTTCACAGTATTCATTTTATTGTATTTTGTACCTATAAAGAAAATAAATAATTTTTAAAAAAATCATATATCCCACATTTTTATTTTTATTTTTACGTATTTACTCATTTACTAGTATAGTTTTTTTAAAAGTAGGATTGAGTCGTTTGTTTCAAGATTTGAAGTCGAGAAGGAGGACAAGATTGACCTCCTTTGCATCGTGGTAGTTGTAATATGTATATGGGCGAGAGAGGCACATTTTTGTCGCAAGTTCCCTTTGTAGTTGTCCGTTAGGGCCTCGGTGCACCCACCCGGTTTCAGGGCAGGAGCCGCCACTGCCTTCAACGATGCAACATACTGCGAATTGGCAAGATGTAGAGAACCATGAATATGACAACTGAAATTTAACGAAGTAAAATAAACACCTACCTAAACCTCACTAGTCCCCAGTTTTACAGCATACAACTTGAAGAACCCGATTTCAAAGGGAACTCGAAACAAAATTCCTCTGCAATTATATTAGC
Organism: Creontiades dilutus; assembly: GCA_031894815.1. Lineage (NCBI taxonomy): Eukaryota > Metazoa > Arthropoda > Insecta > Hemiptera > Miridae > Creontiades > Creontiades dilutus. The sequence continues at coordinate 35,186 of JAVIWC010002658.1, read as the reverse complement.
TGATGCGATCCTCGCGCGATGTAGATTTATCATTTTCACTAATAAGCCCCTGTAGCTACAATTTTATATAAGCCCCCTTAAACATTATGAATTTACTTTTAGCAATCCCGTCCGCTTCACGGTCCCAAGTGTTTTGGGTCAAAAATGAGTCAAAAGTGGGTTTTTGCCCTTTTTACTAACACACTCAAGAAGGGTGTAATTTCCAGGTAATTTTGGACTACAAATCGATTCAAATGGGTCCCAAATCAGTCCGTCCTCACCTGATGCAGAATATGTATTATTTTTAAGGGTAAATATGTTCAAAACGGGAGTGAATTCCATGTTTTTCAAGGGCAAATTTTATTTATTTTGACGACTTGCCAGACATGAAGAGCTGTGGGAGGGGCGGGGATAATATCGTAGGGGGTCAAATTATCAGCGTTCCTTTAAATTGGTGTATTGAGTGGAAATCAGAGGAAGGTTTCCAGTAGGTTCTAGTTCCTGTTGTGCTTAACGCTCGTCAGACGACCAACGGATTTTAGGGGACCCAGAGCCTGAATATTTATGTGGTGCCTTCCATCCAAGTTCACAAGCACGAGGGGACAAATTACCCCACTAGGCAAACTATCTTCCTTGAGTTACTTAGAAATATCACGAAACCATCAAATGTGTTTCTTAAAGTTAATTCACCTGTCAATGAAGTAAAATCAGTGTTGGCTTGTGTTGCGTGCATTTTGGTTTATTTTATTATGTAATCGACCATTGTGTTCTACATGAAAATAGAAGTTCAATCCCCCTCAAAAATGTTAGGTAGCTTGAGTTACCGAAAACGCAGGGGTGCCCACCCCCCTTAGATTCACGACGCACCCCCCCCCCCCCCCTCCCCAAAACAAAAATGGGAGAAATACTCGTAAGCACCCTTTTTTTAAATCTAAAACTAAAAGAAGATTTGTGTTGGTAGGTATTAACAAATTTCAAACCCAGTAGGCAATAGCAAAACGGACAATATTCGAACATTGTCATTGTCATTTATACATTTCAGATGGACAAACAAACCATTTTTAAATTGATTACAAGGTTCATTATTATTTACGTTCTACCTAGTGATGTAATATATTTTTGAATGTCTTCACGTTAAACACTGTTTCAATGAAATTTCCCTCCCAAAAAGTTTTTGGAACCCCCCCCCCCCCCCCCCAAGAATTTTAATGACGCAGTCTGCAAAACGATAAACTAATGGAAGACTTGATAACGACGTTGCAATTCTAACGTAGGGGATCATTATTTTTTGAATCGTGCATGATTGCTCGTGTCCTTTTGAGGTCGCTGGTCACCTACAGGTACAAAAATGGAATCCCTAGAGTTGAGGATGATGGAGATCTTCCGACCCTTATCTCCTCTACGGTTTTAGATGACATACAACCTGTTTCACAAAGCGAACTTAAAAATGAGATCGTGATCTTAAAATGAACAAAGAGCCAGGATATGATCTCATTACTGGTAATCTAATTAAACATCACCCAGAGAAAGGCATGAGAATGCTAATGTATCTGATTAATGCAGCTTTGAGGCTAAGATATGTACCACAGGGTTGGAAAGTGGCAGAAGTTATTATATCACCAGCTGACGTTAGTAGCCCGAAATTCATTTTATGCGAATCAGTCCGCAGTAGATTACGCGATCCAACTCCTTTTGGCGCGGACTCACTGTCCGCCTGTTTCCTTTCTCGGGAGGGAGAAAAAAAGATCGGGAGATTAGGAGGATATGTCAAGAGTTACCAGCTAATTCTCACGCGGTAACAGGTGGTTGTTGAGAGTGGAATGGAATTCCTCGGCTCTTTCCGCTTTTCGCAAACCCCCCCAAACAAAGCGACCGCCGAAAAGACTTCGAGGCCCGGCTTCGGCGTTTGAGAGCCCTTCAGAATGTCTAAGGAGCGACGCCCGGCCCGATTTCTCCATTCCGTTGAAACCCCGAACCGCCGTTTAATCTTTCGCACGTTTAGTGAGCGGTTTGCGACTTCTTTCTTCAAATGTTCGTCAGAAGCTAGTGCGGGGGTCCTTGGACCCCCAGATGCTACAAACTGTAACTGTCTTAGAGGCAATGAACAGGCTTCTGGCAAGTTGCCATTTCCAACACTTGTAACCCAGCTTTTCTCTTTACGTTCAATATTTTTGCAGTCTATCAGCTGTGTGTGGCAACCTGTGGGAGTTCCTAACGACATATATCCGTGTGTTTCTGTTTCAAATAAGTAATGTGTAATTACGAAGGGTCTAAATGGATTTCTAGAACGAGTAATATAGTTTGGTTTATTTGAATAAACTATACCAAATATAACAAACTTGAATAAAATGATTACAGAGATGATACGGTAACGATAATATAGGTATCGATAATAGAAATCGGTCACAAAGATGGAAAATTGTGTTACTGATTTGAGAAAATCCATGTATAGAAATTATGCAAGAAATACATGAGATTTTCGAAGCCACTAAAATTTAGCACATTTAATGTGCTTTTGTCTCCTGACTGACGGCTTGCTAGCCATGCCTGATCGCACCTTTTTACCGTGCACTGTGTAAATTATGAATTTGTCAAATAAAACGCTGCAAATTCTTTCAGTGGGGTTTATTATTCTATCGGCTTGCGTTCATTATTTGAATTTCTACTAAGCTTTGGAGTGTGCTTGTTTCACAGGATAGGGCGATTATTGAATTTCAGGAGATATACATGGAGCACGTGAATCTTCTCTCGACCAAAAACCTATTTGGATTGATCAGTTGATCATATTTGTGTGCCTCCTGAAATTCAATGATCGCCCCATCCATTCCAAAGCTTAGTAGAAATTCAAATAATGAACGCAAGCCGATTGAATAATAAACCCCAGTGAAAGAATTTGCAGCGTTTTTTTTACTGAACCTCAATGCCCCCCACAATGAAAACATCTATAATTTATCAAGTCCTTTGGCACTCGTATTGCGTTAAAACTTCCCCAAATCCAAATTTAAACGATGTAGCGAAAGGTAGACAGATGTGGAGGGGGCACACAAATATCATCAACTGATCAATCCAAGTAGGTGTTTTGGATGAGAACCGATTTACGTCGTCTATGCATATCTCCTGAAATTCAATAATCGCTCTATCACCTGTAAAACACGCACACTCCGAAGCTTAGTAAGATTCAAATCATGAACGCAAGCCAATTGAATAATAAACCCCAGTGAAAGAATACTTATTTACCCCAGTAATAATATTGAATAATAAACCCCAGTAATAATATTGAATAATATTTACCTATATATTATCAGAATGCTTCAACCCGTGTATCGGCTACTAACTACACTACAAGTATTCACATCGGCTATCACTCCAGTATCCACATTCACTACAACTCGACGCTATCAAACAAACAATAATAAACGAAAAAACGCGAAGTTTGGCACCATAAATCGGGAATGGTTTGACCTACGGACCTGGGGAGGGGCTCATTCGATTCCTAATGGTATGTTCTTCAAGAAGGAAAATATTTAGGCCGATTGGACTAGTTTTGAGGTTTTCAGGGATTTTACAAAACTTTTACAGCCCTTAAAGGGCACTTTAAATTGAGTGAGGGAGCTGGCTCAAGAATTGGGGCGTCGTCGGACCAAGATGGATTTTTCCTGAAAATTTCAGATTTTTTGCTCCAGCCGTTTCGGAGATATCGTGCGTACGGCGGACGGACGGAAAATTTTTTATTGCAGATTCGGATTCTACACCCTTTGAAAAGTAAACCATGAAATTTTCAGGGGGAGTTAGAATTTTTTTTTTCCAGAGCGATAACAATGGTTTATTATTGAATAATAAACCAAAAGTATTTACAACTACTACTGCGTCCGACTTCCGAAACCGTTAAAGCGGAACACGACTTTTGTCCACCTACTTCGGTCTTTTTGCCTCGTGTGCGACGCGTATTGTGAACAAATCTGTTTCAATTTCGATACTAATGAAGTTTGGCTAACCTAACTGCCTTTAACTCACGTTTACCAAATAATGCAGTCGTAGCCATCGGACTCAGCGAACTTTCCACTCAGGGGGAAGAGAGGAGCAGCTATCGCGTTCCAGCGGTCGACAGAGCAAAGAGCAATGGGGATGAGGTCGCATTGTTTTCATGAGAATCACAACAGAAAATGATGGGTTGAGCTGGTTGCCGCTCAGAGCTCACAGATCTGTTCCGACCTCCGATGGGCCCGGAGATAATTAGCGTTGTGTTTCCATCTCATCGCAAATTACTACCGCCGTTTTGGGGAGAGAAGACCATTTCGGGCCGTTTGTGTGGGCGGTTTCCGTGAATCCCGTAGTTTCGTTTTGGGTCCAGGCGGATGCTAATGAACGCGATCTGATATGGAACCGAGTTCGATCCAATTATTTATTTTCAATTTACTGTTTGATTTTTACGCAGCGGCAGCTACTGACAAGGCGTGCACAGAGATCACTAGGGTTTACGAAAAGGGAACAAAAATACTATTTTTTAGGCGGCAACAGGTTTTTAGAAATGGACTGTAGAAAGTATTACGTGTTGTGAAAAATATATACCTTTTAAACTGCTAAGTTTTAATTCGCTAAACGTGATTGGTCAGTGGGTGCTTGCAAGAGGCGCTTCAAATAGCTGAGTTCTTTTGTCAATCCCGTGAACACGGTTGGCATGTTAAGTGAGAAATGGAACAGCATATTAAAAGATTCGATGGAATCGTTTATGATTTTTTCCTAAACAATTGGAGTCAGCAATAAAGCCGCGATCTAAGAAAGATGGCAAATTGCATGATGAACGAATCTCGCTATAGGTAGTTGATATCTACCTTCGAAATTCCTGTCTTACAGGCAACGCAAAAACTTGTTTTGCACTCGCTCAAGGTGATACTTGAAAGAGGCCCTGAACTCGGTCATTAGTGCAGTAATGCTACTGAAATGTCTGGTATCCGCCTGATGAAGCCAAGCACCATCATAGCTATATTGGTGCCAATCAATGTTGCCAGCTGAAGGTGAGCTGGCTATCGAGAAATACCTCCAGATCGCTCACACGATTCAGTCGAGCAAACTGCCTATGGTGTGATCTTCCTTCGTTTCAACGCCTACTTATTCTTGTGACAGATATTTGGAGCCAAGAATTTTAGTTGATAGAATACACCACTGGCTCTGCCCATGAATCGTTTGAACTGGAACCCAGTGGAATAGATTAAAGTGTTGCGCAATAAATTTTCAGACCCTTTCATACTATGGAAATGTTTCGGAGGGAAAATTCAAGCGTATGTAAAAGTTCTGAGCTGTGGTGAGGTCATGGTTGGGAAGAGTATGAGGCACAATGCAGTGATGTCAAAACCCTAGGTCTGGGAGACACTACAGTGGCTGTGGTATATTCACTCAATGGAGCAGTTGGTTGAATGCGATGTTGACTGTATGTATAATAGTGGATGGAGTGATGCGGTGGTATCAGCAATTCATCACCCACACACTCACCAGCCGCTTTATCCGATCAGATTAACGGAGGAACCCGTCGCTGGAGACTCCGTGAAAAATCGTCGACAAACACAAAAGCCGGCTTAAACCGCGAGAGAGAAGTTTACGCTCAGACATCCACAGTTCAGAGAGCGAAAGAGGGGAATAGTGGAGGATGGAACCCCGCGGCAGAAGCTTTTGCTCCGTTGAAAAGGGAAAGAAAACGTATGTGCTTGGTTAGTCTTGTATGGTAATGTCTACATCAGATTACAGTCGAGAGGGCGTTGTGGGCGTGGAAGGGGTAATACCCGAGAGACAACGGAAAAAAATCCACTGGAAGAAAAGACGCAATAAGCTACGGCATAGTACGAGAGAGAGAGAGAGAGAGAGAGAGAGAGAGAGAGAGAGAGAGAGAGAGAGAGAGAGAGAGAGAGAGAGAGAGAGAGAGAGAGAGAGAGAGAGAGAGAGAGAGAGAGAGAGAGAGAGAGAGAGAGAGAGAGAGAGAGAGAGAGAGAGAGAGAGAGAGAGAGAGAGAGAGAGAGAGAGAGAGAGAGAGAGAGAGAGAGAGAGAGAGAGAGAGAGAGAGAGAGAGAGAGAGAGAGAGAGAGAGAGAGAGAGAGAGATGTGTGTGTGTTTGAGGGAGAGAGAGAGAGAGAGAGAGACAGAACGTCGGGGTCGGCCGACGTAGTAGGCCAATAACGCGGTCACGTGATCCATTGCGGTCGTTTTTTTCCCCGGGAGCCTCGAATTCATTTTAAAGGCTTTAAAAAAAAACTTTTCTCGTCTTGAAACACTCGGGTTATACAAAGCTTCCTTCATCTGTTTCAGGATCAAGCTAATGCTTGTAGAAAGAATTAATTCCAAAAATGTTGACAATGTCTGTATTTTATTCTTTTTTTTTACCGACACCCCCGAAGTTGGAAAAAGTTTTGTCATTGAGACGGAAAAACGAATAAAAATTAGAAGCACAATAAATTAGATTAAAAAGTTTCTGTCAAGTTGAGTGTAGCAGTTGGGATAGTTAGAAGAGTATCCGGCTTAATTCGTTATTGTATTACACAAAGACATGGCTTAATTACTTGTAATATTTGTGATTTGTGATGTCTGGCACACATATGGTTTGAGCCCCAACACAATGTGTGTTTACCCTTGGAGCTCAAAACATATGTTTCGAGGTTACAGGAAGTGGAAAAAATTGGGACTTTGATAAATCGTACCTCTTCAATTCGTGGTACTCTATAATTCATAGTTAAAGGTTGGTCCTTTGAAAAATCACTAAAATTTGCAGTATTCAAAGATATTACTAGTCCCTTCCATAATTCGTTTTCATTTTGCAGACCAGGCGGGTGCTGATTATAGTTCTCTATGAATCGTAGTCAAGTCAGCAAGAATATGAAATAGGTAATTACTCAGTTCACTGTCACATGTATTGTATAGTATCGTCCGAGACCTCGTTGAGGAAGCATCGCGCTCGATTAAAAAGTGTTGTTTCGCTGATGTGAGTTTATTCGGCCGGGAAAGATGTGCGAGCCAAGCGGCCCGGGGCCCGACATCACAGTCGCGGAAATCATACTACAAGCAAACAATTGTGTTACGCAAGTCGAGACGGAGCTGAACAAGGTCGCCGCCCTCAGGACTCTGCCGGTCAGGGGGCCTATAAATGAACTGTACCGTACAATAACCGCATTATGTGAGTATTTAAAAACTGCGCATGATAGGGTAATTACTGATAATGAAAAATACAAAGAGGCTCAGAAACGAGGTGACGAGAAAATGGCTCGCCTCATGGACGAAGTTGAACGTCTTAAGGGCGATAATCAGGAAGATCCCCAGGATAATGATGACGATTTTATCACGGTACAATCAGGTAAAAGGAAGAGGCAGAATAATAAGGCCAATGTACCGGTCATGAATCAAAATAAAGTAAACCTCCGAATGTCAGTAGTTGGGCTACAAAGAAACCTCCTCCTATATATGTATCAGACACAAAAGAAGTTGGTAAAGTAACCAGCCTTGCAATGGAAAATCAGATTAAACCTACAGTTTTGATCATGAACAATAAGAAGGCAAAAATAAACGTTGATACGTCAGATGAATTTCGTAAGCTATCAGGGTTGCTAACAAGCCACGAAATTCACCACCATACTTATGAGAACAAACAGGAAAGGAACATAAAAGTAATGATCAAAGGTATTCCATTGGACCTGACAGAATCTGAAGTAAAGGCGTCCATTGAAATGGCATTAGACGTGCAAAATGTTAGTGTCACCAGAAAGCTAGATCGGAAAACCAAAGAAAAGTTATGTATGTGTCAAGTGGAATTCCCGCAAAACACAGACATCAAAAAAATATATAACCTTACTGTACTTGATGAAATATACAAAATTAGAGTTGAACCGGTCAGGTCATCGAAATTAGTAGTACAATGCAAAAAATGTCAAGAATTTGGTCATACCAAAAATTTTTGCGGAAAACAGCCTAAATGTGTAAAATGTGGGCAGTCACATGATACTGCTAGTTGCACCAAACCAAACAATCCGAAATACCCTCCGCACTGTGCCAACTGCCTTGGTGATAACGTGAAGCCAAAAGATGCGCAACATACTGCAAACTGGAGACAGTGCCCAGTAGCCCTTAGAGCACAAGAAGCCTATGAGAGAGCAACAGGGGTAATTGAACCTAATCCGGAACAAGTAAAAAACACCACCACGTTTAAGGTGAAATCTCCAATCATGAATAACAAAAGAGCGCCTATCAACCTAGATTCTAATCTGGCATCATTTGCAGCAATTGTCAGAAATGCTCAACGCAATCAAAATCAAGCTCAGCCTCCAGCTCAGCAAGAGGAAATCACCCTCCAAATGATCATGAATGAAATCAGAAATATAAACAAGCGCCTGGCAGCCCTTGAAAACAGATCGGCCTCCCGAAAATAATGAAAAGCGCCATCAGGATAATGAGCTGGAATGCCAACGGATTAAAGCAGAGATTAAAGGAATTAGAGACAGTGTTGCATCTCAATAAAATTGATATCTGTCTTATATCTTGTGCCATACTCCAGTCGTCATATGGGCGTATTTTAGTTGCTAGTTAATTTGTTGTGGCAGCAATAAATATTCATTCCACCTTCGTATTCAGCTACGACCGGTGTACTTTATTTCGTACATATCTTAACATGGCGCTGCGGACTAAAGGACGTGCGAAACGTCAGGAAGACCACGCACCTACTTCGTCCAATCAATCCGAATCTACCACAAGCTTTCGTTACACTGGGCCATTCCCCGAGAGGTTTGATTTCAGATCGGACGATTGGCAGCGATGGTTGAAGAGATTCGAACGGTACAGGATCTCTTCGGGCCTAATCAAGGAGCCTGAAGAAGTCCAAGTTAGCTGCCTTATGGGGCTTTTAGGAGATGAAGGTGAGGACATTCTGTGTTCTTTTAATGTGCCTGAAGAAGACGTCACCTACGAATTTCTAGTAGATCGGTTTTCGAATTACTTTGAAAAGAAGATTAACATCATTTTCGAGCGTACCCGTTTTCGTAGTTGTTACCAGCAAGAAGGAGAGTCGTTCGATTCCTTTCTAACGAGACTCCACCAACTCGTCAAGTTTTGTAGCTACGGCATTCTGAAAGAAGAAATGATTCGTGATCAAATTGTATTGGGCTTGCACGATTCTAAGCTTTCTGAACACTTACAGTTAGATAGCGCCCTCACGTTGTCGTCGGCAATACAAAAAGCCAAACAGTCAGAGATGGTCAAGAACCAACAGTCGGTAGTACGTGGTGATCGGATAGTTGCACAGTTGTCGAACGTCAGACAGAAACCAGGTGATCGCTCTGGTTCACAGTCCCGAGGCGGGAGTTGCTACCGCTGCGGACGACCAGGTTTTCATGTTAGAGAAAATTGTCCGGCTGGCAAGGTGAAATGTAATTTTTGTAAGTTGGAGGGCCACTTCGAAGCCTACTGTCTCAAGAAGAAACGTCTTGCTACAACCGAAGTTTTACTGGAGAAAGAGGAGGTTGACCCTATTCAGATTGGTACTGCTGCAATACATATCGACCACCTTTCAGGTACATCGTTTTCGCCACCTTACATAGTTCCAATACGTCTTAATAGGCATCTAGTCTCATTCAAACTCGATACAGGGGCAGATGCTACCTGTGTGCCTCCATCAGTTCTCAGAATAATCGGTTTCCAACCTGCTACATTACTGCCATACCGAGGTAGGATAAATCATGCTGGGCGGGGTTCACTAACTTGCCTGGGTACATTCACTGCAGCTCTTTCTTATGGGCAAACTACGATACAGGATCAAATCTTTGTCATAAAGGAACTCTCCTCCCCTCTTCTTGGTAGGACATCAATAGAAGGATTGAAGCTATTGTCGGTAAACACAGTTTCTTCTAAGGTACTAGAGCTCAAAGTGGAAGATGAATACTTAGAGTTGTTTCAACCACTTCCTGGGGAGATGTCAGGGAGCCCCTACAAGATCAAGTTGAATCCGGAGTCAATACCTTACGCCATTTCAGCTCCACGCCGCGTTCCTTTAGCACTGTTGTCATTGGTCAAAGACGAGCTTAAACGAATGGAGGCTAATAATATAATTACGCAAGTCACTGATGGTACAGAGTGGTGTGCCCCAATCGTTGTTGTAGGGAAGAAAGATGGGTCAATACGTCTATGCGTAGACTACACCGAATTGAATAAATTTGTAGTTAGGGAGCGCCTCGTGCTTCCTTCCACAGAGGATACGTTAGCCAGAGTCAGGGGGACTAAAATTTTTTCCAAGCTCGACGCCAGAATGGGGTTTTGGCAGGTTCCACTGGACGAGGAGTCCCAAAAGTTAACAACCTTCATTACGCCTTTCGGCAGATATTACTTCCGCCGCTTACCATTTGGCATTTGTTCAGCCCCAGAACATTTTCAAAGACGTATTTGTCAAGCTCTCGAAGGGCTCGATGGATGCGCTAATCTAATGGATGACGTACTGGTTTTCGGGTCTAACCCCGAAGAGCATGACAAGAACCTAAAAAACGTTCTGGACAGATTCAGAATGTACAATGTTACCTTGAATCGGGAAAAATGTCTATTTCGCGTGTCATCAGTGGTGTTTCTTGGACACTTGATTTCGGCAGGAGGTATTGCTCCTGATCCAAAGAAAACGGAGGCAATCATGAACATGCCTCCCCCAAAGGACGTCAAGGAGCTGCGTCGTTTCTTTGGAATGTACAACTACCTATCCAGATTTGTTAAGGACGCCGCACATTTATCCAGACCTCTTCGAGAACTACTTCAATCCAAAACGGTATATTTGTGGTCAGACACTCATAATCAAGCTTTCAACAACATGAAGTCTGCTATGTCTTCTGCTCCTATTCTACAACAGTTCGATTCAAACGCTTCTCTTCGTGTCTCTGCAGACAGTTCCTCCTACGCTGTTGGTGGTCTATTGGAGCAATCGGTCCAGGGACAATATCGTCCAGTAATGTATATTTCACGAGTTTTAACCAACGCGGAGCGGGGTTATGCACAAATTGAAAAGGAGGCCCTTGCATTGACCTGGGCTTGTGAACGGTTTTCTTTGTACCTTTTAGGCAGACACTTTCTTCTCCAGACTGATCATAAGCCACTTGTTTCTTTGTTCGGTTCAAAGCCAGTGGCAGAGTTGACTCCACGCTTACAGCGCCTTCGTCTGCGCCTTATGGGTTTCGATTACACACTGAAGCATGTTGCAGGGAAAGACTTTTACGTTCCAGACGTACTGTCTCGGGCCACGGACGCAAGCCTTGACGACGGTGACTGGGAACTTTCTGAAGTTATACAGCAAAATGATGACCTGATGTTCAACAAACTCCCTTTTTCAGACGTTCTGCATAACCTTATCAAGGAGCATTACATGAAGGACCCTCTCCTGCAGAGTGTGATTGAGAAGTTGGCTGGGGATTGGGAGGGGGAGGACGACCCTCGCCTTGGTCAGTTTCATAAGGTTCGACATCTGTTGACTTCACATGGAGGCTTGCTCTTGTATGGCACAAGAATCGTTGTACCTCAGGGCTTGAGGGCTCTGATGTTGGACAAGCTCCATTCCAGCCATTTAGGGGTTGGAAAATGTCGAAAATTGGCTCAAGACACGGTTTGGTGGCCAGGCATCAATGCAGACATCGAACAGAAGGTCAGAGATTGCTTCGCTTGTGCAAAATACAGGTCAGACCAATCAGACCCGTTACTTCCAACAGAACTGCCCCCTCTTCCATGGTCTACAGTTGGGCTAGATTTCTTAAAAGCAAAAGGAGAGTTGTACCTCGTGCTCCAGGACTACTACTCAAGATTTCTCGAAATTCATCCAATACGAAATAACCAGGCTCCAACGGTCATCAAAGTATTGGGGGAAATTTTTGCAAGGCACGGTGTACCCCATAAACTGCGAAGCGACAATGGTCCTCCGTTTAACAGTAATGTATTTGCAAATTTTGCCAAACAGTACAGTTTTGAACTTCTTACCAGCAGTCCTACGTATCCAAAGTCCAACGGATTGGCCGAGTCAGCCGTGAAGACAGCCAAACGTCTACTTCTGAAGTGCTCAGATTGGTTGGAGGGGCTTCTGCTCTACAACGCTACCTCCCTTGAAAATGGGTATTCTCCATCCGAATTGCTAATGGGGCGGAAGCTTCGCACGACGGTACCAGTGCTGCCGGAATCGTTGAAACCGTGTCCTGTGAGGGAAGAAGCCCTACGAGACAGGGAGCATCGGATGCGGGAGAGGTCTAGAATGTGGCATGACAGACGGCATCGTGCCAATGCGGAGCGCCCAGACCTGGAGCCAGGGCAGAGAGTATGGATTCGGAACATGAAGATGAAGGGAAAGGTGGTGAAGAAACTGGACCAGCCAAGGTCCTATTTAGTAGAAACGGAGAGAGGCGGTAGAATCCAGCGGAATCAGTTCCATTTGGCACCTTTCAGGGAACAGCCGTAAGAGGGGAAGATGTGCCATACTCCAGTCGTCATATGGGCGTATTTTAGTTGCTAGTTAATTTGTTGTGGCAGCAATAAATATTCATTCCACCTTCGTATTCAGCTACGACCGGTGTACTTTATTTCGTACATATCTTAACATATCTGAAACTCATTTTACGAAGGAGACATTTTTCAAAATTAAAGGCTACATGTGCTACCATGCTCTACACCCGAGCAATCTGGCGCGGGGTGGTGGCGCAGTACTTGTAAAGGAAATCATTCAACATCATGAATCTACCAGAATTGAAATCGAAAAGTTCCAGATCAGCGGCATAAAAATTCGGACACCCATCTACTCACTGGAAGTGGCGAGTATCTACAACCCACCCAGGCACACCATCACGCAGGAGGACTATGAAGACATCTTCAACCAACTTGATAATCGCTTCATCTTGGGAGGAGACTTCAATGCCAAGCACACCAGATGGGGCTCACGCCTCTGTACTACTAAAGGCTTCGCCCTTAATAGAGCTATTTCCAGACTTGACTGCGAGCCGTATTCAACAGGGAAGCCGACCTACTGGCCAACTGATCCAGAAAAAATACCAGACCTGGTGGACTTTTTCATAGCTCGTAACCTCTCAGCTAATTACTTGCTGGTTGAGGAAAATGATGATCTTAGTTCTGATCACTCACCAATTGTCATCACCTTGAGTGAGCACATTATCCAAAAATCCTTCAACCCAGTCCTTACCAACAACAAAACTGATTGGGCACAGTTCTGCATCAGCGAGGCTAAGGGAAATAATAAAAGATATCGACGATGAAAACACTCGACTGTACCTTAGCGAGCTCACCTATGATTATCATACTGATTACTCCCTTTGGAAGGCAACTAAGTACCTCAAAAGGCCTCGCATTCATGCTCCTGCAGTGAGAAAACCTGATGGAGAATGGTCTCGTGACAACCAATCTAAAGCTGATGCATTTGCTGAGCATCTTGCAAACATCTTCACACCTAATCCTGCTTCACCAGATGAAGAACCACTGGACGACATTCCAGAACAACAACCCCTAATGGATATACCTCCTGTCAAAGTACGGGAGGTAGTCAGAATAATTAAGCAGGAAATAAATCCTAAAAAGGCTCCTGGATATGATCTCATAACTGGCCAGATAATGAAACACCTCCCAAGAAAAGCGATTGTAAAAATTACTCAAATTATTAACTCAGCCATCTTTCAACGTTACGTTCCTCAGTTGTGGAACATTGCCGAGGTAATTATGATCCCAAAACCAGGAAAACCAACAGACCAGCTAACATCCTACAGGCCCCTTTCATTGCTGCCAGTAATATCCAAGCTGTTTGAAAAGCTTATCAATAAACGGTTGCTACAGATAATCACAATACGCAAGCTGCTGCCGGAACACCAATTTGGTTGTCACTTGACCCCACAAAACAGCAGATGAACCGTTGTAGCTTACCAGTACCAAAATTTTTAGTTTTTAGGTAGGACAAAATACTGTCGGCAATCCCGCTACCAGTGCCGTTTTGTGGGGTCAAGTGACTTATATGCTCTTCTTATTTCTCTTTTCGATAGTATTTGTTGCCAACTTTTTCCTGATATATAGTTTTATCTTTTCGCCCGTCAAAGTATATGCCATGTACATTTGTGTTATGTTCTTCTTTTTGTGAACTGTTGCGAACTTTTTGTTTTTCTCGAAGAACCTCATTTTTATCTACTAAACGTGACAAATCTTTTTCGGTAACTGTACCTAGATCCTGTAAAACACACGAGGCGATTGCAGCCATCGCCCTACTCGACACCCCATTACTTTCGCTAGCTAATGCAGTTGCAGAAAGTTTAATTCTCATCTACCATGGTTTAATTGCACTCTTACTACAACTTGGGATATTCTCTTCTGTAATATCAACTTGGGCATTACAACAAGAAGCTGCACCCGCGACATATCGACGCCGGTACACAACGCTAGCTCACTGCTCGCTGCTCTAAGTGCTCGCACCTTACATCTCACTCACTTTCCATCCAATTCGTTTTGTTGTTTGTTTTAATGTGATACTACATAACTCATTAATTTAGTAGTAAATTAATATAATTGCCAACATAGTATAATATAATTAGATAGTATAATTAGACAATCATTATAAAACAATTTGGTCTATAAAATTGTATTTTTTCGTAATTTTAGGCAAATTCTGAGCTTTTGCGCGAACTATAAACAACACACCAGGGTGAAAATAATTTTTTTTTCGCAACTAAATACTTCGTTCTTTAATTTAATCACTAATGGAAAGTAAAAAAACCCCAACCACATCGTTAAACAATTTTTGGAAAATTCCAGTTTTTTAACATTTTTTTACAACTTTAGGCCTTTTGCGCGAACTAAAGATCGCTACTTAGAATTTTTTTATTATTTTTCCCGAACTCAGGACACCATCCTCCGTATTTTGAGGGGTAATGGGATTCTGAAATCCAAAAATCGTATTTTTCGGCCCACCCTAGTGTTCAGGCATCTTCCTGGACGTAGCCCAAGCGTTCGATAAGGTCTGGCACGAGGGCCTTAAATATAAACTGAAGAAGATGTTACCATATCAGTACGTCGAGCTGCTCGGTTCTTATCTTTCAGAGAGGTATTTCCGTATCAAACAGGATGATGCTTACTCTAAGCTCATGAAAATAAACGCAGGTGTACCACAAGGTAGTGTATTAGGCCCACTCCTATACCTCCTGTACACATGCGATTTACCAGAGTTCCCAGGAAACGTCACAGCTACGTTTGCTGACGACACTGCAATCCTGGCAGTTGGAGACAGCAATGATGAATCGATCAGCAAACTCAACAAATCTATCTCCAAAATCAGTCATTGGACGTCCACATGGAGGATAAGGTTAAATGAGGCAAAGTCGGTGCATGTTGATTTCACTTTACCTCAACAACGTGGCAATTCCCTACGCGAATAAAGCCAAATACCTGGGCATGACGCTTGACGCCAAGCTCAGGTGGAAAGAACATGTGAAAAAGAAGAAGGCCGAACTGGTGATAAAACTTAGAAAAATGTACTGGCTTATTGGCAGGCAATCCTCCATGACCATTGGTAACAAGCTGCTTCTGTACAATCAAGTGCTTAAGCCAGTTTGGACGTATGGAGCACAGTTGTGGGGCTGTACAGCTCCAACCAATAGACTGATTATCCAGCGTTTTCAGAATACCGTACTACGATGCATCACTGATGCACCTTGGTACTTTAGAAATGATGCTCTTCACCGCGAACTGGAAGTGGACAGCATAGACGAAATAATCAAACAGAGGGCTACCGCTCATCTAGCCAGACTACGAGGTCATGTCAACGAAGAAGCTGTGAAGCTACTTGATGTGCAAGACCTAACTAGGCGCCTTAAGCGCACAAAACCACATGAACTTGTGTAGGAAGTGAATGTGCTGAACCTCAGAAGGACATGGACTGGAGTAAGGATCTTGAGTCCCAATAATTATGTAGAGAATTTAAGTCAGAATAATATTGTTAATAAGTTATTACTTGGTGCAATAAAAAATTATGGGAAAAAAAACATGTATTGTATCTACCGTTTAGCACGAAAGAAGAGTTTATTTATTTATTTATGTAATACGGGACAAGCCCAATTGACATAGAGAGAGATAATTGTGATAATGATAAATATAATAACAAGATAAATATGATAATGGATAAAAATAATATGAAATAACCAATAGCGATAATGGGAACAGACAGCCTAGAAGACGCGAGAGAACATTGAAAGAATAAAGGGACACTACCCACCATTTGAGGCACAGCCTACAACACACTGCACAGCAACACCAAGCGCGACCATCACATCAGCTCGGCACCACGGCCAACACACTTTCTTTTTATAAAATGTAAAGAGTCGAAGAATTCGAGGTCCTCAATGTCCAGGGCCAAGCGATTTGCGTGGCGAGGAAGCCGGGAAAGGGGTCGACGTAGCAGGTAATTGTTCGCGCTGAAGTAGACGGAGAATGCGGGGTCAGTGTGGCATACTGGGGGACTCCAAATCCGATCTTGGCTCGCAATGCAGAATATTCACATAAATGCACATATTCCCTGGTGTTCCTCTTCAGGAACCCCAGTGCCCGCAAAAAGTTCCAGGCGATTTGAACTCAAGTGTCTATAAGTCTTCGAGAAAAAACAAATTGTTGAAGCTGCCGCGAGCTGGGAAAAGATGAAAAATTTAGCCGATAGATTTCGCGTTCGACTTTCTACGATGACACCCCTTAAGAAAAAAAGATGAGCTAGAAGCCTCATCATCAGTACTCAAGTGGAAAAGACTAAGATCATTGGAGTACCCTCAACTTGAACATTGTTTCCTCGAATGGTTTATTCGATATTGGTTAAAACTAGTTCCCATTTGAGGCCCTCGGTAGAGGGAAAAAGCGATCTTTTTGCGGAAAAATTCGGAATGAGCGGCTATGAGGCTGGTAGTGTTAGGTTGGACAAAATCAGATACAGAACTGCATCAAGTTCCATAAAACTTGTGGTGAGAGTGAGGATGTTGGACAAGGAGTGTGCAACGATTGGAAAGAGAAATTGGCGGAGATAATTTGTTCTTATCAACCAAAAAATTTATTCAATCCCAAAACTGGCTTATCCTGCACACACATCCCTGACCGTACCATGAATTTCAAATCAGACAAGTGCCACGGTGAAAAAAAAAAAAAAAAAGCAAAGGACGAATATCTCAACTTTTGTGTGAAATGTAGATGGATCAGAGAAACCTAAACCAACTATTGAAATACATACTATGAAAAGTGTAATTTCTATTGAAAATGCACAACCTTCTAAAATTAGTATTTTTCCTTCTCTTCCTTCCATACACAATTCGTTGCCTCCGTAATTCGTTACCTCCTACGAGACAGTTCCTGAGGAAATAACGCAAAAAGTAGCCAGACGCCTGAAATTGGTTCCAGAAAATGTAAATAATTTATCGAAAATGACGACGTTTGAATATGACATCAACAAGTAAGGGGCTTAAATCTTAGGTAACGAGGCTAGAGGAAATGAAAAAAAAATTGGGACTTCACGGGTTTCTTTTTAATTTTTCTGTAAATACTCTCTGAAGAAATATCGAAAAAAGTAGCTCAGTCAGTTCCAGAAAAAGTAGATAATGAGCCCACCCGCTTAGAAATATGTGCAGTAGTTTTCCAATAGGTATACTTTCGCCGAACAAGCACACACGTACAAACTTATTTTAATGTATTATATTTGTAATTATTCATTAGATAAGTTTTGTGGGTTACTGTTTTTCCATAGGTAATTTGTGGGACCCTTGAACATTTTGTTTGATGGAGAAAATATTTTGAAATTTGGTAGGTACGATTTCACAACATCGATGAAATGAATTGAGGAATATTAGGCGGTAAAACGTAGGCCCCGTCGACCCCAATTATCCAAATTAGGCTGTAAACATGACAACGGTGACAACGCGGGAGGGAACGAGGTGATTTATTCCGTCTGCGGACGTCAGCCGCAGATCAGGTCGCTGCACTAATTGTCAAACTATCGCTGATATTTGCATAGCTCGTCGAGGCAACTTCCCTCCCGCTGGTTGCAGTTCCAACCTAATGTCGCCCCTTCTGATACGCCGCCATTTGACTTGCAACGTACCGTACCTCCCCACCAGATCACAGAGGGATGGGGTAATGACTTACACATCAGTTTTCAACGAAGGGTAAGGAAAATAATACTATGTATACATGGGAAACCGACTCCGATAAGAAAATGAAGTATATCTAGAAGTAACCACGGTTTAATTTCTATATGTGACAGAAATTCTACGATGGGCCTACCACTGTTGGTCTCCATGCGGTTCACCCTGCAAGTTCAAATATTAAGGGAATGACATTTTGACTCGAGCAGTACCTACTTCTGACTCGGGCGGTAGTTATGGTGGTTTCTACGCAGGACAGTCAATGTATGATTCTATTACGAGCTGTTGTGTTGTCAGGGAGTTCCGCGGCCTATCTTGTTATAATTCAAAGTTATTTCTCATTACTCATTTTAAATACAGTGTTAATTCGTTTTTGACGAGTGTTTGATATTTGTTCGACCCCTTTGTTCGCATATATATTGATGGTTGGTGGTAAGATAAGATCAGATAAGAAACATGCTTCATTATTTGACCCGTATCACAACTTGTTGTCGGGTCCACGGAAAGGAAGCGAGCGTCCAGTGTAGCCTCCACCTCGCTCAAGGCTGCCTTCCCCGTGAAATTGAAGATGACAGGAGTTTTCTTAGGAAGCAGGGAACTCCACAAAATTTAGTCCGGACAAAGCTGCGCTAGAAAGCAATTCGCTGTTGTTTCCTATCACATCCACGACTCCTAAGACGAATAGCCTCGTCGTAATAACCAGTGCTCGAAACAGTCCCCCTCTCGTTCGGAACAAGCTGTCGCCCCCTCGTTCTCCACGT
The DNA here is from genome assembly GCA_031894815.1 of Creontiades dilutus. NCBI lineage: Eukaryota > Metazoa > Arthropoda > Insecta > Hemiptera > Miridae > Creontiades > Creontiades dilutus. The sequence goes on along the minus strand of JAVIWC010002658.1, from coordinate 16,297 downwards.
AAGGTACTATATGAGGAGAGACTTTAGTTTAGGGTTAGTTAACAAATTACTAGGATTAGGATAATGACTGTAAGTCCCTCTGTCGGAGAGTGATCAAATTCAATGTACATACTAATACTAAACAATAGGCTGAACCAATACACAGAGATAATTATACACAAAGAAGCACATAACAAGATAGGCTGTATACAGGCTGTACCTGTATACAATTCAAAATGTGATAGTCGCTCCATATAATCAGCTATTATTCTCCGATCAGTTCAGATCACTACAATAACAATACACTAAGCTCGTCACCCATATAATGCCATTATGCAGCTGCACCATACGATCCCTGCTTAGAACCCATGAATCAAGGTAAGCACTCCTAAACCCTCCTAGCGCTGGGCAGACACCAAGAAAGTGGTACACACCGTCCTGCACCCGCATATTACACATAGAGCAGTCTTCCCTTCTGTTCGTGGGCGGGAGAAATTGATTTCTCTTCAAGATTTACTTTGGAAGAGCTGACCTGTGCGGAAACGTAAATTGTGCCAAATGAAGGACCACCGCGATTTCCAAGCAAAATTCGCCCTTCCCCCCACTCCCACCTCCTTCCACAACCTGGGCCTATGTATTAATTAAAACGTTATTCTGAACAAAGCCTTTGTTTTGAATAACTTTGAAAATGCATAGACTAGTTATTGTATCAAATTTCGTTATTACCGCCTCAACCCTATAGGACAGTACGCAAGCAAGTGGAGCTCCAGCCACTACTCGAAAGAGCTCTCTAGTTTACGGCCCATGCACCAAGGCTTTATTCCTAGGAAAGAAATGAATGAATGGAAAGTAGGTAGGGCGGTAAGAAAGAATAGAGAAACCCCCTTAATAACGGGGAAGAGCAATTTTTTTTAATGTTGCGGTCTTCTCTCAGGAGGGGGAAAAAAGAAGCGTGTAAAAGGAATCCCCGAGGGTGTTTCTCAACCATTAGAGCAACCTTCCTCATTTTCTCAATGGGACTAATTGCGGACGAAAGGAAATAGGTCAGGCTCGTCCTGAGTTCTAAATAGTCAAGCCCTCAAGGTCGCGAGACCTTCGCCCGAGAGAATAGATGAGAGAGAATGACTACAAAAGGCGAACCGACGAGAAAGGGGGTAACACAGCTGGCAGCTCCTAGCGCGAACTCTGAAGACCCGACCACAGAAATACGTAGCCGTCTTTTTACCTGTGCTCCCCTGGCAAGGGCAAACCTCGAATCAAGTTCTTTTCTCTGTTTCCTAGACCATTCTTCGTGATTCCTTCGTCCAAGAATAAGATTTCTTCTCTTATCATTAAAACCTTGTACTGAATGAAAGCGGATTTAGCTGTGTTCGTGCTAAAGAGCTGTGTCGTCCTAACGAGAAGCTAACACTATCCGTTGATTTTAACAAAAGCTGAGTAACTGTGCACGTAACATACGCATTAAGACGCTGAGCAGAACTCATGCAATAGGTCTGTTGTTAGCTCTCTGACAGTATCTTGTATGTGAAACCAAACGCGTATTTCTTACAAACTGTCTTATAAACTCAAACCAAACGCGTACTTTCTTACATTCATTACAATGAAATAGCTCTTGATATTAAAAACGCTGCCTACTATAAGATACGGGTTTATTATTTCTCTTTATAACAATGAGTTATTGATCGTGTCATTACGAGGTTTTGCAGGGTCCCTTTTAGGTTCAGAAATCGTGGTTTTAGCGTGAAATCGCTAAGGGAGAATTTCTAAATCTAAAATCTATCGATTTCACGTCCAAAATTATTGGGAAATGACCCCCCACTAGTCTATGCCAGTAAAACAAACTAAAAAGTTTTTGGGCAGTTTGGAACCAAAGCATCTATGCCTGTAAGACCATCTAGCTAGACCAACAGTTGGTCCAGCTAGAAGGTATTACAGGCATACATGGTCTTACAGTTACTGTACCTCATGTGCGAAATAATAAACTTTTTACATTAATTCAAAGATCTTTTAGGTACATTACACATTTGGAATATATTTTCCTTGAACGTAATATGCCGTATATAGAATTTGGTTGGTTCGGGAGAGAGAAGGGGTAATAAAATGTCTCGGAATCAACCTCTCAATAGATACATCTAATTTTTAGTAAAATGCCGACAACCGCCTTTTTATAGCTCGGTTCATTGCCAAAATATGATTTTTTGAAAGAATGATTTTTGGAATGATATTTTCTCGCTCAAGACCTGGTTTCCCGTTCACTACCTTATATTGCCTCTGAAGTGTAGAAGAAAGTGGAACTATTGAGACCCCATGACCGTGCTGATTTTCAGGGTATTATGGATAAAAGTCCATTTTTACCAATGACCAATGGTAAGGAATATGAAGTCCTCCAACAGTATGAAAAAGACTTTACAAAGTCTTCCAAGGGGGCGTGCTCAGTTTATAAAGGACTCCCTTTTTCAAGTATACAGATTTGTATTTCCTAATAAAATATCTATTCAAGAATATTCTCTCTTGTTTCTAATGTTGTCTAGTTGTGAATAATGATCAAGACATTATTTCGACGAAAATAGATTGTTCCACCGGTGCTCATGCATTCCAACAGTTTCCCAGTAGGTTACAACAAGAATATACACAAGTATATTCAAAGATTGGGCTTCTAACATGTTGAATAAACAGCTGATAGTGTACAACAGGCTGATGATGAAAAGTGAAAACCATTACGCAAGAATTTCAGACGTGACCTTGTGTAAAGGGTAAAAAAACAACTCCCAAGCGAGGTAACCTCCACTAAAAAGAACCCACCTAAAGAAAAAAAAGTGCATCCCCATACCACCAAAAAGTGTGATTCGTGACCGTGTAGACCTGATGATACTGATCGTCAACGGTGCGAATTTCCAATCTGTGGTTAAAAAAAAAAAAACCTCTGCCAGGTGCACAAAATGTAATGTGCATTTGTGCAAACTTTCTGTGAGAAATTGTTTTTACAATTTTCGCCACTGATCAAATTTGTACTTTTTAGTACCTTTAGTACTTTAGTAATTTCTACAAATTTGTACTTTTAACTAATTTGTATGATTGGAATAATAAACATAGGTACTCTTATTTGTCTTTAAAAACTGTTTTATTGAATCTAATACCTCAAAATTTACCGCTAAGGAAATGTTTTCAAAACGTCCCCTTATTGCGGTGTTCCTTCTGAGGAACAAACGAATTGGGAGTTTTTCCAATAACCAGGGCACAAAATAACATCATCTTTATTCTGGTCTGATATTTGCTTTGAGACCCTCAACAAATTGCATTGTATTCCATCCCTACTCAAATTGTCACCGTCCATTGGGGCCCATTCTTCGGCTGGGTGTTAGTGGGTCAGGTCGCCGAAGCGCCGCTGCAGCCCGTAATTAGCTCATATAGCGCGATTAGCATTGATCCTGGATGACAATCAGAGGCAGGAACCAGAGGATAACAACCCGCTGATCACCTCGTTATCAGATGTCCTACAACACCCGCCCTACGCCAGCCCGAATCATCTCAATGGATCCGGCGAGGGAATTAGCACGTGAATACCAGCAATCGGGGCAGCGGCAACGTCCCGGCTATTCGGACAATGCCGTCTTCGATTCGCCGCCCCCTCATCACAGCACCACCAGCGCTTCCTAACTATCCTTTCAAGTTGGGATGCGGCCTCTCCTACTTGAGACAGCGGAATAATAACTGATCCGTCCGATAGATCAATATACCAACATAAGATCACTACGAGATAGCCACAGTGAAAATCGTTAACCCACCTTAACCTTCCGATAGTCGTGAGTTTCATTTCGGAAAAAATCACCGATCACTTCCGGCCTTCATTGACGCTGTCTTCTTCTGCATAACGGTAGGTTGTACTATCTACGTTATTTTTTCACAAATGCATCAAGAGGAGGAAAGACCTTGCTATCTAGAAAAGCGAACCCGGATAAAACGTTTCTTTTGCCAGGAATGATCAAAATATATTTGCTTATAACATTCAAGATTAGATTCGTCAAATACCATCAAAATCTAATAACGAACTGGCAACCCCTGTCGTCAGCAAGATAGAGACAAGTCTGTGAGGAGCCAAGTGACAGAAGTCGTGTAAAATGTGTTCAAGTATTTCACGAGAAAGAAGAAAAACGAGAAAGCGAAGTACCAACGACGTTCGCAATGTGACGAGTAAAGCGAAACGGGTCTCGGCCCGAAAATTCAGCAGTATTGTGCAGGAAGTTGAATGCCAACTTCATTAGATCACGTATGATGTTTGTTTAATACACCAACCAGGCTACACTGAACAAAAAGGTGGTCGCCACTGATAAATCCACAGATGCTGCTATACGAAATAAGTTATATGAATTTGACTATGCTCAGAAAAGTGGTATTTGGCGAAAATACTTGGTGCAGCTCTGACGCGTGAAGGAGTAATCGAGTGTGGTGATATACAACGCGAAATATCATTGTGCGCAAAGTAACAGATCCACCTAATCATCCGATCCAGAAGCGAGAAGAGGTCACTCAACACCCTCAAGTAATGACAACGAGTAGCTACAAGAGAAGGGAAACCAAAGAGACGGAACGTTTCCTTCTCATTCCGGATCCATCTTCCGACGGTGAATCTTCTCCCTGCAAATTTTTAACTAATTGGCATCGCCCTAGCTCGTTACCGCATCGTCATTCATTTAACGTTTCCTCTCTCAATTCAACGTCCTTTGACTTAATTATTGAATTACCCAACAAGTTGCACATACCTCGAAGACGAGTGTATCTCCAACCATTGTTCTAACCAATAGAAGGTTATACGAATCAGGTGTGGGTTCATTTAAGTTAATACCTAGTGCGAGACAATTAATCATCAACTAATTCTCTCGTTACAGGTTGAATGAGAGAGTAATTCCGAGAAAGAAAAAAAATACTTGAATTACCATTGAATTAATGATCAATTCAATAATCAATAATTGATAAATTAATGAATAATTGAGGAATGAATTATCAATTCAACGCTATTTGAATGTTGTCCATAGGTAAATGTACGACAAATAAAACTGTTGTCTGTTGTTTATACAATTTGTTTCCAATCTTCACCGTACCTATGTACGTTACCTATAAATCTTCTCAAAGTTTTATCCATTCTCAGCAAAATCGAACTATGACAGGTAAGTACCTGGGGGATTCATCACAGTATCATTATAATTGTTTTTTTATGAAGAAAGAATACAGTTTCCACGATTGCTGTTTTTTCTACTTGAAGTTAGGTAGATAAGTAGGAACCGGTGGCTTGCATAACTTTCATTTTTAGCTTTGTGCAGCAAATTAATTTGTAGTCAATTCTTAAAGGGTGGGAGTTAAAGTCGCCATTACTTATAATCTTCACCACATTCATTATTATAATTCGTTATGTATCTAGTTACAAACGTCTCATTATCCATTTCGTTTCTAAGTGAATAGGATTACTGGAAGAATCGTTGCGGCTGGACAGAAGAAAACAAAAAAATGAATGAAAAATCAATATTGGTTTGTAATTTGAGCTTATAAAGTCGATGAAAAAACACTTACGTAGTGATTCTCAATTCAAATGAGAACTTTTGATGTGGGAGAGTTATTTTCCTTATTTCGTGTGTGTGTTATATAAATGTACAATATTCAGCGCTCCTCGCCTGCCCTTGGCACATTCAATATTTGACGAGTACATCAAAAGGGTTAATATCGTGTTGATGTTTCCATTATGGAAAACAACCGGAAAAAGCTCCGATTTTCCGACATCAAAACGCATTTGACGAGGCGATGACGTTCGCTTTTCCTTTTTCCGTCCCGTCTCCGTGAAACATGCACAACGCGAGTTTGAAGGACGTTTTACCGTCCGCTTTTCAGTTTGGAGTGCGCCGGCCTTGAATAAATAATTCCACCGCCGCCCTCATCAGCCGCATCACGGTCTCACCGCCTCCCCGGTTGTCTCACCCCCTTTCTCTGATCCCCGCTGTATCTCCTTCGCGGCTCCATCCCTTAGGCAGCTTGACCTGGATTTCCGAGTTGATTCCCCTGTTCACTGTACAGTGGGATATAAGAACCAGCTATTATTACAGACGACAACTCTGTCATTTATACAGAGTGTCAAGAATGAGAGGGATCCCAAACTCCTGGAAACTATACTGCAACCAACTTGACTAAAATTAAAGCAAACATATCATATTGGTACCTGATTAAAGATATTATTAATAAAAATGAAGTATAAAACATATTACTAATATTATTGATACCCTTCCCCCAGCCCTATATTTCGATAACCGTTTTCCTAACTGTGTCCTATCCTCATGCTTGCCGAATTTTCAAAGTAAAAGTCGGTAATAAAAATGAAGCTACTGTAATGTTTAAAAAGCTACTAAGTTTAAAAATGTCCAAGGACTGTTCCTATTTTGACTACTTAGCCTAGCACCATTGTATTTTAACGTATATAAGTAGTCTATATATAGGACAACTAAATTGGGTAGTGAATCTTACAAATTAGTAGTCAGAAAAAATAGTTTAGAAATCCAACTAATAATTACTTAGTGAGTACTTGAGACAGTAGTTAACTACAGAACGTGGTGGAATTCCGACTTGAATACAGTGGGTCAGTAGAACCAACAACTATTACAGACCTCAAGCCTCTCATTTATGGATTAGAGTCATTGAATCTGAATGCCAAACCTTAAGCGGCCCACACACTATCCAACCGTCGGCCGAGAATCGGTGGTGGGGGGTGCCGAAAGACGACCCCCTCTCCGCACTCGCACCTGAGTTGGACGGTGTGTGGAAGGGACCCAACCGTCGGGCCCGTTGGATGACTAGAACCACCCGACATCAAGCGGTCGGGTTCCCCCACCTTCAGTCCCGATTGTCGGCCGTCGGTTGGATAGTGTGTGGGCCGCTTTACGAAACGGACAGACTGGACGAATGCTCGATGCGTAGCATGCACGAGCAAGAAGGCGTTTATAATTTAATTTGCAGGTGCCAAATTCTGTCTGAATTTAGATTTGCGGCTTTTGGCTGCCACATTTTATCACGAAACGAAGCGATTGCCATCCACAACGGTACGGATTGGATAAAGTTAGAGCAATTTCGTGAGCCAGCCTGGCGGTATCGCTCCTTCCTCATCAAGGAATTTAATTTTTGAACCTTCAAAATTTGTGATGAACCTCAATTTTGTTTAATTTTTCCATCTAAAGAAGGATAATGTAATTTTGTTCATTTTAATTTTTTTTATTTTTTCAAATCGTACAAAAAAGAACAACAATAGAAAAAGGCCCAATCTTCCGGCAAACGGAACATCCACGCCGTATTGTTTTTTTTTTTTTTAACCGTAGAACTGTTTATCAAATTATTGAAGTACATTAATGAACTTTTCTTCTTCTTCTTCTCTCATTTATACCGAGTATGATGAATGCGAGCGATCCCTAACACCAGAGATCAATAAGTACTCCATTGATTGACCATTTCAACTAAAATTTAATTAAACGTCACATTAATATCGACGAATAACATCATTATTGATGGCTACTGCTCTAGGTCGTTTTTAAGTTACTCACTTTAACGGTAGTTTTACTGGACCAAATTTTACTTTAGAAACTCTTCTCAAAAATGAAACGTGACAAGATCAAAAATGACACCACTCGGGTTGCTGTACAATCATCAGCTCGCTCACCATTCAAAAACCCTCATCTCGTTGTAACGAAAAAAGTTGAATTCTTTAAATAATTAATTCTACGCAACATGAACGAGTTTCAAGCTTGTGCAGTGGATAAATTCGTACCTTTCAACACCGTCAAATTTGCTCGAAGCTGTGGACCCAACGCAGTCTATCATACTGCGTTCCAGTGACAAGGTGGAACCTACCATCTTTTGCTGTTCCACCTACCGTATATAGCTGTTCTTATTCTCTCGATGGATTAATCCATCTTGATCCGAGGATTTCTTCGTCTAAATTGGGAAAGAATTAAATTGATTTAATAGTATTTTATTTTCTAAATTTTACTTAGTATCTCGGAGGTAAAAGAAGAAACTCTTAGTATCTTCTAGTATAATATTAGTATATACTTTTACATTGTTATTTTGTTAATATGCAGATAAATGCTATGCACTTTCAGTGATGGCAAGTTAAAGTATGTCCATCTATCTTTCGATCCATTGCATAACGTCGTGAACAGAAAAGATTCGAGATTTTACGAGATTTCCATCCGTTTCTAGTCAATTCAATTCTTATTGTTGGGAGAAACACGGAAACCGAGGTAGCCCCCTCCCCCCTTCCAGACCACTGGTTGCCCCCTCTGCCACCAATGACCGCAAGCCCGGGGCCCTAATGGAGTTTTAATCTTGGACATGCTCCATTTGTTGTGCGGCCAGCGGGTTCAGGAAAAGGGGGGGATAACTCCCCTCGGGATTTATTAGTTCGGTCATTGAAAGCGGTGCACCGAACCCCGCGGCCCCAGATATTAATTGTTCTCTGTTTGTTAATTCCAACTTCCCCCTCCGCTTCCCGGGGAGAGCTAGAGAATTATGGGCGCTCGCTTCCTCGAGCAATCAACTTGTAGATCTTGGAGTTTAATATTTTGCGGGGGCTGCTCCTCATTCTACGCAATTTGCTGTGAAGGAAACGGGTCCTCATTTCTCACGTCGGCGTCATCGTTAATCACCTTAGGAAATTGATGAGCTCCATGTATACATTTTGATGTAAATTTATGCTAAATGGGAACAAATGACACGGCTGTACTCAATTAAAATAAGAGTTAAGTTGGCAAGGGAAATCTTTGTGGATACGATCTATCACAGAAGTCAAAATTACAAGTCTTGCCTCAAGATGAGAACTCAATCGAATTTTTAGGATATTCTTCTGAACCAAGGCTTCTTCAGTAAACGGAATACTATTAGAATAATTCTTATCATTATTGATCCAGCGGGACAACCCGAACATTTCAAAACAAGAGAAACGTACGCAGTGGGGATGTGAGAGGGGACAATCTCCTTGATCATCCAGGCGCTTTTCTTGGAGCCTACGGCTAGAATTCAGGAAACATGGAACGTGCAAAGGCATCGTACCCTCAGTGGTGTTTGTACAGTCACCATTATGAATCTGCTCACTGTGTAACATGAGTGTGCCCGAAGACCTGTACCACTTTTTGGCGATTTGCCCTATTCTTGTAGAGTTATGAGTGGCAAGTTTCGAAACGCCGCGCCTCCTCCGGGATAGATTAGTGAGCATTCTGAATGGCGTGAATTGGCTACCACTAGCTAAACTTTTAAACTGGGATAATGTTTTAAAGTTTCTCGTTGTGCTGATATTTTGCTGTATCTGATTTTTGTTGGTCCACTCTTATCGTTAGTGTTTCTGAACTTATTTTGTATCAGTTATGCTCCTAGGATAAGATAGCTTTATACAGCCCACCTCTCTTGGCAGAGGACAATACCGGGCATTAATGGACATTCCTTTCCACTTTCTGTAAGGAAAGTAAAATTGGACGATACCTTCCACTCAATTGGGGAAGTAAAAATTTACGCACCCACAACCCACACATCGCCCCAGATTTCTCTACCTCGGTTCATCGAACAAGGAAATGGCGAAGACTTGAAATGCAGGTATCATGTTCCACAGCAACTTGTACATTAAATGTACAGTCAATTTTCATCTAAACGATACTATTTATTCCATACACTACCTACATCATGATAAATTTTATCATTATGTAGGTAGTGTATGGAATAATAGTGTTGTTTAGATGAAAATTGACTCAGATGGAAAAGTAAAAATAGACGTTGCTGTTCACTAAAATCGGACTCTTCTTGGATGATTCCTTTTTTGTTCGATTCCATTGTAAATGTTGTTGTACAGAAAACCTAATCTAATTTTGAATCATATTTGAGATCATTCAAATGTAATTGTAGAATAGATTGAAGTGAAGTCGTAATTGTGATGAATCTTTTCATCTTCGCTGTTTTTTTGTTTTTTCCGGATTGATATATAATAGAAGTAAAGTTTTTACAAGAAAAAACACAATACTTCATACCCCGAAGTTCTTCACACAAAGTTTCCGCTACTTTATTTAAATTTAAAAGCCGTGTCGTCGAATACCAACGAGGAAATATCGTCAGCAACAGGCTTATCATCAGTTAAGTACCATGCGTAATATAAATAGATCAGTGATTTACTTAAAAGGGTAATTTCAATAGTTTTTAATCAGAAAACGATGCAACGAAATATGAATCATAAGTACGTACCTAATCCGAAAATTCACAAACCCGCCTTGGAGCTTTACTAACTAAACAACTGGAAATGTCCAAAACTGTACACGGTAGACCACAACCCATTTAAACTATTTGGCCGCTAGTAAATATTCAGTCATTTCTCTCCCTATTCTGTCCTGAATTTTTCGATTCCAAGATTGGCGTAGATGGAATCTGTAGCTTTGAGTGTCATTTAGGGAAAACTATTCGTACAGCATTATGGGCGGCCAATTCAATATCTACGGTAATCGAAGGAGGATTGGGGGTAATTCCTAAATCGACATGAATCTGACAAATAAGGGAACGCAACAACGGCTTCTTTTTTGCCTATAATAATAAAATGCACCAGAAGCAAGGGAAAGAAATTTGTATATCCCTGAATGGTCTGTAGTCGAAGTGATTGGGATCGCATTTGAACGTCTCATGACCGAACCAACTAACACCTTCCTGGCATAAAGTTCGCTGTGACTGTGATCGCTGAATCGATGACCTAACGGATTCCTAACCCATTCCCTCTAAAGTGAGGTGGCAGAATTGATTATTTTCCCCTTCAATCTATGATCACCAAAAGGGGCCCAGGTGGCAGATTCATGAACGGCGGAGAGTTGTTGACGGATCAAACGGCTACCGATTGATGCGGCTATTAATTTAATTTTCAGGGAAGGACAAAATGATTTGAAGTAAATAACTAATGCATTACTAATACAAATTTTAAAATATAAAAATTTCAGCAGCGATTCAAAGTGAACAGTAACTTTTTATTGTAAGAGTTACAAACGCTATCAACACTAATACAAAATTTACTTTTAAACGGCATTTCCGGGATCGATGATGCCCTGTTGGGCTTAGCTCTTTGCCTATAAGTTCACTCCTGATTCGAATCACCTCGTTAAAGTAATCTGTTAAACTTTCGATTCTCTGCACGAAAAATGGGAGATGAATCAGGTTGTTACAGAATTTCCATTGCGCTCCTCTGAGGACTATGCCTTGGACAGCATCTTCGCAGACGACTGGTGAACCCCTGTCGTGGTCGCATACTGATCCTACTTTCGCCCTGGTCCCCATACACATGGGCTTCCATGATTCATCGCTCTGATCACTATGATCGTCCTCGCAATCCACACCTTTGTCGCACAGCATCTTCATGCGTTGTGTGCATTCAGTCCAAGGCAGCAGGTACACTCTGTACTGCACCTTGTAGTCATAGTTGAGACGGTGAGTCGGAACATTGAGGGATTTAAGACCGAATGCCGCGACGTAACAAACCATTCGGTTTTTCTTCATCTTGTCAACATCTACCGGACGTACTCGGGAGTTCTTAAAATCGATAGAAATCGGCATGAATCCAATATACGGCACGATCGGCAGGATTGATTGCCTCATTTCCACCATCGCAACGTCCCATGGTATTTTCCCAGAACCGCACGATCCGTGAACATCCACCGAACTTATAGTTCGCATACCAGCACACCCTTGAGAATCGAAAGATGAGGAAGTTCGAGACAATGCGTGAGTCTCTTGTAATGACTGCGTAGCGAACATTACGACTCCGTCTTTTAACTTTTTCTTTAAAAGTAGCCCTCCCCTGCACGATGTGAACACGATCTTAGCAGTTATCAAATTTCCGACCGATACCGGAGTCGTCGGTCTTCCTAAACGTGGCCCGTTCCACAATTTGATGCTGACTATCCAATTGAACGCCAAACGTGCGCCGAAAAGGTGGCCCGTAAACTGAGCTCCGTTTTTCATGTCTTTCCAATCTTTAGATTGAGGATCAGGAATTGCTTGTTGAATCTCAGGCTCTGGAGCCCAAGGGTCCACGGGTGTTTTGGTTGAATGTGGATCATTATCGGAAAGCTGAAGCCCAATTACAGTGTTTCTACTGGTTTGGTCTAGTAGCGTAAAAACAATCATCACTGCTATCATATCACTGAATATCCTGCAGAATTAACTCATTAAAAAAACAATGCTCATTTCTGCACAAAGTTCCATAAAACTGTCTAGCACCACACTCCATTTAACGTATAAATTGGATTGGAAAATATGCCAAATTGACATTATCAGTTTTATTTGAACGAATTTACAATAAATATGACAACGAAGTGCATAAAAAGTTATGGTATCATGTTGATATATCAACTAGTGACTATGGCAACTTCGGTCATTCGCTATAGTTTTTTTCTTTTCTTCATTTGGCATTAGCAAGCAGCCATAGCCATGAAGCCTTTATTGCAAAATAACGACTGTATAAAATAACAACTTTATAAATTGTTACCTATTAATTTTTGTTGTTTTAAATGTTTGTATTGAGTGTTTTAATGAAAGTGCATAGTTCTTTGTACACGGATAACAGTTTGCAATGGATAATTTGTTCAAAATATAGTGGATTTTCCAAATGACGACCAACCGAAGTCAGCATGTGTTGTCTTGCCAGCCAGTTCCTTGGACAATCCATGAAGATGTGATTCAAAGTTTCATCTTCCCTGCCACAAGCGTCACAACTCGAAGAATCCCTGACCCCAATGCGATGCAGGTATGCCCCGCACAATCCGTGATTGGACCGTAACCTATTGATCGCCCGGATCTCCGGCCTGCTGAACTCGAACTGCGAGAACCATGGTTTTACAGACACTCGGGGGTTCATAAGACGATATTGGACTCCCACTGTTGCATCATCATATGTCTGTTGCCAATTTATTTTCAACTGTCTATAAGCACATACATACATATCACTGAACGGCAACCCCACGTCCAAGTTGAAACCGTTCCGCCGGGCTGAGTTAGACAAAGAGTCTGCCACCTCGTTCCCTGTCACTCCAATATGCGCCCTCGTCCACACGAATTTCACTTGTTGGCCCCGAACTTTCATTTGGTATACTGCCTCCAATATCTCGATTAGAATGTGATTAACCTTTGCACTCATTTGAAAGTTTGAGAGTTTAATCAGTGCGCTTCGACAGTCAGTCACCACGACCACCAACTCCTCATCTCTTACTCGCGCATATCTAAGAGCCTCTCTAATCGCAACTGCCTCGCACGTGAATATTGAAGCATTGGGATGAATCTTCAATGCTCCGCTACTTCCAGACTGAGGGTCGCTATAGTTGTCCGCTTTTGAAACCAAACAGAAAGTTCGCCGCTTTATTTCTCATGGTTTAGTCTAGTTATGGACAAAACCTTCTAAGAGCACTAAAACGCCAGTACGAACTTGCAAAAAATCAGTTTAGGAAATTTTGGAGTTTTCTGATTTTGATTTCAGAAGCATCAATATGTACTACTGGTAAAGATTTTCGTTGTTAACGTTGAATGGACAATAATAAACCACAATCATTCAGTATTTAGATGATGTACCATGAACTACGTCTAATATACATACATAAGTGATTTATGTAAAAGGGCTGTCTAATACAGAAATGATAAAACTCCGTTTAATGATTTGCAGCGTTTTTCATTCGGAGTCGACGATGATCATACGGGAAGCTCGTCATACTGATTTCCCTCGAGGAATGCGCGAGGCCTGTCGCAAGGTTGTCCGGAGGGTAACGGAAATGGATCAGTTTGTAGCGGAAGCGAAAGGGTAGCGGAGGACCCGCAGCGTAGGATGAGCAGCGAAGGAGGGGAGGCCTATTTCATCAAATAGCCATTCTCCAAGGTCTCTGGAGGCGGTTTGCACCGGATTATTGGTTCCTGTTGAGCCTACATTATCAAGGGAGCCCCCTTCTCTTCATACTAATTCCTCTACCTTGTCCTAATTCACCTCTGCGCTTCCCCTTCACCCTAATCCTAATCCCTCGCTTTCGTCATAAGAGTAAATTATTAATCACCCGTGAATCGTTCCCACCGTAACGATCCGGTTGTTGACAAATGTTGAACGGAGTCTCACCGTTCGTTATTCCTATTTGAGTATCGGTGATTTATTTGAGTATGTTGATTATGTAACGTCGTTTGTTAATTATGTATCGACGATTGTTGGTCTGTTTGCTGTAGTTCGTGTGAGGGCTCCGATAAATAATCAATTCCCACCACCAACGAGATTATGACTAAAGAGCGCGTTAAATTAAGTGGGATTTACAAAATCGATGGAACCAAACGAATGACGATAATGTTTTCACGCGACGAATGGATGATTCTCAGAGAAAGGGCAATTTTTTTTAATCTTACCATTTTTTAAAATCAGCGAAAGAATTTGCAGCGTTTTTTTCTGAGAATCACCCGAATACAGTTTTCTAGATTTCTGCGATTGGGAACAAATGAATTTCTATTATAATGATCGCGCTATGAAATTTCCTTTAAAAAAAAAAAAAAAAAAAAAAAAAATCCTGCGAATTTGCACAGAAGTTAATTATTTCTGTTTCTCAATAGCCGGTACACGTAAATCAACGGTTTAGGTACATTATACGCAGTCACAGGCACATTATTCAAACTCGGCACTATATCTAGTAATTTCAATCATAAAAACACTCAATTTATATTTCATCACGGTAGGTAGACCAAGAAGTGAATTAAACGCTAAGGCCCTGCTGCTGATCAGTTGGAACATCAGGTAAATACCCCAGCATTAGACGCTTTTATTCACGATTCGGTATTTTTACCTTATAAATGCATTTAAAGTAGGAGGAGGTTTGCTGAAGGGGGAGGCATAATAGCGATGAGGATGGAGGGTTGCGGAAATTGGATGGGTGAGAGGAGGCAGCGGAATTACTAGGGCGGGAAGGTGGAATAAGGAGGATGAGGCCAAAGGCGCGACTGAGGCCTCGGTAACAGTTGGTTAAAGGGAGTCCGCAAGATAGGTGAGAAGGGGATGGAAGGAGAGGGTTCGAACGAGGCGACGGGGGTTAGGATGCGACGTAATCCCCCGGGACGAGATATTACGGCGCCGACATAAATCACGAGGTTGGAACACCCGCCCTGCTGAGACTCTCATCCCTTATGCTGATCTTTCCCAAACACCTTCGCCCCTCATCTAACCTCTTCACCTTTCTCCCCCTCTTACCACGTACTGGGAAGAGGAACATCCTCCTTCCACATCCCAATCGGTTACAACACCCTCATTCTACACCCCAATCGGTTACAAAAACCCTCCTTACACCTATCCACACGGGTCCCTCCATAATTTTTCCCTTATCCGAGTCGAGTTATAAAAGTTAACAGTCCAGATCGCCGCAGTGAATTATTGGGGCCAACTTCTGAGCCAGGGACTTGGAGAATCTCACCGTCTCCTTACATACAGAGAAACAGAGATAGAGATAGAGACAGAGAGAGAGAAACTTTTCTATTGTTTTTCCATACAACCAGGGATGAGCAAAATCTCATTCATTAATAATAAGATTTCTAGTCACAGGACTATTTTCCTGTGAATATGATTAAGATTAAAATCTTAATCACAGAAAAACAGTGTGATTAAAAATCTTAATCACAGCGTATGATTAAGAATAATTTCTCACACATAGGAATTTGTGATTAATCACAGGAACCTGAAATTAATCGCAGAAATCTGAGATTAATCGCTGTAAGCTGTGATTAATCACTGAAATTTGTGACAAATCACTGAAATTTGTGACAAATCATGGCAATTGGTGGTAATTAATTGTAGAAATCAGTGATTAATGTGGTTATATTAATTAATTTTATCTGGTAAAATCTGAGCAAGTATGGTCTTGAAATACTTTGGGGGAAAAAAAAGTTATACGGCGCTAACAATCAATAAAAACAATCGATTTTGAAAAATTCAATGAACCATATCAATTGTTGAATGATTGATTATTTCAGAAATGGTCATAAAACACTGTGGAAGGCATGCACGTCAGCGCCATATAACTTTTTTTTTTCAAATTATTTCAAGACCATACCTGCTCAGATTTTACCAGGTAAATCCATTAATATAACTACATTAACCCATTCCTACAATTAATTACCACCGATTGCCATGATTTTTTACAACTTTCAGCGATTAATCTCAGATTTCAGCGATTAATATCAGATTTCAGCGAATAATCTCACATTTCTGTGATTAATCACAAATTCCTGTGATTGAGAAATTATTTTTAATCGTACG